>BRYE01000009.1:11554718-11562218 GCA_030159115.1 Actinidia arguta var. hypoleuca | reverse complement strand
AGAAATTAAAAAATAAATGCTTTTGTGAAAAGGCAAAAAGTTTATAAAATTATTGATTTGAGAATAAATACTTTTGAGAAAAGCCGAAAAATGTGGAAACTTAATGATTTGTGAATTGATGGATTGAAAATCAAAAGTATATTTTGATATGAATGGAAGCATACTTTATTGCATCATGTTTTCGTTATATAGTTATGTATCATGATTTTGGCTTGAGACATCAAGTCTATTGTTAAATCGTTGCAATATAATTCACATTTACTATAAAATAAATTTCAAATATTGAGGTCTATCTTGAATCTTGAAGCATGTGGATTGCCATTTATTTTATTTTCGTTTAGAGAACAAGTTAATGTATTTTAAAAAATTATAATATTCTTTTGTCCCGGTGTGAGCCTTGTCTATGGGATATCATCCTTGTTTTGTATTTGATAGCTCATGGAGAGCATGATCCCACGGGAGGGGTAGATTAGCTATGCTCTGATGTAATAACAATATGTTATCATATATGATTATTTCCGCTGGTTTCTCTTTAATTATTGTGTATACTTACGTGGTCGGATCGTGTTTTATCCAGGGCGTGACAACATGGTATCAGAGTTTTAGGTTCGAATACCTATAAGTCGTAGGGTGGTTAGACCACGCTTGTTTTAGTGTCTAAGAATTAAGAGGTAACACGAGAGTGTTACATAGGTATTGAGAAAGAACATGAACATATGTGCTACATGTTATTGATATAAGTATTATAGAGTAATGCTTTGGCTTAATCATAAATGAATATGATTATTTTATCTTTTTCTTGTGGATTCGTATAGAATATGCCACCACGTCAAGCAAGAGGGCGTGTGAGGTCACTTACGAGAGCTCAAGGGGCTCGTGTGGACCGTGAAGAAGGGGATGGTGAAAATCACCAAGAGGCGAACAAGGCCGGTTCTTGTTTCTTTTATTTGTGCAAGCGATAAACCTAACCATGGCGATATAAGTAATCAAGCAAATCAATATCTGGCAATCAAGATGCCTTATCATTTTTTAATTGTTTAATGAATAGGCGATCTTGATATTGGTGATAACAATTTTTTTTAAAATTGGCGACATAATCCACTGGTGAATACTGGTGATAAAATCAAACTTGGAGAAATATAATTTTATTAAAATAATCACTCCTACATGGAGATTGGTGAACATAATAAAGATTGGCAAAAATAATACTATAGCGACATCTTGTTGTCTGGGCGATCATAATCACATGGCAACCAGAAGGATTATTGGTAATATTTCTTTTAGGTGCTCAGCATTCTAGGGATGAGGTAATGTCTTCTAGCTAATAAGTTATTGGGCTGGACACTTTGACAACCTTGTAGGGGCCTTCCCAAGTAAGACCGAGCTTCCCAATGTTAGGCTATTTTGTAGCGAGTGTTACCTTCCTCAAGACTAAGTCACCAGGCAAGAAAGATCTATTTTTGACTCTCTGGTTGTAGTACTTAGCGACATGATTCTTGTAGGTTACTTAGTGTATCGTAGCTCTGTCCCTCTTTTAATCAAGGAGATCAAGGTTGAGCCTTAGCTCTGTTTCGTTATTTTTCTTATCAAAATTTGAGATCCTGAAGCTCGGCATTCCTATCTCCACAGATGTAATTGATTTTGTACCATAGACCATTGAATATGATGTCTCACTAGTTGGGATTTTGCTCGTGGTGTGGTAAGCCCATAGTATGCTCGGCAAGCCTTCAGACAATTCACTCTTAGATTTTTCTAGCCTCGCCTTTAGATTCCTAAGGATCGTCCTGTTTGTGATTTTCACTTGACCATTTGCTTGAGGATTACCAAGTGAAGAGAAATAGTTGGAGATGGCGAGGTTCGAGTAAAATAGTTTGAATTCGTCGTTGGCGAATTGCTTTGCATTGTTCAAGACGATAACCTTGAGAGTTTCAAACCAACAAATGATATTTTTCCAAATAAAATTTTTAGTGTTTCTCTCAGTGATTTGGGCGAGAAGCTTGGCTTCTATCTATTTTGTGAAGTAGTCTATGATAACGATCAAGAACTTCCTCTAAAATGGAGCTTGAGGAAGAGATCCGAGTATATTGATTCCTCATTGAGCGAATGGCCATGGACTGATCATTGGTACCATCTCAATAGGAGGGCGATGACTCACTGAAGCTAACCTCTAACACTTGTCACAGTTTTGGGTATATGTCATCGCGTCCCATTCCATTTGAGGCAAGAAATAGCCTTGACAAACAACTTTTCTAACCAATGATCTCACCCTAGAGTAATTTTCGCAGATGCCTTCATGAATTTCTTTAAGTACATAATCTCCTTCTTCAGGTCGGAGACATCTTAGGAGTGGTCCTGAGAAGGATCTTTTATACAAGACTCCCTGGATGAGGGAAAATTTGGCTGCGCGGTATTGGATTCGACGAGCTTGGAGCTTGTCCAATGGCAGTGTTCCATTTCAGAGATATGCCATAATATCATCCATCAACGTCGGGTCCGCTTCTGCTTGACAGATGGTTTTGGCGATGTCAATACTAGACTTGACAAGAATTCCAAAGGAATACTCCTATCAGAGATGAATTCAAATGTGGAGGCAAGGTTAGCCATGGTGTTAGCCTTCTTGTTTTCCTCTCGAAGAATTTGGCGAATCTCGAAGTCTTTGATTTTTGTCGACATAGTCTTCACCTCATCTAGATAAGCCAACATTCAAAGATCCTTGGCGTGGTAATCCCCTTGCACTTGATTCACTACAAGTTGAGAGTCACTAAAGGTGTCCAAGAACTCCATTCCCAATTCTGATGCAACCCTTATTCTAGCTAGGAAAGCCTCATATTCAGCTTCATTATTTGTGGCTTTGAATCCGATGCAAATGGCATATTCCATTTGAAGAACAAGTTATGCACCACAGCCATGCAAGTTAGATGACCCATCCGTGAAGATTTTTCATCTGGCGAGCTCATCTTCTTGTTACTATTCTTCTTGGGTTTCCACCTCAAGGAGAATCACCTTAGGCTCTGGAGCAACATCATGAGTAAACTCGGTTATGAAATCGGCCAATGCCTAGGCTTTAATCGCCATCCTTGGTCGGTAATTGATATGAAATTCACTCAATTTAATAGACCATTTGAGAAGTCACCCTAAGGTGTCGGGTAATTGGAGAATCTATTTTAGAGGCTGATTAGTTAGTATCACAATAGGATATGCCTCGAAATAGCGACGAAGCTTTTTGGCGATGATTAGGAGTGCATCGGCGAGCTTCTCAATTTTCAGGTACCTGGTCTTGGCTCCCATGAGGACCTTATTGACATAGTACACTGGTTTCTAAACTTTGTCCTCTTCTCGGATCAGCACTGCATATATTGCTATTGGCGAGATAGATATGTATAATGGGTTCTTCGCGCAAGTTAGGGACTGTGAGTAAAGGAGGCGACCCAAGATATTCTTTCAGCTGCTAGAACGCTAGCACAGATTCTTCTGTCCACTCGAAGGCTTTGTTCTTTCTCAGAATCTTGAAGAATGGTAGTGACTTATCTGCTGATTTAGAGACAAATCTGTTAAGAACGGCTACTTGCCTAGTTAACTATTGTACCTCATGTATGTTTCTAGATGAACTCATAGCAAGTAAAGCCTAAATCTAGTCTGGGTTTGCCTCAATCCCATGCTTAGTCATAAGGAAGCCAAGAAATTTTCCTTAGGCCACACCAAAAATGCATTTGGAGAGAATCAGCATCATTCGATATTTTTGTAGGATGCCAAATGTTTCCTCTAGGTGGGTGATGTGATCAGCAGCTTTGAGGCTTTTGACCAACATGTTGTCTATGCAGACCTCCATTATCTTCCCAATCATTTCCTTGAATATCTTGTTAACCAATCTCTAGAACATCGCCCTCGCATACTTCAACCCAAAAGGCATGACTTTGTAATAGTATGATCCCCTCTCCATGATAAAAGAAGTCTTATCCACATCGGGCAAATGCATCTTGATCTGATGATAACCCGAGAAGGCATCCATGAAACTAAGAAGCTCATGTTTGGAAGTCGCATCGACAATCAAATCAATCTTAGGCAAATAAAAGTTGTCTTTGGGGCAGGCCTTGTTAAGGTCGGTAAAATTGACACATACTCTCCATTTCCCCCTTTTGGGGGGTGACGACAATGTTGGCGAGTCAATCCAAATAGTGAGATTCTCTGATAATATTGGCTTTGATGAACTTAGTCACTTCTTCTTCTTCTATGACTTTCAGGCATTCTAAGGCAAACTTTTTTCTCTTCTAGCGAACTGAAGAATGGTCGGGATCGGTAAACATCTTGTGAACGGAAACATGAGGATCTATTCCTAGAACATCGCCTTACGACCATGCAAAAACATCATAATTCTTCTTTAAAATTCCACCAGAGCACTTCACAGCTCCTCAATTAATTTGGTTTTGACCATGACATGGTGATCTGGGTAGTTGGGATGTATGGAAATGGGAGCAACATCTTCCAGAGGCTTGGTATTTTTTATTTCTTGGGGGTCTTCAAGGATTATTTTCCCCACCTCGTCTCTCAAAACCTCCATCTCAGCATTGTCAATTTGTAATTGCGATTGGGCGCTTGGTTTGGAAAGAGATTCAGCCCTTATAGTCGTGATGAAGTACTGTCTAGCAATTTTCAAGTCACCTCTCACCTCGCCTACCCCTGTTGAAGTGGAAAACTTCATCATCAAGTGATAAGTTAAGGTGATGGCCTTGATGCTACCCAAAGTAGGGCGACCTAGGATTGCGTTGTAAGGCGAAATGCAATCCACCATAATGAAATCTTGCCATACTGTAGTCTAGTGGGGCTTTGTCCCTAAGGTCACAAGCAACTTGATCCATTTAAGTGGGTGTGTTGTGCTTCGTCCAAATCTGACCAGTAGGGTATGAAATAGGTGAAGCCTATCTCGCCCAATTTTCATCTTGTCAAAAACCAAAATGAATAAGATATCCGCGGAACTCCCGTTATCAACCAAAATTCTCTGTACGTTAAAATTGGCAATCATAGCAAAGATGACCAAAGCATTGTCATGGGAGAGATGTAAGCCTCTCAAGTCAGTTGGTGAAGGTAATGGGCTGGTGAGCTCCAGTCGCAGGTGTGGAGAGGTTATATACTTTTTCTTCAGCTTGCCCATTAGCACTTTCGGCGTGTCTTTTTCGGGACGAGCTTGAACATCCTCCTCAAACCAAGTCCACCATGGATCACTTGGATATCTCCTCCCGTTGTTCTATTGTTGCCATATCTTCTATCAAGCGAGTCAGGCTATGGGCAATCAATGACATACTTCTTCAAATATCCTCTCTTGATCAAGTCTGCTATCTGCTCCTTCAGTTGGAAGCAATCCTCGGTGTTGTGCCCGTGGTCTCTATGAAACTCACAGTACTTATTTTTGTTTCTTCGGAGGGGGTTGGTCTTGATTTTTTTAGGCCACTTTATATATTCTTCATTCTTAATTTCCATGAGTGCTTGGGCAATGAGAGTATTGAGAGGTGGTAATACCAGATCGGGTCAGCGAGGTAGAGTACGTGGTCGTTGATCGTTTGGTCTCGTTCTTGTATCCCGATATGACCTCTTTCTTTTCACTTCGTCCTTGTTGTATGATTGCATGGTATCAGGTTCCTTCCTCTTATGACCGCCTCTTCCTCGCTTCCTTCGCTTGGCCTCGGCCAATTCTTCTACAGCGATGTATTTTTCAGTTTTACTCTGGAGTGCCGATTGGGTCTCCGAAACATTCTTGGAGAGAGAATCAAATAGTGGTCTTGGGCAGAGTCCCTCCATCGTTGCAATGATCACCACTTTATCACTGTGGTCTTCCACCTCTGACATAGCTTGGTTGAACCGCTTGACATAATCTTCTAAGCTTTCACCTTTTTTTTAGTGAATAATGAAAAAGTGGGAGGCATTCTTTTGCCTGACTCGGCAGCTCATAAAATTGGTGACAAAGAGCCTGCTTAGGTCTCCAAACGATTCAATGGTTTTCGTAGATAGCTTTCTGAACCATGACTTCGCTGATCCCTTCAGAGTAGCTGAGAAAGCTTTGCACATCACCTCATTCGAGTATCCTTGGAGTGTCATCAGGTTCCTGTAGGAGTTTAGGTCGTCCATCAAATCTGTCTTTCCTTCATACATCCCGAGCTGAGATAGCATCTTGAACTTGGATGAAACTCTGGTTCTCATTACTCTTTTTGTAAATGGGGGCTCGTTCTGCTTTATTAAGGCATCTTTCGTGAATAGAGCATTCGCACCTGTGTTGATTGCATCAATCCTAGCATCTAGGTCTCTGATCTTTTGGGTGGTGGGTTTATCTCGGTGCCTGGGCACCTGGTCATCATAACGAGGTGACTTTCCTCTTTTTCTGGTCTCCTCGCCCTCCATTTCGGGAGTCCGGCTAGACGATTGAGATTCTGACAAAATAGGACTTCTTTCTCTATAGAGCGTAAGCTCGGTGATTGTGGTTGGTGACTTCAGGCCTGACCAATGCTTTGGAGACTCTGAGATTCACGGTCGCCTAACCGACGAGGACAGCGAGATCAACTAACTTTTGGGACAAGCACGGCAGGAGGTGGTGGGTTATGTGTGGTGAGGTATTGTATTAAGTGGGCATTGTTCTCGTTCTCGTTCATGATTCTGATCTGCTCAACAATCCCATGTTTCTCACAGTGAAGGCCCTCTAGATCTGGAGCTTGATTAGTGTTAGCCATAGAATGAGCTCTATTATCTAAAGGGTTGCTGGTACTTTGTCTAAATAGTAAATGGCTGCGCAGGTGTATAAGGTATAGAGAACTGTTGTTCCTACAAACGGCGCCAAGCTATTTTTAGGGGTCATCTTGCACTTTCTCTACCAACATTACTTTTCATATTTTTGTTTGCTAACAGTCTACTATCTTTAAATATCTTTGTTTTTACGCCTCAATGTATTGATAGTCATATGATATAAACATAATTTTGAAACACATTGAATCTCGAGACATACACCAGTCTCGAGACTAATTCTGTGGTAGTCAATTCATTAAGATAGAATGATAGAGAAATTTGTGGGTTGAAAATCTCATGACCATTTTTTATTAAAAAATGATAGACCAACAAAATTTTATACGAAAATCAATATCAAAATCATGTGGTAGTAAAACATTTTGAAGTTGTAAGTCATTTTTTCTTACTTCAAATAGGGTAAAAAAAAAAAAAAACGCCATTCTGTATGAAAATTCAATATCTACTCTGTAAAGCCACATAACACATGATTAGTACATGTGAAGTGTCACATTACGTGATCTCTAAATATAATTACCTTACCATTAATGTTTCTATTTGTATATAATTTCTATTTATCTTTCTAGTGATTTGTCATTAGTATACGTTCGCTAATAAGCTTTTTTTCTTTGGAATTTATTGTTCAAAATGATAGGCAAGAAGGGCATTTCGGGCATTGAAGAGCCTGGTGAAGTTACAAGCGGTGGTTGGCGGTGTGTGTGAGAAGGCAGGCTT
>BRYE01000009.1:11547218-11552218 GCA_030159115.1 Actinidia arguta var. hypoleuca | reverse complement strand
TACCAATCAGTTCTATAGCATTTTAGCCATCATACGATAAAATATAGAAAGTATATTCTATTCTCTTGCTTACCTCAAATTGTAAAGTACTCTGAAATTTAGAAAGTATATTGTATACTCCTGCTTACCTCAAATCAGAATCGGGACAATTAGATATGCTAATCTATCATCCATGAACAACGTACTGAAATTTTATCTCAATCGAACTTCATCTCACCGTTGATTCTATATCTTATCTCTTATGATCATAAGTGACTACACCATATAATTCTTCTCATCTCCCAAATATTTCTTTCTCTCTTCTCCCAAGTTTCTTTATCTCTCTCCTTTGCAGATCTCTCTCTCTTCCTCTCTTCCTCCCTTTCTCTTTTCTTATAAGAAAATAACTCCAAAAAGTTGGACTCAGTTGATGGGTTTGGTGATGACCCAACACCACCACGTGGACCTTATGATTCCACATGATCTCTCCATAAATTGTTGACATGTGTCTTAAAGTGGGACATGTATTCAACTTTTTGTTACACTTTATTAGAAAAACAATTCGGGTAAAAATTTTGTTATTGTAAAAATTTTAAAAATTATAAAAATTTTACTAGTATATTTATATAATTTTCCTTACTATAATAAGGTAAAAATAATTAAGGATCGGAATATTTTAGCCGAACTCACTATTTCCTCCTTGCAGAGAATAGGTACAGCACTAGCAACTACCGTCAACTGTCGCTTAGCCACCGTAGGTATCTTCGATTTCCTCCCTCGTTTCCTCAAACACCCACACCCCACAGATAGTATTGTATGTGACCATGCTTGCCATTTTTTACGAGCTCTTAGTGTACTTCGTGAACGTAAATTAATCTATTCGGAGCATTTTTAACCAGGTTTGGTAGGGAGCTTCTAAATACAAACCAATTTGGTCTCAGTGCAAACCAAACAATAAATTTCTTTTTATTACATTCTTAACCCTAAATAAAATTACCATTAAAAACACAAATATGTCTTAGCACACCCACCCAATTTTAAACAAACTCACCCTTCCCATATCAGCCAGTCATCAACACAATCCACAATCTCCAGATCAGCCATCAATCCCGGCACCAAAATCACCTCGAGATCGACTCTTTCTCCTCCGTCATAGCTGGGAAATGCTGAGATCTTGCCATCGAATTGGTTTGCTTGATGCTCCTCATCACCACCAGCTGCTCCCACCCGAAATCGGGAAGTGGGGTACCCATTGTTGCCGGCTGAAGCAACGGTCAGGATGCTCTATAGTCTTATCCCGTTCCCAAATACAGCAGCTTGAGCCCGTGGCCTTCAACTCTCAATGTCTGCTGCCTATGTCAACTCTCTCCCCACTCTCTCTATCATTAATTTGATCAAATTTTTACTTATCACTTTCCAATATTTATTTTATCTACCAGTTCCTAAGCGTAGAAACCTACTAGTGTAGCATAATACTCGGAAGTACGGAGATCATTTTCACAGAGAACTTGATTTGCAAGATTGAGTTTTGTTGAAAGTGTAGAAATTGTAAAAGTAGTTATTTTTGTGATTTTTGAAAGATTGTGTGAATGAAATATAAACTACAAATGTAAAAATGACATGATTCAAGTACCTAGTCTTCTCCTAAATTAGATGTTCGAATTTTTTTCTCTTTTCATAAACTCAACCAAATCTCAAGGTGATATTGGTTGGAGGATTATGCAGTGAAATTATATTTTACTCTCTTCCATGGCCTGGCAAAGAAAGCTCATCCCTTAGGTTGTTCAACAACCCCTCTTACATAGCCTAACAACTCTCTTACATGGCCCAAAAAGTTATCTATAACTTTGCCCAACAACTACTTCTAACTTGGTCTAACAAGCTACCTCTTACATTGACTTGAAATGAGCGAGTTTGATATGAACAAATAGCAGAGAGAAAGTATGCTTCACAACTGAAATTTAGTGCACTGCCATCCTGTTCAACCGATTGAACTTTAAAGTTGGGTGTTTCTGCTTCTAATGAACCAGTTGAAACTTTAGGTTTAACCAGTTAAGATTTCAAAATCCTCAGCTCTTTCGTTCCAAATCATCTCTTCTCGCATCCTACTCTCGTCAAATCTTCTTTATGCACATTTTGTCATGTAAAACTCATTTAAAACACTTATGCCAAATAATGGTTAACTCGAACAGATAATGTGTATAATAATATTAAAATATGGGGAAATTCGATCGCTAAATTGCAATAAAATGTGTGAATCAATTTTACATCCCTTGAATATTTGTTTAATTGGTAATTCATATTGAATTACACTATTTTGGGGGTTTTTTGGATTTAGATTAGATGATTAGAGAAGAGAATATGGTTAGGAAAGGATGGCTTGGGGTTGGTGGTGCGTAGAGCTACAAATTGGGCAAAGCTCGGTGAGCCTGCTCGGTGTCCGGCTTAGAATGGGCATGGGCTGGGCTACCCCAAACTGTTAGAGCATGTGCCTCCCAGCTTGCCAGACACCCTCGCGAAGCCCAGCCTACTTTCTCACCCCGACCCATTAAAGTCTGAAGCCCAGCCCGTCTGGCCCGCCCGGATGGCGAGCCTAGTTCGGATCGGCTCGTTTACCCATCCCGTCCGACCCGCTTTAAGGGTCAAACTCAAACTGTCCTGCCCGCCGGCCCAACTAGATCCAAAAAAGAAATATTTTTTGGGTGTTGCGAGAATCAAACTCGCGACCTCTCGCATTTGAAACAAGAATCATACCACTAGACTAAACACTCATTCTATATCTAAAAATGTTAGAATTTAATAATAAATACATACATCCATATAAAAAATGGAAAATAACTTCTTCCTCTTACGAGAATTGAACTCGCTATCTCTCGCATCTGAAGCAAGAATCATACCACTAGGCGCGAGAATTGAACTCACGATCTTTCGCACCTGAAGCGAGAATCACACCATTGGGCCAAACACTCATTACTTTCACACCTAAAGCTAGAATCATACCATTAGACCAAACACTCATTAAGCATCTCAAAATCTTAGATTTTAATAATAAATTCTCCACTTACCTTGTCCGACCAGAACCTTCTCGCCACTGTGAAGCTTACATCGCTAGTGACTTTCATGACTCACTTGATCTCCATGGCTGCCAGGATCGCTAACCTCGCCTATAGCATTGAGCTCGCCTATTTACAATTCACCTCGCCATTTACCGTGAGGAAAAGATGACATTGAGACTCCACCCCCATGAGATCTCTATTTTACCACGTCTCCTACAATCACAGTTAATTTTTCAAATGACATCTCCCTGTTTTATCTCTAATATCCATAGGATCTTCTTTCATACTTAGCCATCTGAAGATCTCTCCATAATCTTTTCACACGGTTCTCCATTCTCCAACTTTAAAAAGGCCGCTCCCTCATCATAAAAAGGTATGACTTAAACCTTGCTTACTCATTCTGAGAGTTTTGGTACTTTGTTTTGTCTAGCTTATTTGTCTTGGTCTGATCTCCACGCCTGAGGGGTTTTTAAGCAGCCTCATCCCGGTCGATCACGTTTGTTATCTTATGCAGGTCGCCCAAGTCATTATCGAGGTCGAGTACCAAAGTTACGAGCAATTTTGATTATTGGTTGCTTGTCCCCAGATTTTTACCACAACAGCTTGACACCGTTTGTGGGAAGGATAGTTCTCTATACCTTATGCACTTGCGCAATCGTTTACTATCTAGAACAAGTACCAACATCCCCTTAGATAATAAATCTCATTTTATGGCTAACACTAATCAAGCTTCAGATCTTGAGGGCCTTCACCATGAGATACATGGGATTGCTGAGCAAATCAGAATCATGAATGAGAACAATGCCTGCCTGATATAGCACCTCGCCACAAACAACATGCCACCTCTTGTCGCGCATGTCTCAGAAGTTAGTCGATATTGCCATCCTCGTTGGTCAAGCGACTGTGAATCTCAAAGTCGCCAAAGCATTGGTCGAGCCTAAAATTATCGACCCCAATCACCGAGCTTACACTCTAGCAAGAAAGAAGTCTTGTTTTATTAGAATCTCAATCATCTATCCAGACTCACAAAATGGAGAGCGAGGAGACCAAAAAAAGAGGAAGGTCACCTCGCTGTGATGACCAGGTACCTAAGCACTGAGATAAATCCACCACCTAGAAGATTAGAGACCTGGATGCTAGGATTGATGCAATCAACACAGGTGCGAATGCTCCAATCATGGTAGATGCCTTAATAAAGTAGAATGAGCCCCCATTTATAGAAAGAGTGATAAGAACTTGAGTTTAATCCAAGTATAAGCTGCTATCTCAGCTCGGGATGTATAAAGGAAAGACAGATCCGATGGACCACCTGGACTCCTACAGGAACCTGATGACACTCCAGGGATACTCGGACGAGGTGATGTGCAAAGCTTTCTTAGCTACTCTGAAGGAACCAACGAGGTCGTGGTTCAGAAAGCTATCTCTAGGAACCATTGACTCGTTTGGCAACCTAAGCAAGCTCTTTGTCGCCAATTTCACGAGTTTTCGAGTCAGGCAAAAGAATGTCTCCAACCTCTTCACTGTTCACCAAAAAGAATGTGAGAGCTTGAAAGACGATGTCAAGCGGTTCAACCAAGTTGTGCTAGAGGTGGAAGCCCCCAATGATGAAGTAGTGATCATGGCAATGATGGAAGGACTTTACCCAGGACCATTGTTTGATTCTCTCTCCAAGAATATTTTGGAGACCCAGTCGACACTCTAGAATAAAGTCGACAAATACATCACCGTAGAAGAATTAGTCGAGGCAAGCAAAGGAAGCGAGGAAGAGGTGATCACAAGAGGAAGGAACCTAATACTAGGGAATCAGAATACAAGGACAAAGTGAAAAACAAAAGGTCAAATCAGGATACTAGAAGGAGAACGAACGATCAACAACCACGTACTATACCTCGCCGATCTGATCTGGTATTACCACCTCTCAATACTCCCATTGCCTAGGTACTCATGAAAATTAAGAATGAAGAA
>BRYE01000009.1:11534718-11539718 GCA_030159115.1 Actinidia arguta var. hypoleuca | reverse complement strand
CAAGATTAAAGGAATGCAGAATTTTGCCAAGGCATTAAACTCACCAAGCAGTTCAGTTCACCAATAGATTAATTAGTTTCACAAATTAATTATGATCACCATGATTTGATTTGATGGCCTGATTAAGGTAAATTAACTTAATACATTCACCTAGTGTTTTAGTTCGCCAAGTATATATCGCCAATATACACATGAGAAAAGTGCAAGAAGAAAATATGCGAAAAGAGGAGATTTTCATTCATTAAAAATTACAAGGATTACAAGTCGCCATAACAATGAGGAAGGAAAAGTTAAAAGTATTTAAGGAGAAAGATGGCTGATATCGTTCTTCCACTTTCCTCTTTCTCCTTCTCTTCCTTTTTCTCCCCTTTCTCCTCGGCCGCATCTTCCTCCTCCTCGAGCAGATCTTGATCAATACCCATGCCTTCAAGATCAATGCCAAGGTCGAGATGGTGGCGTGTAAGTTGCCTTTTACAAAAAATGAAGCCCTTACCAAAATATTTAGAGAACATTAGTTTAACAACCTCCTGAAAATCGTTAGAGGACCTGAATTCCTCAATGGGTGTCTTTTTGGGAGTGGCCACCTGCTTTTGGAGCCTCCCAACCTCTGTGTCCCGATCCTCTTTCATCTTTTTCAGTTTATCAACAACCTGCTGCTCTTTGGCTCGAGCCTCGACCAATTGGCCTTCCAATTTGCTAGCGAGCTTTTGGGCTCAGGTCATCTCGCCCTCAAGCGAGGAAAACCAACCTTGTTGAAGATTCACCTCGTCCCAGCATCTCTACTTCGAACAACAAGGGAAGACTCGCCTTGAATAAATGAAAAGACATGAGCAAATACTGAGGTTAAAATCGAATAGATACTGGCCAATGATATGGAAGAACTTCGTTGCCACTTGATCCAAGATTAGTTTTTCCACTTTTTCCTTGTCATAGGTGGAATCACTCTCCCGAGGACTTTCTCCGCCATAGAAGGACTTTCAAGGATGGAGGCTTTAGTCCCCAAGGCAGCAATAGATTGGTCGAGATGTATTCCCTTGAAGTAGCAGTATATGTTTCTCCCTTCTTCACCACCCGAGTCGACGTCGCTTCCTTTTTGTCCTCGGGTGGCGAGATGGGTCCCTTGTCCTTGGTGTCAGAAGCCGTTTTGCCCTTTTTGCTAGGTGAGGTATCAAAGACATCATCCCAAAGCCATTTCTCCTAAATCACCATGCCCTTGGTTGACGGGGTGGCGACTTTGGATTTTTTTCGACAATTGGGTGAGCTTCTTGAGACTAATTTATTCGACATAGCTGCAAAAAAAAAAAAATAAGAGATCAGTCATAAAACAAAGAAAAGCACTTAGAAAAAGAAAAAGACAATACCATCCGATCTAAGCTCGAGAGGTAATCCTGGGTCTGACCAGGCCTTTGATTTAAAGTTCGAGCTTCAGCTAGAACTAATGGTCCCAAACCTAAGACTGGGTCTTGAATTTTTTCCCCTACCAGCCTTAACATTGTAAGATCAGGAAGGCAAGGTAAGATCCTCCTCATTTCCTTCCTGATGGTTCCTATATATTCTATTGAGTTGTCTTAGGAATGATCATCTTAGCGAAGTTCACCTCGGGAGTGATAAGACTCAGCCTCATCGCCCGCAACAGGATCTACCCCTACCCACTGGTACATCCTCGCCATTATCTCTGTCGTTAGATGCCATCGACTTAAAAGGAAGGCCGAAGCTCTTATAGAAAGATTTAGAACCAAAGACTACTTTGATTGAGTATAGCTTTCCTCCCTCTACCATGCTCATAAGGTTATATAATTTGTCCTACTCGTCCTTGAAAAGTGTGGGCAGCCTATTGCAATGCTTGCCTAAAAAGCATATAAAATAATTATTATTACTTTAACATTTTAAGAACGAAAGTAAAGCTCATCTAATAAAGATTGAGACTGACCTAGGGTACCCCATGATCTCGGGACCCTTGGAATCCCAGCTTCTCAAGCTAACCCTTCGGGGAACTCCTAGTTGTCCCCTAAGATGAAGAAGAATTTTCTATTATATCCCTTAACATTGCTGGGATATCCCCCGAATAGGGGTTTTTTTAGCCTCGTCTTGAAATATAGTCATCCATGGTCCGGCTTAGGCTTTTTGTTAAGGCTGAACAAGTTCCTGATCTTGGTAAGGACAATGGTGTACTTATAAGCTTGCCACGATGCTACTGCGCAGATGACACTTTGCCATGCTTTGGGGACGAGTTGGGCAGGGCAAATGTGGTAAAAGTGCAATATTATCCTAATTGTTGGATATATGGGGAGGCAAAGACCGACATGAAAGGCGGCCTCATAGAGGCCACCTCGCTTAGGCGAGCAAATTCAATGGTTTCACCTACCTCAAGAAGCCTAATCTAAATGATAGATGGGATAAAGCACGACTCCCTAAGGTAATCTAGGTCGTCCTGGGTCATGTTATTTACTTCCCTTTCAAGCAGAGGAAAAAGGGCGGCCGAGGGACTATCTTTTAAACTAGAAAAACCTCTTTTAGGCGAGGAAGGAAGTCTATTAACCTCTTCTTCCATATATGATTTTTCTCCCAGGTGGTCGGATATCCAGGAAGGTAAAGAGTTTTCTTAAGTCTCCTACATCGGTTCTACTAGACATGCACTAAAGACTATGAAATTGAAGAGAAAACTAACAGTTGGTACTTACTGAACTGAAGGCGAGGTAATGAGCTCGAATTAACAAGGGCAAGGTGAACTTCAGAACAGAGGCAGCAAGTCGACAACAAAAGCAAGAAGAGTGCTAAACAGTAGGGAAGCCCCATATATAAGAGAAGTCAAAGGCTGAGATCTATTCACTTCAACGGTTAGGATCTTATAACATTTTGAATACCCAGGTTGAAACTATTCTTCCCGCCAAAATGATTAATACGCCATTAATGCTTGCGTGCCATTAATGATTTCATCCATGTGTCATCCTATAAAGGCATGCCCTAATTAGGCATCCATGAAGACGAACCGCATTCCTTGATTTGCGACTCGATAGTGTCAAGTGTTTCACCTCGCCACATTGAGTCGGGGGGCAACTAATAACAGGTAAATTCTCCACTTACCTTGTCTGACCAGAACCTCCTTACCACTGTGAAGCTTACATCACCAGTGACTTTCATGACTCGCTTAATCTCCATGGACGCCAGGATAGCTCACCTCGCCTATAGCGATAAGCTCGCCTATTTGCAATTCACCTTGCCATTCATCGTGAGGATGAGATGATATTGAGACTCCACCTCTATGAGACCCCTGCTTTACCATATCTCCTACAATCATGGTTAATTCTCCAAATGGCAACTCCCTATTTTATTTCTAATATCAACGGGATCTCTTTCGATACTTAGTCATCCGAAGATCTCTTCGTAATCTTCTCACACGACTTTTCATTCTCCAACTATAAAAGGCCGTTCCCCCCATCTTAAAAAGGTATGACTTAAACCTTGCTTACTCATTTTGAGAGCTCTGGTACATTGTTTTGAATAGATTATTCGCCTTGGTAAAATCTTCAAGCCGGAGGGGTTTTGAGCAACCTCGCCCTATCCGGTCTCGTTTGTAATCTTGCACAGGTCACCCAAGTCATTACCGATGTCAAGTATCGAGGTCACGAGTAATTCTAATTGTTGATTGCTTGCACCCTGATTTTTACCACAACAGTTTGCATTGAGAAGCTCCCCGTCTGCCTACTCAACTGAATTAGTGGAGGTGAAAATTTAGGACCTGGATGAATTTAAAAAATCAGCTTCTAGAACCACCACCAACATATGTTTTTAATTTTAATAATATTCTAAAAATATATGAACGTACAATATATGTTTTTAATTTTTGTTTTGGGTAAAATTTAGTACATAGGGTCTTTGGTAAAAGTTTTGATTTTGTATTCAAAGAGTTATCGATTCAAATTATCTTAGGACCACTAGAGATTAGCGTCAGAGCTCCCAGATTAGCCGGTCACTAGTAACAACAATGAAAGAATGACTAGGTATTTCAACAGCATTCTATGTATGTCTTCTCATCATGGATCGAACGCATTAGAAATTGGATCAATTTGACTTTGATTGAAAATTTCCCGAACAAAATTGGAAAAATTAAAAGTTTGAAAACCAAGTGATACAAAATTGCATATTTTAGGAGATGCACAAAAATAAATAAAAACATGTTTCTTACCCCCTTTTTTTTAAGACAAAAATAGAAAGATAATAACATTGTTGCTTCTCTCATTGGTTATTTCTCACCTACAAGTTATTAGGGATGTACTTGGATCAAGAATTTGGTGAGAAAAAATAAAATAGAACTAAAAATTAAAAAAAATTAAACGATTCAATCGTTTGGAACCATTGAATCTTCGACCTTTTCCATTTCCTTTTTTCTCATTAAATCCTTGATTCAAACAAAGTCTAGAGGAGTCAAATGATTGATAACAGCCAGCTATTGCAT
This sequence comes from Actinidia arguta var. hypoleuca, assembly GCA_030159115.1. NCBI lineage: Eukaryota > Viridiplantae > Streptophyta > Magnoliopsida > Ericales > Actinidiaceae > Actinidia > Actinidia arguta. The sequence continues at coordinate 11,535,262 of BRYE01000009.1, read as the reverse complement.
CCGAGGTTTACTACATCCTATAAATATATTGAAGAAATGAAAGACCACGAAAATTCTCAACCAACTCCAAACACCAGATTATTATTCTCGACCCAATCAAAACCGTGTGATACCACGTTCACACCACCATTTCTGGCAAGCAAATGGTTGCTTTATCTTAGAAATAAAAAGGGCAAATCACACTTGCCTCTCTTAAAGTTTTGACAAATACAAAAGGCTATCATATGATTTTGGAAACGTCAATAACACATCCTTGAAGACCCAACATCCAACACTTGTGCATAAATACATAAGCAATAGACAATATGTTTATTTTTATTTAAACTTTTCGTTATTTATATGTTACTGTTTATCAAAATGATTATTAAGAAATAAATACAAGATAGTGAAACAAAAAAATTGAACATTTTTTTTAAAGTTTATGCAATCTCCAACACTAGCCATAATTTTAATTTGGTTTGATTTTCCCCCTCATTACCTTTCTAGCATTTTTTAGTACATCTTTTACTAATAAAGTCAGAAATGGATTATGCATCTAATAGAA
>BRYE01000009.1:11527218-11529718 GCA_030159115.1 Actinidia arguta var. hypoleuca | reverse complement strand
TCAGCGACGTCGAGGTCTTGAGCTAGGACCTCCGCGTTATGATTGATGCCATATGCTTCGGTTCGTATTGTAGACAAACCGACCTCTAGCAGGATTACATCTTCAAACCCAAAAGCCAAAGCATAAGGCGTGTAGTTCGTTGCTTTTCGCGATGTGGTCCAATAGGCCCACAAAATGCTTGGGGGTTCCTCGACTCATTTGCCTTCGCCTTTTTTGAGCCTTTTTTTTATTTCATTCATGATTATCTTGTTGGTGGCTTTGGATTGCTCATTACACTTAAGGGGAGCTCGGTGTTGAATTGTAGAATTCGATCTTCAGTTGTTCTAAAAAGTTCTTGACTTTCTGGCCTACGAACTGAGTTTCGTTGTCTGATATGAACGCTCTGGGGATGCCAAATCTTGATAGATTGCTTCTTCGAATAAATCTGATTATGTATGCTTTTTTGATTTGGGTTTGTGGTTCGGTCTCCACCCATTTGGTGAAATAGTCTGTGGCTACTAACAAAAATTTTTTGTTCCTCGAAACTCGGGGCAGCCCCCCATGATGTTCATTCCCCATTGGGCAAAGGGCCACGGGTTGGTGAGAAAGGTTAAGTCCCTTGCTAGCTGATGAATTAGGGGGAGAAGAACTGACATTTTGTACACTTGCAGACGTCTACTTGGGCGTCTTTTTACATGAAGGGCCATTAGTATCCCTGAGTTAGAGCTTGGTGGGCTAATGATTTTCCCCCAGAGTATAGTCCATAAATGCCTTCATGGATTTCAAATAGTACATCTTCGACAAGGCTCGGGTGGATGCAGGGTAGGTAAGGCCCTGAATATGATCTTTCATAGAAGTCTTCCGTGCGGGAGATCCAGAACTTTGTTGCTTTTATTCGGAGTTTGTGTGCCTCTTTCTTGTCTTTTGAAAGCTTGTCATATTGTAAAAAAAATTGCAATTGGTTCCATCTAGCTCGGCCTTCCTCAATGTTGATTAGGACAAATTCCTGATGTGTTTCGTGACTAGGAGCCAAGATCAAATCGACTACAATGGTCCAACCTATTTCTCCCTTAAAAAATTGATGTCCAGTCTGTCAATACGTCTACATGTGAATTTAAGTCTCTCTCTACTTGCTCAATTTTGACTGCTTTAAATTTAGTGAGGAAGGTCTTCGCAATTGCCAAATACTTAGACACCTTGGCTCCCCAAGCTTCAAATTTCCCTGTGACTTGGTTGACTACTAATTTTGAATCGCTGAAAATATGTAGCTTGGGAACCTTTAATTTGCTAGCAAAATGAAGTCCTGCAATGAAATTTGGCCTTGTTATTTGTTGTAGGAAAATTCAACTTAAGGTAGTGCTCAAAAATTACCACTTTGGGGCTTTTTAGAACTACTCTTGTCCCGATCCTTAGGCTATTTTTTGCTCTGTCAACAAACATTTTTCATGTTGCGGAGAGATCAATCTGAGGTGGCTCTATATCAACCTCGGAACCCTCAGTGATTCCCTCAACAATGGTTACCTCTGTAACTTGGTGATTCTTTGATAACCTTGGAACCCTCAAGTGTTGACTTGGTCTCAGCTGATTTTCCCACCGAGCCCACCTCCTTCCTATGTGTAGTCGCAGGGCAAACCTATTATGTACTCATAGTTCGAGGTGAGAATTCAACTAAAAATCAGCCAAGACTTGTCATTTTATTGCTACCCTTGGCATAACTTTATGTCCAATTGTCCAAACTCAATGGCGCATTTGGAAAGTCTCCCAAACAAGTCTACTTTGGATAGGATATTTTTTAGCGAAAACTCGGTGTATACAGTGATGAGATGTGTTTGAAAGTAGTGCATTAGGTTCCGCAAAAGTGAAAACTAAATAATCCAAACACCAACCAAGAAAAACATGCAGAAGCAAGTGCTCTGGCATTCCAAATTGAACCGGGTCGAACCTGAAAGTGATGGATCAAAATTGGGATCGTTGAATCAAGGCCCTAGAGGACCAATCGGAACCTGGGTGCCCCAAATCAGAGCCCTACAGAAGCAGTCAGAGCTAGCCAATCATCGGAGAAGCCAACTTGAAAGTCTAACAAAGTCAGTCAGAGCCTGTACGCACTAAATCGAGACTCAAAAGAGCTAATCAAAGCTTGGGATCTCCAAATCGAGCCCGAAACAACCAATCGGAGGTGTACAGTGATCGTCAGAGTCAAGAAAACGTCGGGTGAACGTCAGCGAGGCTCGCCGAAGCCAAACGAACGTCGACGAGGATTGTCGGAACCGCATAGAACCTGGCTAGCCATAGAACGAGTAGATCTAGAGGTTCAAACACCTCTAGATGGCTCCGATCGAGGTCATTTGGGCTTCAGCAATGTCGTCGAAGCTCGAGCTCCCATCATTGGTGATCGACGACCTCAGGCAATGGTCATCGGTGGTCGAAAAAATGGTAGGTAGGAAAAAACCTCAGCACATGTTTGTGTTAGGCATAGGATCAATTATGGATCTGATACATGTTGTTTAGGAAAAAACGGAAT
>BRYE01000009.1:11517218-11519718 GCA_030159115.1 Actinidia arguta var. hypoleuca | reverse complement strand
TTCCAAGGATGGCTATCTGATAGTCAAACTAATGATCAGAAAAGAAGAGAGAGAGTAAGAGAAGAGTTCTTGGCTCTAGTTCTAGAGAGAGTGTATAGAGAGAGACAGAATTGTGTACCCGTGAGAGAGAAAGGGCCTGCCCCTTTTATAGTGCAGCTCAGCGCATGCGTGGACGTGTTGAATGCCAAGTCAATAAGTAGGCGATTGATCAAATCATGCCTGGTAGCTAACCTATCGCATCATTGAAATTTGGACCCAACCATGCGGGTGGTAAAGGAAATCGCCGTGTACGTTACCCTCTAATCTTGACGTGCCTTGGAAATCTCCACCTAATAGCGTACATCTACCGAACTCTCGCGCAGAGATGCTGACCGAACTTGTTATGGGGAGCGACAATCTGGTGGCGGCGCTCAACCAAGCTCGTTCGGAAGTGAAGAAAAAGATATTTTATCCTCCCATATTGATCAAATCTGCAATCTATATTTTATGAACAAATTGATCATTTGGGCATTGATTCCTTCCATTATGTTTATGTTGGCAATATAAAATAAACATATACCAGTAATTTTAGTAAGTGTCAAGAACAACCACAAAATCTTCAACCAAATTCAAAGTTTTTTTTTTTAAAAAAATAAGCATTCTACTACCCCAAAATCGATTAGGGGATATACATATATCCATCAAAACACACCCGATAACCAGTTTATATAACGAAAACTCTCAGGGTTGGTTTGGTGGTCTAAGCCTAAGACTTGGAGGTCTATTATCTTCCAAAGTTTCAGGTTCAAAATATCGTTCTATCAATTCCTGAGTTGGGAAAATCCATACTAAGTTTTGCCCATCTTTAATCAAGCCCCCTGCTAGTGAATTGTGGGAATAGTTCCTTGATTAATTGGTCATTGGAACGAATACCGAGTTATATTAAAAAAATTATAGAACTAAAGGTTTCCATTGCACAAAGCAATTACCCAAAATCAATTGTGGGAACAATCCAGATAAAATAATATAAATATGAGAATTAGATAAAATGAGAACAGAAAAACCAGGAGCAAATGTGAGATAAAAAAAAAGACAGAGAACTACCCTAATGCGAGCAATGGCATCCTGACCAGACTGAAGAAGCAAAGCAATGTCACGCCTTATCTGCATGATCACCGCCTCTCTCTTATTTCTCAGCAACTTTATCCTCGCCACCACCATCTTGCAGTTGTCTTGCTAAAATTGAAGAAACAAGAAGGCCCAATTAGATACATATTCAACAAGAATAGCCAAAATTTAGATTCCATAGTATGCATCGATTTCAACATTGAATTTGGAGCTTTATTACATCGATTCGAAATGAACTCATTAGTGATTTGGAATCTGTTATTCAATAAATAATTTCTTCCAACTCTATTCCATAAGAACATCTCTCAATTCAAATTTGATAGTACTTATATCGATTTCAATATTGAGTTTGGAGCTTTATTTCATTGATTTGAAATTGACTTACAAGTGATTTGAAATCCATCTTCTAACTCTAATCCACATTCACAAACCAAATATAGTTAAACCTCTTATATTTTTGTAACAATTAAACTTATAATTCATTCGCATTTTTATTTCTTCAAATTAGGGTTTTGTAAGACAAGTTTGTGGCAAAAACAAAGAAGGAAGCGAGAGAGACGAACCACTTAGAGGAATTGAAGCCTCTGCGAAAGAGAGAGAGCTCCACTTCATCGCTCTCTTACAGTGGCTGGTGGCTACACTTGCGCCCGTCATATCTAGAGAGAGAGACCGTAGTGTAACGGTTTGATAAGCTGGAATTATGAAGATCCAGTTAGCGAGAGAGGGAGGGAGAGGGGGAGAGAGAGGCACCGACCAGTAGGAAAAAAGAGCCGGTAAAAGATTTGACACGTGGCGAAAAAGGTATGGACTAGTCACCCACAAGGCACAAGGATCGAGGAATTGGGCATCGGGCTTCTGATTTGGGCCTTGAGGCATTTTGATCTATATATACTGGCCCAATATTATTTTGCTTGTGAACCAAACTTCCCTAAAAATAAAAAGTGGACATGTAATATAAATTGAAAAATTTTTGCTAGGGTAGTGCATTTTGTATAATGCATATTTATAATTGTTGGGACTTACATTTTTGTGACATCCATCATGTGAATGTGTATTGTATAAAATGCACTATCTATAGTTTTTTTGTAATTCATAAGTGTAAGGGGTAAGAGAAGAATTTTACTGTATTTTAGTAGTTAGTTTTTGAAAATGAAAAAACATCTTTGACGTTCAACATGGAAAAAATGAACAAAATAAATTGGGATGAATTGAGTAATTCTTATAGATCAAAACCGTCAAACCAAAAGAAACACCACTCACACACTCTTGAAGGTTTGAAAGCGTTTTTCGAATAGGAAGTATGAATGATTTTTTTTCTAAAAATGGGAAAACAATACAAATAGGGAATGATTTTGTAAAAGATATGATCAAATCTCATTAATTTAACAATATA
>BRYE01000009.1:11494718-11497218 GCA_030159115.1 Actinidia arguta var. hypoleuca | reverse complement strand
GAGATCCGTGTGTGGGAGGATGTCAGAGAGAGAGAGGGCAGTAAGGGGCATTTTCGTAAATTTGGAGGGAGACAAGTGAGAGGGGGGCTGTCAGGAGTGTGAGAGGATAAGCCCTCCAAAAAACATAGGTAAATTTATTGAGTGACAGCCTTGTACTCACTTCTATTAATTCATCCGTTGTATGTTGACAGGGGACTCTAATTTTTTAAAAGAACGTAATTATTATATTTAATTTTTATTATTTTTTAATTTTTGTTCTTTTAATTATTATTTTTAAATTTTATTTTGGTTGAAATATTATAAGAATAATATGTATATTGTATAAAATAAAGTAAACATATATTATAAAATATTTAAAAATTGAATAATTGACCACCAAAATAGAATGTGGTGTATCTTCTTTTGTCCTTCCACACATCTATCAAACAAAACAAAGAAGATTGAACATCAAAACCCAAAGGATATACTGCATTTTGTCCCCTCAAAGTATTAATTAATTTTTATTTTATTCCTTTAACTAATAATTTTCCTACTTTGTACCTTCATCTATATTCGTACAAAGTGGACAAAAATTACAAATTAGGCCACCACATGTTTATACGTCAAGAAAAAAAATAAGAAATTTTTTTATACATCAAGGTGCATATGGAAAATGGTTTCAAACATTAGGGGGAAAATGGTTCCTAAGTTGTAATTTTCATATGCTTTGTTGACCAACGTTGGATGTCAAGATTGATTGAAATGGTTTATATAGGTAAAGGTATAAAGTGAGAAAATTATTAATTAGGTAGAAAAATGGAAATTGTCAATACTTTGAGGAAACAAAGTACAGTTTACCCATAAAAAATATGATATGTTCACCTTATGGCTTTATAATTTTAATTTATCACATGATATTAGCATAATTAATAACCATTTGATATATAACTGAATTATTTGTTGAATTCACTATAACTGTATTTTTTAATGCACTAGATCAGATGATAAATAAAAATGGTAAAAATAGATAGTAAGTATAACATTATTCTATTAATAACAATATGGTGGATATATGTGTACATTATATTTACATCAGTCATGCTAACTATTATTTATTGAGCGATAGTTAATATATATTTTTTTTACAAAAAATTATATATTTTTTATATTTTTAATGCACTTGCACTGAATATTTGTCAATGAACTACCTCAGTGAGTGATAGTTAATATTTTTCTATTCACATTCATCTCTTTTCCAATGGAATTTTCAAGTTTCGCTTTGGCTAATCTCCCTAAACACAATACTATAATTTTGTATCTTACTCCCGCATACGTCATGTAATTATCGAGCCTAAGTAAAGGAGTATTGAATAAAATTTTTATGGTTGTGTACCCATGAAGATTCAAACCTTTAACTATTTTTATGAAAGTTTTACGTTGACGGTGTTAGTTGCTGAGTAGCAACATATATTATCTGTTTTAAAATTTGTGATCGAATATTTGACATACTTTCTGCTTCTACTTATGAATTAAAAATAACTTCAATTTTTTTTTTTAAATTTGACTTTTAAAAATCTTTATTTTTATGTTTTTTAATTTTTGCTTTTGAATAATTACTTTTTACATAAATTCAGTTATAACAAAACCTCGCTATCTTAATTATACGATGGAAATACGTGTAGCATGTGGAGCTATCAAGTAATTTCTTGGTATAAGAAAGTGCAAATTGATGAAATAGTTGATCATTAACTCCTTGTAATTAGATGATAAGGTGCATGAAATAGTTGTGCTCATGGGCATAAAAACAAAATAAAATCTCTAAAATAAACATATATTTTTTTGTAATTGTCATTTTAAAGACTAAATTGCCCTAATATTGCTATATATAAAGGCCTTATCCCCCCCTATATATATAACAATATTTGGGTATTTTGCTCACAAAAAATGGTTAATTACAAAAAATAGGGCTATGTTAGAGATCCTATTTTATCTTTTTTTCTCATAAGTTGCTCACATGATAATTTAATATTTTATATTTATTGACTGACTAACAAAAGTACTAAAGTGACAGTTTTTAATAGTTTTAGGGTACAAATTGATTGAATTTTTAGTTTAAAGAGATTAAATGTAATTAACCCTTAATATTATCGGTTGGCAACGCACGTCTTGCCAGCTGGAAAAGGAGATGTGGACAAGTTGGCGAGTGGTTGGTGTGGATAGGATCCAGAATCATAAAATTACGCTGGATTGTTATCCAAATTCCAACCTGCAAATCCATTTTTGTTAAAAATAAATCTAAGTTAGATTTTCAATCTATTTGTAATATTGTTTTTCACTCTCTCTCTTTTTTTTTGCCTTTTCTATCACAAATTTTCCCCGTTAAAGAATTTTTCGCATCCCATCAGAACATTTGTAGCTTTTCCCGTACAAAAATGATGCATAAGGCATGGCATCATTGGAGTCTTGTAAGGATCCTAACGGCAGTAGCTATTAGACTATCTTCGACAATAATAGTGATTTT
>BRYE01000009.1:11474718-11479718 GCA_030159115.1 Actinidia arguta var. hypoleuca | reverse complement strand
CTAGTTCACCAAGAATAAAGAAAATTCACCCCAGAACGCCTGAAAGTCATAGAGAAAGAAGTAGCTAAGTTCATCAAAGCCAATGTCATCAGAAAAACTCCCTATCCAGATTGGCTCGCAAACGTTGTTGTCGCCCATAAGAAGGGGGGAAGTGGAGAGTATGTGTTGATTTCACCGACCTCAACAATGCTTGTCCAAAAGATAGTTTTCCTTTGCCAAAGATAGACCTGATCATGGATGCAACCTCCAAACATGAGCTTCTCAACTTCATGGATGCCTTTTCCGGTCATCACCAGATTAAGATGCATCCACCCGACGTGGAGAAGACTTCTTTTATCACAGAGAGAGGACTATACTGCTATAAAGTCATGCCGTTTGGATTAAAGAACGCTGGGGCGACATGCCAGAGATTGGTCAATAAGATGATCAAGAAAATGATTGGGAAGACGATGGAAGTATACATAGATGACATGCTCGTCAAGAGCCTCAAAACTGCTGATCACATCAGCCACCTAGAGGAAGCCTTTGGCATCCTAAGAAAGCACCAAATTATGCTAAACCCTTCCAAATGCATCTTGGGTGTCTTCTCAGGAAAATTCTTTGGCTTCCTTGTAACTAAGCGTGGAATTGAGGTGAACCCGAACCAGATTCAAGCTTTACTTGCAATGAGTTTGCCTAGGAACATTCATGAAGTGCAACAGCTAACTGGTTGAGTAGCCGCCCTTCGCAGATTCGTCTCAAAATTAGCTGACAAGTGCCTACCATTCTTCAAAATTCTGAGAAAGAACAAAGTTTTCTAGTGGACAAACGAGTTTGAGATAACGTTCCAACCGCTAAAAGAATATCTTGGTTCACCACCCTACCCCTGCCCACAGTCCCTAATACGGGCGAATAGCTCGTAGTATATATGTCCGTCTCGCCAACAACCGTGAGTTCAGTTCTTATCCGAGAAGTGGACAAAGCCTAGAAACCAATATACTATGTCAATAAAGTCCTCATGGGAGCCGAGACCAGATACCTCAAAATTGAGAAGCTATAAAGGTGGAGTCCTTATGGAGATAGTCTCTGAATAGGCGAAGTAATCAACCTTGCCTACTGGCGAGTTGGAGAATGGTGTGCTCATGCATATATTGGCGAGGTGATCAATTAGCGATGATGGGATGGGCAACCAGGACTATATTGATGATATGGCGATGTGATCCTTTAGGTTACGTGCCTTGCTTAGACCAATTGTGGGTGGAGATTTTACCCCACACCAATAGCCCCTACTTGAGATGCCTATGTGGAACACTTTGGGATCTTTGAGTAACAAACCTAGTAACTACCTCTTGATGACGTGAGCATGTAATAATGTCGCGCCTCCATTGGCTGACACGTGGTAAAGCGCATTAATAACATGATGACATTTTGGCAAGAATGGAGGTTTCGGTCTCGGAACTTGAAACGTTGTGTGATACAAGCCGTTGGAGCGAACAAATCTAGGCCCTCAGTACTTCTTATAAATAAGGGGTTTCACCATTCATTTGTACTCTTTTGCCTTTGCTGTCAAACTGTTGGACCTACTCTGACGTGCACCTTACCCTCGCATGTTTGCCATTACTCCTTTACCTCGGACCTCTAGTAAGTATAATCGCTAATATCGCCTTCAGTTTTTTTCTTTTAGTTTATAGTGCATGTCCAATAGAACCGACGTAAAAGACTTGGAAAACTCACTACCGCCTTGGGTATCTGAACACTTGGAAGAAAAATCAATTATGACGGATAAGGTTTACCAACTCCTTGACTCGCCTAGGGAAGATCCTCTTGAGGAATCCCCTACTTGGGACGATTCTTATTACTATACAGAGGACCCCAGGATGGGTACTAGCTCTTCTTTTGAAAAAGAGATCAATGTCATGACTCAGGACGACTTAGATCGCCTGAGGGAGAATTACTCTTTCCCAGTCGGTATCCAAGATAGGATCCCAGAGGAAGGCGATACTATATTGTTTAGTCGCCCGGGAGAGGTAGCTTTTTATGAAGTTTCTTTCCTTGCTGGTCTGAGGCTCCTAATCCACCCTACTATCAAAAGAATTTTGAACTTTTAAAATATTTGTCTTGCCCAACTTTCTCCCAATGCGTGGCCTTGTGTCGTATGCGTGTTGGTGATATGGAGATTTCATCAGCGTCATCTATCCCTTAGCGAATTTAGGTGGTATAAATGGTCCATTGAGCTAAGTGAGTTCCACATTGAATACAGACCAAGGATGGCGATCAAAGCCCAAACGCTGGCCAACGTTGTAGATGAATTCACACATGATGTTACTCCAGTGGCAGAAGTAATTCTCCTCGAGGCAAAAACCCTATAAAAGCGGGACCAAGAAGATGACATTGCCAAATGGAAGTTGTTCATAGATGGATCATCCAACCAACACGGTTGTGGTGCGGGACTTGTTATCCAAACTCCATCGGGTGAGCAGATGGAATACGCCATTCACATTAGGTTCAAAGCCACTAACAACAAAGCTAAATATGAAGCTCTCCTCGTAGAATCCTTAGATGCCTTTAGTGATTCCCAACTCGTAATAAATCAAGTCCAAGGGGAAGCAGCATCTCACTACGAATGGGTCTATTTCCGACCATACCCAAGGCAAGAATTCATTTCGAAAGAGGTATCATAGGAAACCAAGGCAAGTCCTTGTGGATATGAATCACTGTAGTGATCAAGATGAAGTCCACCTAGAGACCCCAACTTATAATTTGGTTTCAGATACAAGTAATCATTGCGTGGAAGCTCCCATTGCATCATTGCGTACCAAGCAACAACAAAAATGAGACAAAAATCGGGGCTCGTGGATTGCGTATCAAGCGACGTGTTAGGAGGGTTATGAACTTGACAAGGAAATGCATCCAGGTGAAAAGGCGGTTAACTAGTTGCAATGCTATGGAAGTTGTGAATGGTGGTCAAAATCTTCATAATAGCGCAGCGAGGAAAATGCAAAAAAATTCACGTGGCAGTGATCCATCTCTATTTCGAGCCACACAGAAACGAGGGCTTCAAATATAATTTATTTTGTCCCTCTTTCATTATAATTATGCTCCAATTTTTTCCTTGCAGGTGACTTCCGTTGATTTTCTCATGTAGAGCCGCTTTGCCCATCCGTTTTCTATAGGTTAATTGCAAACTTTTCTGCATCTGTATCCTTCAAGTTTCCTATTCTTTGTTCTTGATATTTCTAATTTTGTTTTCTTTTTGGCCAAAAAAAAATACATGGAAAAAAACTACTTGAAGTTATTTGGAAATGCATTTGAAATTATTAAAAAAAATATTTTTTTGCATGAAACAAATAAAGGGAATTTTGGATAATTTTCATTCTAAAGAGTAATTTTTCAACTTTTGCAACCAACACTACACAACTGTTTAAATTCTAATCTTATAACTCTACCAAACACTTTTTAGCTTTCTCAAAAAAATTATTAATCTACAAAAGGCTCAGCACAAGTTAAAAAGTACATGCTCAATAGTCTCAAGGGTAAATTTATCAAGGTCTCTAAAGTATTTATTTTGTATAACTTTGATTTTTCATATATTAATTTTTTTATTTAAAAAGGGTTTTGAAGTTTTTTAAAGTATCTAATATTTGTCGTGATTTCGAATTGATGAAGTTCTTTAAATATTTTATTTATGATTTCTCTAATTTTAGGCCCACTATAATTTTGAAAATAAGAATAGTATTGAAAGGTTTTGACCCTTTTGATAATAAAAAAAATTAGAATATAACATTTGTTAGTAGTAAAGGATCACATAAAATCTAATTGAATACCTTAGGAATAAAGTTAAGACAATTAATACATAAAAAATCAAAATAAAATAAGATAAATAATTTAGGGATCATTAACATAATTTACCAAGTCTCAACTCTACCTTTCCCTTAAATATCTTGTTCACATCTGCGTAAACACAGCCAATCGTCGAAGCCCAGCGTATTTCTTACCAAGGGTATACTTCACTTTTACTCCCTAAACTATAGCCAAATTATTGATAGTTGAAGAACAATATACACACAATTAATAGTTTAAGCACAGCATAAAAAGTTTGACTATAGTTTAGAGGATTGTGAGCTTCATAACTTAAAAATATTATTATTTTTATTTTCTTTGAAAAACATATTTAAGAAAGAAAGTCGATTCCACTCATATACATTCATTGAGGAAGATCAATGATCCATAATTACTTAGTATTTTTCGTCAATTCTTGTTTGGCAATTTCGGCTAATATTATATAGACATGAGTAGGTCCAATTGAAGTTGACACTTAGTTATAGGTCCTACTCGTTTCATCTTCAAATATGGGTTGGGTGCTAGGTAAGCCTAAACACATATTTAGTCTCTCCTCTTTTTAAATTTATTTTTAATTAAATACTTAAATCCTTTAATGATGCATGGACAATTAATTATGCAACATACGAGTACAAGAAAAATAACACATAAAAAAAAAGAAAAAGAAAAGTCACCCCCCAAAATCTAAAAAATTAAGATCTATCATCGTCCCCCAAAAGAAACATGATTATTACAAGGCCTAAATAATTTTTCTTATATCACGAAGGACAATGATAAATCTCAAATTTTAAAGTTTTGCTTGAATAAAAAAATAAAATAAAATTAGAGAAACGATATCTAGAAAATTTTGATTTTACTTTTCTCTTTATTTCTTCGATCGTTGGATTGCACAAGCTTTTGATCTCCACCGTTAGATTTCTTTGGATTATCCTCTGGATTTAAACTTCGAATATAGAACTTCGGACGACCTTTGTTGAACTCCTTAGAAGTATTCTTCATATTAAAGAACCCTAAAAACTCTATCTTTTTTTTATATATATATTTCACGCTATATTTTTATACTATTTTTCTCTCAAATCTTACTTTTTGTATCTCACTATTTTCGCTCTCTTTTCTATACTATTTTCTCTCTCTTCTTTCTCTAAAATTTGTCTAGCCTTCAAATTATGAAAAATAAGACG
>BRYE01000009.1:11442218-11449718 GCA_030159115.1 Actinidia arguta var. hypoleuca | reverse complement strand
GATCATCGATCACTTCATAATCTTCGAGATGTCTTCCCCATGGATGTGTATGCTCTTCAATATGTTCGATCCATTTAGATTCATGTATTCGTTGAAGACTTTTCTAAATTATTCAATAAAGCTTTCAGTCTCAAGATGTCAACACTTTCTAGCAGAAAGGATTTTGCAGTTTCCTTTGATCAAATTAAGTTCTAAAACGCGATACTTATGGATTACACACTTAGTAAATATATTAGTCATTAACACAATATTTTGCTATCATCAAAATTGAAGTATTGAGTCAACACAACGATCATCTTGAACCGTATGGTAGAGTAGTCGATCAAGCTAAAGAAGGCAAAAAGAAGGTTGGTAGCCTGGAATTCAAGATGAACAAGGCCAACCTCGCACTGGCTACCATTGATCAACTAAAGGCAGACTTGGCTGCTATTGAACAGGCTTAGGATGTTAGCTACGCGGCTACAACCTAGGCTCAAAGTGAGGCAGCTGTTGCTGCTAGGGCTCGATTGGACGAGGCTTTGCGAGAACTTGTTGTGCTTCAGGTAGTAGGTTGTGGCCCTATCTACGAGCGGGTCTTCAATAGGGGAATCAGCGGAGCCGGAGACAATTATAGTAGACAAGTCAATGAGATCTGCCCTAAGGTCTTCATGGAGGGGTGGCTTGCTTGCCTAGCTGAGCTTGGCATTCCTGACGACAAACCAGCGTGGCCCAAGACTGCCCCTGCTCCCGAGCTTCCCGAGCCTCTTATGCCCTACTTACCCATGATCCTGCCTAGTTTTGATGAGGAGGAATACATGAATCGGCCAAAGGAAGACGAGGATACTGCCAATGTTGTTGTGCCTCCGGTTAGCGAGACTACCCAGATCATAGAGGAGGCTGAGAAGACAACTAACGGAAGAGATTGGGGAAATAGCCGCGGAGGGAGCTGGTGAGTGATTTTGCTCCCAGAAGTGAATTCCTTACTGCAAGTGTACAAGTCGTGAAGTAGTAATAAAAATTCAAAGCACGAGTATTTATCCTACTAGGAGTAGTGCCAAGGTAAAAACAAGAGAACTAAAACACTCAAATCAACCCTAACTCAATTCTAATGTATGCTTCAAAAATAGAAAACAAAAATTATATTTTTGGTTTTGATGGATTTAAAATTAAATTTAAATTACAAAAGCAATAAAAATTGATTTAAAATTTAATGGAAAGCGACTCAGAATCAATTGATCCAACCAATCGAGTCTCTCGGAATTTCAAATCTTTCAACTACGTCGTGAGTTTTGGATTCAGAAGATTTAGCTTTTAAAATCTCTTGTTCTTTTAATCTTCAACTTCTAAAATAAATCTGTTATAATTATGGTTGTGCATCATCGAATTGTGTAATACATATACTGAATCCAACTCACGCATAAACGTTCCAAGACAGCTTATGTACTAAGTGTGGCATTACGCATAAGCGTTATCAAACATAATAGGACGTCTAGATTTTCGAAAGGATTTAGAACGAAGAAGAAGAAAAATAAATATCAAGAAGATCTAACGGTGAAAATATTTTACCTCCATTGTTCATTCTCGATTCCCAATCAATCTTCCCAATCAATCCCGAGTTATGAAAATTAGTCACGCATGGCTATGGAAAATAAAAAACTAAATATTAAAAATATTTTGATATATTAAATCTGATATGAACAATTAATATTGAAAGATTTGAATTAATGGCCAAAAATATAAGTAATCGAACAAAATCGTAATTTAAATTAACGAAATTTGAATTTGATGTAATAAAACTTGAATTTAATGTAAAAAATTACAAGAATTTTTGAAAACTATGAAGAACTATGCTATGAAACTCTAAAAACCCTAAAAAGTACATGCTTTGTTCATAAAAATGTAAAGATGTATATATAAACATCGTAGTCCGAGTCCTAGTAGGATTAAAACTCTGCCCAGTTTTTTTCTTGGGGTTCGAATGCCAGATCTAGCATTCGAACGGTCAGTACAATTTTTCATTCGGCGTTCGAACAATAAAAATGCCTTGTTATCAGCATTCGAACAGTAAGTGCAGATAGTCTTTCCAGTGTTCGAACGGTGCACAGAGCGTTTGAACCCTAAGGCTAAAATCTCATTTTCAATCCTCTATGCGTTGGAACGCTGCACAGAGGGTTTGAACCCTAACTTGTCAATTCTTCTTCTCAGCGTTCAAACCTTAATCTCCTTTGTTCTTTGGCATTCGAACGCTAAGTGTAATTCTCCCTAAATTATTCCAAGTGTATGAACATTCAGTGTAATTTCAGGTAACCTTAATCTTTTCTTTTTCTTCATGGGTCATTTAGAAGCTCTTGGAGTTCAATTCTTGCGATACTCATTAGATGTGACTTTGCATAACTTCGTGAGATCTTTTCAACGGTGCAACTTCCATTCCATTCCAGGCTTCAGGTGAAAACTTTCACAATTCCTGACAACAATCCTTGATAAGCGTGCCCGCACCCCGAATCATTTTTATGGATCTAAATCCTCCTCTTTATCATCATTTATCTACAATAAACTCAAACACGATATTTAGCATAAAACACAATATAGAAACATAATTAACCTAATCTAGGGCCAACTTAGATTGGTTGAGCAGCCATAAGAATGCAATTATGCAGTCCAATCATACCCCCAACTAACCTTTTACTAGTTGCTAGCAAAACTAAGAAGAATAAAAATATAATCTCTCATTTCGTAAGAGTCCCTATTGCATTTAGCATATCAAGCCTTTAAATCCCTAGGTTATTCCTAGTGGACGAGTGGTGTCTCGTGAGGGCTTTCAATGATGGTATCCACAAACATCACATTATTTAATGTATCAAAAATAGTTTAACAATAACTTCTCAACACAATACAATGCAAGCATTTCAAATCAACCTCTCCCTAGATTTGTATAAAACAGTTTAACAATAACTTCTTTATCATCATTTATCTACAATAAACTTGAACACGACATTTAGTATAAAGCATGATATAAAAACATAATTAACCTAATCTAGGGCCACCTTAGATTAGTTTAGTAGCGTTAAGACTGCAATTATGCAGTCCAATCAATCAAGGTGCAACCCAGGATCTCCTTTTCGAGCTTTGATGTGCTCTTTTATTTTGTTCTTGTTCGAACTTGTAAATACTTATTTTTAAGCTTTCGCAATAAAACTTTGTTTTGATTTTTAGCTTGTATGTATGAGACTTATCTTCTTTTATTATCTAAGTGTATTTGCGCATAGCAATCTTCCAGGGACAGAGCTTGACTGACCATTCCTTATAATCTCTGGCTAAGTGTACTCTGGTAGAATTTGTGGAACAAAGTTCAAAACTCGCATCAAGTTTGGCTAACCTTCGTTTACCTTTCCCAAGTATACTTAAAAAAATCTCGAGAGGAAGAGTTCAGAGCTCGCATAAAGCTTGTCTAACTCTATATCAAATCTCTAAAAAAGTGTACTCTAGCAAAGCCTGTGGGACAAGGTTTAAAGCACACGTCGAGCTCGGCTAAACTTTATTTACTTTTGTCAAGGATGGCTAACCTATCCCTCAATTTGGCTGAGTACACTCTGGAAAGTCACGTGGGATAGAGCTCAGAGCTCTCTTGGAGCTCATCTAACTCTTCTCTAACTCTAGCCAAGTGTGCTCTTTTAAATCTTTTTAGGACAGAGTTTGGAGCTTACATCGAGCTCGGCTAACCCTTCCCTCAATTTATTTGAGTACACTTTGGAAAATCACATAAGACAGAGCTCGAAACTCGCTTGGAGCTCGGCTAACTTTTCCTTAACTCTGGCTAAGTATACCTTGTCAAAGTTCATAGGATATGGCTTGGTGCTAGTACAGAGCTCGGCTAACTCTTCCCTAAATATTTCAAGTATACTTAGTCAATCTTTGTGGGAATGAGCTCGAAACTTGCGTGGAGTTCAGCTAGCTCTTCCCTATCTTTCTACCAAGTGCAATTTCGTGCACATATGATGGGACATGCAGCAGGTGTAGGAATTGCCATGTGTCTATCTCTTGTTAGTTGGTTAACAGCGTTTGTCCTGCGAAACATCACTATCTAGGTGCATGCTTTACCGCTTTAGATGCCTTCGATGGCGGTCTGCCTTTCTCTCTTAATGGCGGTCTGCTTGCCTTCTACATGAATGACACTTCATTCGCCTTCTTCATTAATCACGGTTCGTCCATTCGCCATCTTCTCACCCCTATAAATTGAGCAGTCTCTATACTTCATTTTGCATCCCAAACCTCATTCTGAGTTTGCTTCTCTCTCTTAGGAATAGGGTAGATGGTTTTAAAGTTTGGACCTCTGAGGCCTACTATTACTATTGGGATCGTTTTGAAGTAGTAGTAGGATCTGGTAACTGGCCCTTGGAACATAATGAGTGGTTTCAGTAAGGCAGAGCTCGGTGTGCACTATCATCTTGTCATAGATATAATCTCAATCATCAATTTTGGGTTGA
The DNA here is from genome assembly GCA_030159115.1 of Actinidia arguta var. hypoleuca. Lineage (NCBI taxonomy): Eukaryota > Viridiplantae > Streptophyta > Magnoliopsida > Ericales > Actinidiaceae > Actinidia > Actinidia arguta. The sequence continues at coordinate 11,445,255 of BRYE01000009.1, read as the reverse complement.
TAAGCAGTCTGTAGCTTCCCTACTAGTGTCGGATATGGTAGACTTCCACCTGGCTAGGAGCTGCTGTTGTGAAGACTAAATTCCATAGTTCGAGGCGAGATCATAGAGGTAATCTTGATCATCACTTCCAGGATGAAGAGCAACTTGTTGCGTCCTTGCCGGTGTTGCCCAGAGAGGAGTTGCTGCTGTTAAACCTGAGTTCGGTAGTCCAAAGTGATGTAATCTTGATAATTACTTCTGGGCATCTAATTCAAGAAAATTTGACATTCATGTCCATTCTCTGGGCAATTATCTCGAGGCAACTATCCACGAAGATCCTTCAACACTGTTTGGTTGTCTCCTTGGGGCTCAGTTGTCTTCGTAGAGTAGATTTTGTAATCAAGCGATCTTATACTTGAGTGATTTTATGTAATGACTGAACTAAGGTCTTGTAATCGAACGATCTTGTTCTTGAATAGTTTTCTATTATGAATGGACTTTTCTTCTTGAACCTCGTTTGTAATGTGTTTTATGTAGCCATGCATTCACCTTGTTTGAGGTTTTGACTTTCTGTTTTGCTTGGTTCGTAAAGTAGAACTCAGAAATTGATGATAGCTCAGTTATCTTTATTCTATGTAATTTTTGGCCAAGTCTGCTTTAGCAAAATTTTTTAAGAGACAGAGCTCGGAACTTGCTTGGAGTTCAGCTAATTCTTTCCTAAAATTTTGCTAAGTATATTTAGACAAACTCATAACTCTCTAGGAGCTTGGCTAACTCTTCCTCATTCACAAATTTTGACATAGTATACTTTGGAAAATTTTCAAGAGACAGAGCTCGGAACTCGCTTGGAACTCGGTTGACTTTTTTCTAAACTTTTCTAAGTATATTTAGGTAAATTTATTGGATAGAGCTCGGAACTCTCTAAGAGCTTGTCTAACTCTTCCTCATTCATAAATTTTGACTAAGTATACTTTAGAAAATTTTTAAGAGACAGAGCTCGGAACTTGTTTGGAGCTCGCCCAACTCTTTGCTAAAATTTTGCTGAGTATAATATTTAGGCAAATTTGTTGGACATAGCTTGGAATTCTTTAGGAGCTCGACTAACTCTTCCTCATTCATAAATTTTGACTTATTTTGGGAAAATTTTTAAGAGACAGAACTCGAAACTCTCTTGGAGCTCGTCTAACTCTTCCCTAAAATTTTTCTAAGTATATTTAGACAAATTTGGTGGATAGAGCTCAGAACTCTCTAGGAGCTCGACTAACTCTTCCTCATTCATAAATTTTGAATAAGTATACTTTGGAAAATTTTCAAGAGACAGAGCTCGGAACTAGCTTAGAGGTTAACTCTTCCCTAAAATTTTTCTAAGTATATTTAGGTAAATTTGTTAGACAGAGCTAGGAACTCTATAAGTGCTCGGCTAACTCTTCCTTAATTGTTGTAGCTTTTATCTGGTTCTACCTTTTACTTTTCCATAAAAATAATATTTTTATACGGTTTTCACAAGTACATTTGATATGGAATTGAGTTCGGTCAGAAAAGTTACATTTTAGTGGAAGTACTTTCTCAAGTTGTTGAAATTCCAAGGTCTCGGAACTTGCTTACCTTCGTGATCTTTTAGGTAGTGGGCGTCCTTCCTGGCGGGCTTGGTTATCTTATAGGGCCCTTCCTAATTTGGGTCGAGCTTCCCGTCCGTCAGGTCCTTGGTATTTTTAACAACTTTTCTCAAGACGAGATCTCTCACTAAAAACTCTCTGTGCGAGACCTTCTAGTTGTAAGTCTTGGCTAGCTACTTCTGATAGTCAACCATCCGTATTAGCGCACTTTCTCTTCTTTCGTCGGCCAAGTTAAGGTCCCGAGCTAAGACTTCTACGTTGTGACTCGCATCATAAGCCTCAGTCCGTATTATGGGCAAACCGGCCTCTAACGAGATTACATCTTCGAAACTAAAAGCCAAAGAGTAAGGCGTTTCGTTTGTTACTTTCCGCGGTGTGGTCTGATAGGCCCATAAACCATTTGGCAACTCTTCGACCCATTTGCTTTTGGATTTTTCAAGCCTCTTATTGATTTCATTCATGATCATCTTATTGGTGGCCTAGGCTTTCTCGTTGTATTGGAGGTAGCTCGGCGTTGAGTTGTAAAATTCAATCTTGAGTTACTTCAATAAGTCTTTGACTTTTCTACACACAAATTGGGTGCCGTTATTCGACACGAATGCTTTAGGGATACTGAACTTGGACAAAATATTTTTTCAAATGAATCTGATCACATCCATCTCTCTGATTTGGGCCGGTGGCTCAGTTTCTACCCAGTTTGTGAAGTAGTCGATTGCTGCTAGTATAAACTTATTTTTCAAAGCTCGGGGAAGGACCCCCACGATGTCCATTCCCAATTGGGCAAAAGGCCATGGAATGGTGAAAGGAGTCAAGTCCCTTGTTGGCTAATAAATCAAGGGGGAAAACAATTGGCACTTAATACATTTGCGGACATACACTTGGACATCCTTTTGCATATATGGCCACCAGTATCCCTAAGTTAGGGCTCGGTGGGCAAGCGATCTTCCCCTTGAGTGTAGTTCGCACATGCCTTCGTAGATCTCAAGAGCACGTCTTTGATTAGGCTGAGGTGGATGCACAGTAGGTAGGGCCCCAGGTATGATCTTTTGTACAAGTCCCCAAATGGAGAGATACAGAACCGTGCTACCTTCACTCGAAGTTTGTGAGCCTCCCTTTTGTCTTCTAGTAGCTTGTCATTTGTCAAAAATAATTACAATTGGATTCATCCAGCTCGGTCCTAGCTCAATGTTTACTAAGATGGACTCTTGAGACACTTCAAGGCTGGGGGCCGAGATAAAATCAACTACGATGGTCCATCTTGCTTCTCCTTCAAAAATTGGCGCCAATCCTGCCAGTGTATCTGCATGTGAGTTCGAGTCCATCCCTACTTGCTCAATCTTTAGTGCTTTGATTCGGTAAGGAGGTTCTTTGCCACTGCCAAATACATAGCCATTTGTGCTCTCCGAGCTTTAAATTTACCCATGACTTGGTTGATGACCAGT
>BRYE01000009.1:11432218-11437218 GCA_030159115.1 Actinidia arguta var. hypoleuca | reverse complement strand
CCTTTTTTAGCATCAATAGGGAACCTATGCCTTTTGACACCTTTGTGTTGATCATGAACTGAGCTATGAATGACTTGATTAATTGATGAAAATTCTCTATTGACCCTATGGGCAGCTTGTCGAAACACTTTAGCCCGAGGTCTCCTAAGCTTGATTGGAACACGCAACACATCAAGGCATTCATGTGTTCTAAAGAGCCATCATTTGCCTAATGTGGCTTATGTGGGACCTTGGATCTGACTTCCCGTCGTATAATATGAACCTCAGTGGCGTAAACTTCTCTTGTGGATCCATTCCCTCGATGTCTAAGGAGAACGGTGTCTGGTATTTATGGACCATCTCCTTGGCTCCTTTTGGACTATGCAGACCGCCAAACTCGAGGGGGCAACCTTGCCTATTGTGCCCTCTCTCCAACAGTTGAGTTTAATCTGCAGATCTCACATAACGTTGAGTTGCTCGCGGAGATCTACATCAGTCTTAGTTCGGTCGAGTGATCTTCTCCACTTGCTTGTGGTTACAGTTTTGCTATCAGTTTGGCTATCCAAAGTAACGTGGGACCCTCGTTGATTCCCATTTTGCCTTTCGCGAGGCGACTAAGATGGGTTTTTGTTCCCTGCTGCCAATGGTCCTACCCCGGCCATTTTGGCTAGTTTCATCAGCTTGTTGTCGACTAAAATTTGTGTCATTTTTAACAACTGTGTCTGCAGGCGTCGAATGCTTATGTCCCGGCTGTCCGCTCCTCTAAGGAGTAACCGACTTAGATTCTGCTCGGAGGTGGCCTTTGCCACCCTCTGAGCATCTTTCAATAATTTACCCCCTTTAAGGCCCAGCGTTTTAAGTGCATTAGGGGTCTCCTTATGAGTTTTTCAACTATCGAAACGATTGCTGCTCTGTGATGCCATCAGAACTAGTTTTGCGAATGTCTATAATTGATTTCCCATAGACGGCGCCAATTGTAGGGTGTATATGTTTGAGGGATGAAAGGAAGAAAATCGAGGATAGACACTCAAGACAGTTTTACGGTTGTGTAGGTGGTTTCAACCCATCGTCAGTCCAACCAGCAATGTCCTAGCTATAATCACCAAAATAATGAGAATGACCGCCAGATCTATTTTCAAGAAACAACCCTCTGACGGTCAAGTTAGACGTTCGGAAATATATATATATATATATATAGAGAGAGAGAGAAACTGAATATATGTTTTGATACCAAGGTTGTACGTACCTTAGTGAGAACAACAATTTCTTTTTTATTGCCTAGCTCAGTGCGTGCCTTGATGCACTAGCTGTCTTGTCACCGGACAGACTACATCTTGGCACGCACTGACCGCTGTGCCAGTGAGTAGGCAGTTGACCCAGTCATGCCTTTACGACGTGGCTAGTAACTCATTATCAACTGCCGACGTCTCCATCGGGACATGAGGGCTGTCAGAAGGAACTCTGATATGCAAGTCACCTTTTGTCCCCTGACATCCTTTGGGATCATCGCCGATCGTTGCCTCTCATTCAACTTTCAGCACGGTTATTATTCCGATCTTCCTGAATAGCGACACCTCGAAAGTAACGATGGTCTTAGCTTGGACGACATTTGTCTCTGATAGGGACTACTAAAGGGTCTTCGAGCTTGCTTTGTAGCAAAGCTTGACGGAGATCTCCGCCCTAGCAAGGTCAGTGCTCAATAGTGTCTGCACTAAACTCCGGCGTAGGGGACCGCCGAACTTGCTCCAATAGTGATAGCTCGTCGGAAATCCTTGCCCTAAGAATGTCAGATTCTGTCATTGTATGACTTGTCCCTTATAAGGTCCTTAATTAATTGCTTCCTTCATTGTTAAGATTGGGACATCCTCAAAATCATCCCTACACTATTGATCAATGTCTCGTTAACATTTGAACTTTAAATAATATTACTTTAATACTTGAGCTTTCAATTGTTTCCTCAATTAAGCTCTCGACATCTAACTCTGTTAATTTCAATTGTTTCCTCAAAATGCATTATGGGGTGGGGTTGGGGGTACAAGTAAGACGGTCCAGCCTAGCGTCACATGTACACGTTACGTCAAAAAATCGACAAAGTTAGATATCTTTAGAAGTTTAGTTTTTTATATGATATTTTTTAAAGTTCAATTCTCTATGAAACATTTGATCAATAGTTTACTAGAAATTTTAAAATTTTCACGAGTTTTTTCTCTAAAACATTTGGTTGAAGTACAACTCAACGCCATTTGTACCGGCGGAGTTAGACGTCAAAGAGCGTAATGGAGGATATTATTTGGTCAATACTTTCGTGAGAAATTTGAAATATTCCAATTAAGGTAGGGGATAAATTAATTGAAGAGAAGATGATAAAGCTTTTAATTAATTGTACTCTTGTGCAAGGGATAGTTTTTTGTTTTTTTTACATAGCTGCATTGGTTATTTTTGAGATTTTTCGCCTTTAGTGAAATTTTTTTTATTATTGGATCAAAATTTAATTTTTAAATTTTTTTTGACAAGAGAAGCCTGAAAATATAAAAAAAAAAATCATCTAATTTGAAAAAAAAAATTACTAACAAAATAAGTCATTTTTTCAAAAATACATTAACATCTCAAAGAAAGTAATTCTCGCATGCCTCAAAGTCGAAGGATTTTTCTTCCATAATCATTTCTTTCGACATTGCCTATTTTTTTAGTAGATTAGGCTATCGTAACCTAGTACATGAACAATTAAGTTTAGGACTCGAACTCTTCACCTCCTAGAACAAAGGTTCATTATAAATAAAACAGCTTATCTAGCTCATATTTTCCATGGATTAAAAAAGTCTACGAGTTGTTTAGGATGCGTTTAATTTGTGTGGGAAATATAATAGTAAGAAAATGAAACTGAAAGAAAGTGAATTGAATATATATAAAGAAAATTGATAGAGGAATTTATCATTTGGTTAAGGAAATTTATTAAGAAAGTTATCAGAAAATCATTCTTAACATAGATTATTTATTTATTTATTTCTCTCCTTACCACAATAGATTAAATATTTTAGAGAGAGAACATGAGAGAGAAGTTTGCATGGGTTGGTGATATACTTAGTATGGCTTCACGTGATTTTGCGGACCATTTGATTTGAATTTTGAACCACCAAATCATACTTATAATATGATCTATTAAAGTTTGGTCCACCAAATTAGTGGCAAAATATCTCTAGAGAAAAGGTGCATAGAGTTCCTGACTATCTATCCACCAGGTTTCTACTCGCTCGCTCGCTCTCTAGATAGAATGTTTTGAGAGGATACGAGTGATAGAATAACTTTTTGTAGAAAATTAACCAAAAAAAGTTATTTAGGGTAAGAGCCACAAGTCGGCTGGCCTTGGAGTAGATGTGTCCTACATGTCGTGTCGTGCTTGCTTGACCTATTTATTTTCGTGTTTTGTGTCGTGTCATATTCAATTAATAAAAACCTAAGCTTGCCCCATTAATGTTTCATGTCTCGTGCCTAATTATGCCCGTGTCGTGCCGTGTCATGATTTTTTTTATTGAATGAGCGTAATGCATCAAAAACCGAAATTCATTTAACATTTGTCCATAAAAATGTATCATGCCGTACTTGAACTTTGCCGTGTTGTGTCCCATAAGCGGTGGCCCGGCATCGTGCCCGTGATGTGTTGTGCCTTTCATATTATAATTTTATTGTGCCCAGCGTATTAACATGCATGTTGTGCCCGTGCCAATCCAATCAGTTAGACATCCCTATCTTGGAGTAATTATTTAGTGCTCTTGAGATTAGTCTCATTTAAAGTGGTAAGATCTGTGCATTTGAATCAATGGGAAGATATGTAGTTCACCCCACATTATCATGTCAATGAACATAATTCCACTCAATGCGCCTCCTATCACATAAAATAGTTTCACTCCATTTAATATTTGTGGACCCGAGTTTCATGTGAGAGGATAAGCATTACTCAAAAAGTAATCAATAACTCCTCATTACCTTTGGTTTAAAATTGAAATTGAAAATTTTAATTTCTTAGGTTTTATACTATGAAAAATAAAAAATTGTTTCGGCAAAGCTCCTTCAATATGAATGGCCAAATCCAAAACAAGCATCAATTTAAAAATTCCAATTCAAAATTAAAAAGTTTTACCAAAAGAAATCAAAAAAGAAAAAAGAAAAAAGGCAATTAAAGTGCTCAATTATATGGAAACAATAGATGCTTGTATTTCTCAAATGAATGAATTATTTATAGATACTGTTACCTATATCATTACTTTAACATTTTGAAAAGAAAAATTTTAAGTTGAAGGTATCAATGTAAAAAAAAAAAAGGGAATATATTCACTATTTCTCATTAAAAAGATGTTACCAATTACGTAAGCATAATTAGTACTTTTGCAGTTAAAACACTTTGGAAGAGTAATTTTAAATGATAGTAATTTTTTTTTAATTACTGTAATGAGTGTTTTAACAAAAAAAATTGGTGTGGTTCTCTTCTAAATTTTTTGACTTTGAAAATCTATCTGGGTTTGGGGTTCACGCTAGGTCTATTTTCATGATTCAAACTATCAATTTGTTAGGCTCATTGAATTAAATATCAATGCAAACAATCAAATTGATCACCCGTAAGTAATCACATGATTTAAGCACATTTGTTTTAAAAAAATTGAATGGCCAGTATAATTTTTAAAATAAACTAAAAAATAAATGTCATTTGATTAAGTGGCTACTCATGTATGAACGACTTATTTTTTGCATAGGTCATATGCTCAACGGACTCTACAAAATGAATAAGTCAAATTTTTGAGATGGATCAATAGTAAGATCCTGTTTGGGATATATTAATTGATTTTAAATAGCTATCTTGGTTTTAGATTATTTTGTTTTTAGTAAAAAAATTTACCATTTGATAAATTTTTATACTTTTTCAATTCATCTTTGATGAGAAGTTTGAAAAAAAAAATACACTAGAGACAAAAATAAATATTTTTACGTGAAAAAACTACATAAAAATAGTTTATTGTTATCTTTTG
>BRYE01000009.1:11404718-11414718 GCA_030159115.1 Actinidia arguta var. hypoleuca | reverse complement strand
GATCTGAATCTAACTTCTTGGAACTCTTCTCATTCACGAGAAACTATATACTTTAATGATATGATTATGGAGTCTGAACCCTGATTGACAGTACATCTTAACTGATAAATTTATCAGAAATTGGAAGCTGATCTATTAATTTGTTATGTTTGTTGATATTGGGATATTATTTCCCTTCTTTTTATGATCTTGATGGTTGTAAAAAGGAAACATAGAATTTCCATATCTTGCTCCTGACCATGAGATTATTTCATGTAGCTCCAAGCATATGGATATATTTTTTTTGATAGTCCAGTATCTCCGATAAAAACTAATATGGGTGCCTTGGAGTTAATAGCTGGGAAAACCTCCAATGACTGAGCACAAAGGGTCTTTACTAGCTGAGTTATCTCTAAAGATTCGAGAATATGGATATTCGTTTAGGTCACTGAAACTGGATTTTAGTTATTATGAGCTAGAATTTGTTGAATATTTTGTTTCAGCTCTAAAACTTTGTTAATTAATTACATGATGAGTACTTTATTAATTTCTTGCCACTAAGAAAAAACATGGTTTCCCTTGGCCCATGACCAGTAATTATTTCTCTAAATTATAACAAATATAAGGTTAAACAGTGCCGGCGCACATAATGAAGGTGGTCTGAAGACTCTGAACCATGTAGTTTCACAGGTAATGCATTTTAATCATGTCCCAAACGTGAATGCTTGTTTAATCACATGTCAAATGCCTCATAATCATCACCAATATCAACAAAAAAAAGCTAGAATTTGTAATTTTAATTGAAAGAGATTAATATGTGAGAGTTGCGTAACAAAATCGTAATCATAAAACTCCATTTGATCAAATTCGATAAAAATATTCTTATTACTCTCTACACTCCTATGTCTTTTTCACTACATCCTTACCATCACTACCAACTGGGCCACCACCACTAGAAACTGGCAGCCTCTTCCTGACCAATTGCTGGTGATCACTTCTCATCGTCGATCGTTTTCTCCCGACCAATAGTGAAATTTAATTATTTGAATACTTTGGCAAACATAAAATTTCACTGTTCAAAAATAAAGAGTATATAATTTAACTGTTTGAATATTTTAATAAAAATTAAATTCATTATTTGGATATAGGCAATACTAAATTTATCATATTGAGTGAAATTTATTTACTTTGTAGAGAAGGCGACTCTATAGTGACAACGATACCGACGATAGTGCAGCTGTGGCAGCGATGGTGGTCTTGATGGCGGTGGTGATGTGGAGACATTTTATGATTGAGCAGTTAATAAATCAATATATTTAGAATTAAAAACAAGAATAATTTTGTTTACATAACAATTTCACTTAAAACTAGTAGATTTTTAGCTACAAAACTTCTAAACTCGCGGAAATGTAATGTGTTGCAAAAAATAATTTAGCAAATATAGAACTTCAAAGAATAATTTCATTCATTTGTAATAAACTGAAATTACATATACGACGTTCATAAATTAAAATACAAAATCTGAAATTAGAAATACAAATAATAAATTGCGCCAAGTCCTGCTTTCGCAGTCTACTTAAGCAAGATTTGTCGCCTACTGAGGGTGTTATAAATTTTCGTCAGTGTCTTCCTCCCAGGATAAAATGGCTGAGTATCTTACGTCGGAACAAATTGGACGCAACCTTGGCGAACTGAACTTTATCTGTCTCTCTCTCACACAAATAAAAACTCAAGAAAAAAAATTCTATGCTTGAATTGTTATTTTTTCTCCTTTAATAATCTCATATATAAGGGAGAAAACTAAATGACTATTGAATATGATTTAACGCAAAAAATCTCCAAGCCATAAACACCAGCCATTAAGGGTTATTTATGGTTGCCCTTTGGGCTTCTAACAACTCCTTTTGGAGTTGTTAAATCCAGCCTATTTTGGGCTTTCATTCATATTATATTTTCAACAATCCCTCCATGAATGAAAATTTTATACAAATCGACTCAAATCGACTCAGACTCAAGAGAGGTTTGAGAGAGACAATGGATAATTCCTTCATAGGATAGGTAATTTTTAGCCTTGAACCTTCCCTTGTGATAGCCGATCAAATTTACTGGTAGACCAGGGAGGGGGCCTGCCTTGAATCGTGCCACCACCGGTGTAAATTTTGACAATAGACATCACACAGGAACTTCTCTTAACGCAGTTCAGTTCTCACTGTTGTGTCCATTTTGGCCTTGGAATATTATTCCTGGTTCTGCAAGTATTTTCTTGAGAATTTTACCTTCCATAATTCTCAAAGAAGCGACCCCACTTCATACTCACATAAGTGACTTCTTATATTGATATTTCACTATATCCAGCCTGACTTACCAGCGCAAAAAATCATTAAAAGCTAATACTTAACCTTATCCACAATCACTGTTGAATCATAAGAATGGGTAGGAGTTTTCAACTCTACAGTGATTATATTTAGATATACGCAAGTAGGTTGTCCCATTGAACCTAGATCTTGAGATCTTCAGTCAACTAGGTTGGGTTTTCCTTTACAATATCTTTCTCTGTCATAGGCTTTAAACCCATTCCTTTCAATGCTAAATCAACGAACTCTCTGGATAACCATTTGATAAGCGAATCTGCAATATTGTCCTTTGACCTTACATAATCAATAGCAACAACCCCACTTGAGAGCAGTTATCCCATGGTATTATGTCTAAGACAAATATGTCTAGACTTACCATTATACATGATGTGGGATAATTCGGGACAAGTTCTGAATCTAATATGTTCCGAGTAGGGCACGTCGCCTTGGTATTCCAAACACACCTTCCTGGTCGCCTCGTATTAATGAGGGCCTTTCTAAAATAGTTCCTTGAGATCGCCATTAGGCGAGGTGGTTCATCTCGCTTGAAGCAGAGACGTCTCCTCAAAGACTTGATTCTCCAAAATGATTACTCCATTAGAAGTCTGTTGTCATGAGACTCCTCCCCCGTCATTTCTCTGCCCGATTGGAGTCCACTTCCATAAAGAGTTCCACCTCTACAAGAGAACTACCTCAACAAGGAAACTGTCTTCAATAGACTCCAGCTCCATAACAACGCCTATAATCACGGATTGATCACCAGTTAGCATCCTCTTAATTATTCTCCAGATTTTATTGGGATATCCTCCCATGCTTATCCTTCCGAGGAACTCGCCATGATACACTGACACGGCTCAGTACTCCGTCTATATAAAGGTCGCTCCCCCACACTCAAAAAGGTACGCTCAACACAGGCTCCACATACACATTTATTATTGTGCTCTCCCACATTGCCTATAATATTCTCCTAATCGCCTTGGTCTGATTCACACGCCGGAGGGGGTTTGAGCGGCCTTACCCCGGCCGATTATATTTGTTCATTGCTGCGCAGGTCGCTTAGCTTTAACCGAGGTCCAGTGCCGAGGCCGAGGAGCAATTCTAACTGTTGGTTGCTCTCCCAGATTTTTACCACGATAGTTTGGCACCGTCTGTGGGAACGATAGTTTTCTTTATCCTATGCACCTGCATAGCCGATTATTATCCAGACCAAGCACCAGCAGCCCTCTGGAGAACAGAGCCTGTCCAATGGCTAACGCTAACCAAGCTCCAGATCTAGAGGGCCTTCATCATGAGATACGTGGGATGGCCGAACAGATGAGGATCATGAATGAAAATAACGCCCTCCTTACACAGCACCTCACCGCAAATAACCATCCACCACCGCCTCCGGCCCCTCGACATTCTCGTCTAACGGGGAATGAATCTCAAAGCCACCATAGTAACGGGAGAGGCAGGCGCCGTCAGTCTCTTAGTCCTCGCCTCTGATGAGAAAGGAGCCCATCGCTAGGGTCATCATCCAGCAAGACGTCAGGGCCTGAAAGCTAAGAGGTAAGGCGGGGTAGATCTCCTGGTCTAGTCCAGTAGGAACCGGGGCGCCAAGATATATCCACTTCCCAGAAGATTAGGGATCTGGACGCCCGCTTGGACGCCATCAACACGGGGACCAGTGCCCCGATAACTGTAGACGCTTTGATCAGACAAACTGAACCACCTTTCACCCAAAGAATAATGAGGGCTACGGTGTCATCCAGGTTCAAACTACCTACTCAGCTCGGGATCTACGAGGACAAAACAGATCCTATGGATCACCTGGATTCATATAAAAATTTGATGTATCTCCAAGGGTATTCAGACGAAGTCATGTGCAAAACTTTTTCTACTACACTAAAGGGATCGGTGAGGTCATGGTTTCGAAAGTTGTCTCCTGGAACCATCGATTCATTCGGAGATCTGAGCAGGCTTTTCGTCGCCAATTTCATAAGCTGCCGGATCAGGCAAAAGAACGCGTCCCACCTTTCCACCATCCACCAGAAGGAGACGGAGAACCTGAAGGATTATGTGAAACGATTTAACCAGGTCATATTAGAAGTTAAGGATCCCAGTGACAAAGTAGTCGTAATGACAATGATGGAGGGACTTCGCCCAAGTCCTTTATTCGATTCTCTATCCAAGAATGTTTTGGAGACATTGTCCATTCTCCAAAGTAAAGCTGATAAATACATCGCCACGGAGGAATTAGCCGAAGCCAAACGAAGGCGAAGAGGAAAAGATGACCATAAAAGAAAAGAGCCTGATACAAGGCGATCTGATTATAGGGACGATGAACGAAGAAGCAAGAAGCCAAATCAAGACTCGAGGCGGATTAGTGACAAGCGACCTCGTACCCCACCTCGTCGCACAGAGTTGGTGCTACCCCCGCTCAATGCTCCTATTGCCCAAGTTCTTACAAAGATTAAGCATGAAGAATTCGTCAAATGGCCCTCGAAAATCAAGACTGATCCCCGAAAGAGAAATAAGAACAAGTATTGTGAGTTTTATCGAGACCACGGCTATAACACAGAAGACTGCTTTCACCTAAAGGAGCAAATAGCCGACCTCATCAAACGAGGGTATCTGAGAAAGTATGTTGGTGATCGCCCTTCCCCTAATTCACCAAAAAGAAGATACGGCGACAATCGACCTACTGCTGGAGACATTCAGGTAATACACGGCGGGTTTGGATTGGGAGGAAGTTCGAATTCGTCCAGAAAAAGGCACGCCAGAAGTACAGACATGATGTTCAAAGGAGTTTATAATCTCTCCTCGCAAATGGCCGATATCCACCCACCAATCACCTTAACAATGATGACTTAAGAGGTCTGCACCTACCTCACGACGACGCCCTGGTCGTTTCAGCCATCATCGCCAATTTTACCGTCCATAGAATATTGATCGATAATGGTTGTTCGGCTGACATTCTGTTCATATCAGCATTCAAAAAAAATGAAAATAGGGCTCGATAAATTGTAGCCCTTCCTAACACCTTTGGTAGGATTCAGAGGAAATCTGACTCATCCGCTGGGATGGGTCAAGTTGCCTGTTACTTTGGGAACAGAACCTCACAAAATTACCGTTTGGCAGGACTTCATTGTGGTAGATTGCCCTTCCCCCTACAATGCCATTTTAGGTCGCCCAACTCTAGGTGGAATTAGGGCGATCACCTCAACCTACAACCTGAAAATGAAGTTTCCCACTTCAGCAAGAGTGGGCGAAGTGCGGGGCAACCAGAAAGTGGCCAGACAATGTTTTATTTCGGCTATGAAGATCAAAACCTCCCCAGTACCGAATACCCAATAGCAATTACTGATCAACGATGGCGAGATGGAATCTCTGAGGGACGAGGTGGAACAGGTCATCTTGATGGATCCCCGAGAAACCGAAAACACCAAACCCCTTGAAGAAACTACCCCAATCTCCATACATCTGGAATACCCTGATCGCCACGTTATGATCGGAACAGAACTTACCAACGAATTGCGCAGTACTTTAGTGGAATTCTTAAAAAGAATTTTTGATATTTTTGCCTGGTCACAAGGTGACGTCCCGGGTATTGATCCCCAGGTCGCCATGCATAAGTTACATATCAATTCGACAAATCCTCCAGTTCGCCAGAAGAGAAGGAAATTCACCCCCAAGCGACTCAAGGTTATTGACGAAAAGGTTACCAAACTCATCAGAGCACAAGTTATCAAGGAAGCCCATTACCCGGAATGGTTAGCCAATGTCGTCGTCGCCCCTAAAAAGGGGGGGAAGTGAAGAGTATGCGTTGACTATACTGATCTCAACAAGGCATGCCCAAAATACAGTTTCCCTTTGCCAATTGCAGGATGTTGATTGCCAAATCAAAATTTCCAGATCATTGAAAAATGACGGAGGCATCTTGGTCACCTATTCAAGATCGCCAGTTCATCGAAAGATGACGGAGGCATCTTGCTCGCCTAATCAAGAATGCTAGTTCATTGAAAAATGACGGAGGCATCTTGCTCGCCTAATCAAGAATACCAGTTCATTGAAAAATGATGGAGGCATCTTGGTTGCCTATTCAAGATCGCCAGTTCATCGAAAGATGACGGAGGCATATTGCTCGCCTAATCAAGAATGCCAGTTCATTGAAAAATGACGGAGGCATCTTGCTCGCCTAATCAAGAATGCTAGTTCATTGAAAAATGACGGAGGCATCTTGGTCGCCTATTCAAGATCGCCAGTTCATCGAAAGATGACAGAGGCATCTTGCTCGCCTAATCAAGAATGCCAGTTCATTGAAAAATGATAGAGGCATCTTGGTCGCCTATTCAAGATTGCCAGTTCATCGAAAGATGACGGAGGCATCTTGCTCGCCTAATCAAGAATGTTAGTTCATTGAAAAATGACGGAGGCATCTTGCTCGCCTATTTAAGATTGTCAGATCATTGAAAAATGACGGAGGCATCTTGGTCGTCTATTCAAGATCGCCAGTTCATCGAAAGATGACGGAGGCATCTTGCTCGCCTAATCAAGAATGCCAGTTCATTGAAAAATGACGGAGGCATCTTGGTCGCCTATTCAAGATCGTCAGTTCATCGAAAGATGACGGAGGCATTTTGCTCGCCTATTCAAGATCGCCAGTTCATCGAAAGATGACGGAGGCATTTTGCTCGCTTAATCAAGAATGTCAGTTCATTGAAAAATGACGGAGGCATCTTGGTCGCCTATTCAAGATCGCCAGATCATTGAAAAATGACGGAGACATCTTGTTTGCCTATTCAATATCGCCAGATCATTGAAAAATGAATTGAGGCATCTTGATCGTCAATTCATGATCGCCAGATCATTGAAAAGTGACGAGGCATCTTGATCGCCAAATCAAGATCGCCAGTTCATTGAAAAGTGATGAGGCATCTTGATCGCCTACTCAAGATCGCCAGTAAAATGATGGCATCTTGATCGCCTATCCGAGTTTGACAATATTAAAAAAAAAACAGAACACCAGAGCCAAAGTGTGGTTCACATCGCCAAAATTACAAAAAGCAAAGTAATATTCATTCAAACGCGAAATTACAAAGAAAAGAAACGCGAAATTACAAAGAAAAGAATCATGACATGTACATTCAAATTTCATTTATAAAGGGGGGTTGCCGTTGCCTTGAGGATTTGCGTCGCCCTGAGGATTCGCATCTCCTTTTTCAACTATTTCTTCCTCACCTCCCTCCCCTTCTTCCTCGTCCTCTTTGGCAAGCAGGTCAAGATCGAGACGCATCTCTTCCAAGTCTATGGCGGGTCGGGATGATGATGGCGAAGCTATCGTTTATAGAAATCAAACCCTTCGCCAAAATACTTCGAGGAAGAAATTTCAACAGCCTCGGAGAAATCCGACGAGGATATAAACTCCTCAACAGCCAGCTTTCCAGAGCAATCTACTCTTTCCCTCATATCCGTAATCAGAATCCCAGCCTTTCCCAGACTATTGGAGAGGGTGTCCCGTTCATCCTTTAGTTTGGCAAACTCATCGCCGACCTGCTGCTCCCGAGCTCGCGCCTCGGCCAGTTGCTGCTCTAGGTCAGTGGCAAGCTTCTGAAGACGGGAAACTTCGGTATCCAAAGAGGCAGGTCGCCCCTATTGAAGGGATGCCTCCTCGATGGTCTCCTTGCTCTTTATCACCAAAGACGATCCGAACACAAGCGCCTTCTACAAACAAATCTAATCAGATCAAACCGAGCATGTCTAACAAGGATAAAACAAATAGAAGTTAGTATGAAAATAATACCTGGCCGAGAGCCTGAAAAAACTTTGAAGCAGTCTGATCCAGAGAGAGCTGCCCCACCTTTTGTTGATTCGTAGGAGGAATTACTCCTCGAAGGATCTTCTTGACCACGAAAGGGCTCCCCAAAATGGAGGCCCTTGGACCAAGGGCAGTACCCAATGAGGGCGAGCTCCCCTCCCCGGGTCTAGAAGAGGTGGCCCCAAGATGACCTGCCGGACCAGACTTCTTTTTGGATTCAGGAATGGGGGCTTGCCCTTTGCCCTTGGAATCATCCCCGGACTTTGCCTTCTTGCTCGGCGAGGTGGGAGGTTCTTCCACCGGGCGCTTCTCGCCAATGACCACTCCCTTTACAAGAGCAGGAACAGATTTTTTGAAAGAACTCTCGCCTCGGGGTTTCTCCACACTCTCACCGAGCTTCTTTAGGCTAATCCTCTTCGACATAGCTGTAAAAAAAAAAAAATATATCGGACGTGTAAAGAATAACCAACAAGAATAGTAAGAATTTATACCATCCGATTTAAGCTCGGGGGTAGCTCAGAATCCGACCAAGATTCCGATGTCGAGTCCGAGCTCGATCCCAAAGCTGAACAAAATTCTAAAATAGGATCTTGAATTTTTTCCCCCGACCATCTTAATAAAGTCAAGTCGGGAATATAAAGTACAATCCTCCTCAGTTCCTTTCTAACAGTCCCTAGGTATTCTATTGAGTCCTCTTGGGGGTGACCGCCTTGAAGGTATTCACCACGAGAAGAGCGGGACTCACCCGCTTCACCCGACGTCGATGACGCACGCGGATGCTCGCCCTCTGTTCCTGATGGCATAGAACCAGGAGAGCTAAAAACCCAACGAAATGCCTTGGTTTTAAGAAGCATGGGGACCATGTAGCGCCCACGTTCCGCCACCAATTGTGAAATTTCGTCAAAAAATTTTTGCTCGTACGCAAGCAACGTGGGCAGCTCGTTGCAGCGTTTATCTGAAAAGAGACCCATGTTAATATCGACCTTATTAATAAATATACCAAAATTGACAAAATAAAAACCGACCTAGAGTTCTCCATGACCTCGGAACCCGTGGTACTCCCTTCCGAGGTTCCTCGTCAAAAAGCTCTCAGCTATCCCTAGAGGCGAAGAAGAATCTGCTTTTCCACCCCTTCACATTACTGGGGTATCCTCCGAGGATGGTTCTCTTGTACCTCGCCTTGAAGTAGAGCCACCCTTGGTCCGGTCTAGGGTTATTATTGAGGGAAAAAATATTCTTAAACTCGGAAAGAGTATCGAATATTTATGAACTCGCCACAATGACAAGGCGCCGGCGATATTACGCCACGCGTTGGGGACGAGCTAAGCAGGACAGATCTTATAAAACAGCAAAATTAACCTAACTATTAAAGGAATGGGAAAACGAAGGCCCGCAGAAAAGGCTGCCTCGTAGAAGGCTACCTCGCCAGAGCAGGTAGAAAGAATGGTTTCATTCTTCTCGGGAATTCTGAGCTATACGCCCTGAGGAAAAGAATAAGTCTCCCTAAGCATGTCTAGCTCCTCGGGAGTCATGACGTTATGTTCTTTTTCCATAGAAGGGTGAACATCACCTAAAGGGGCGACCTCAGGAATAGATGGGTCTTCCATTGGGGACTGGGGAGATTGTCTAACTTCGTCAGTAATATATGACGAACCTTCTCCTAGATGGTCGGACACCCACGAGGGCAAAGAATCCAAATCTGATGAACTCACCTTAGACCTATGGGACATAAAACTAAGAGAGAATGAAGACTTGGTTATTTACTGTGCTAGGAGACGAAAGGCGACCACAGGCAGAAGCGAGAAGAAACTCGGAGCAGGAAAGGCAACCACAAACGAAAGCAAGGAAAGCGAGTGATATTGGCTTGGCA
>BRYE01000009.1:11379718-11382218 GCA_030159115.1 Actinidia arguta var. hypoleuca | reverse complement strand
ATCAACTAACTCTTTGGGTAACTCTTTAGTAAGCGAATCCGCAATATTTTTCTTTGACCTCACATAGTCAATAGCGACAACTCCCCTTGGAGTAATTGTCTAATGGTATTATGTCTACGACGAATATGTCTCAACTTACCATTATACATTTTACTTTATGCCCTACCAATTACAGATTGACTATCGCAATGAATGATAATCGCAGGCACAGGTTTTGATCATTTTGAAATTTTCTCCAAAAGTTGGCGTAGCCACTGTTGCCTTCTAGTGATTACTTATTGGATTACTCGTGTATCTACTCACTGAGTAGGCTATATCGGGCCTCTTATAATTCATTAAGTACATTAAACTCCCAATTATACGAGAATACTTCAATTGTGATACTCCTTTCCCCCCATTCTTGGATAAATGGAGATTTACATGTACATGAGTCATTGCTACATTCATATTAGACTTATTAAATTTTGTTAGACTTTTATCAATATATTATGTCTGAGAAAGTGCAAGTCTATCAGATGTTCTAGTGATCTTGACCCTTAGAATTACATCTATTATTTTATGCATAACCAATGAACTCACATCAATGGTTTTCGGGCCTATCTTCTCCTTCTTAGGAGGGAGGTACGACCACCTTCGCAAGACATCCCCACGTGCGTAAGAAGTTATAGGTAGGGCTCCTACCCTTAAACAACTCATATAGGTTTCTGTCCAACTTCTTGAGAGACACTATATTCAAGATATAGTTGGTAGTGAGAATCGCTTCACCTTACATGTTTTGAGGCAAATCAGAATTTATCAACGTAGCATTCATCATATCCTTCAAGGTACGATTATTTTGTTTAGTAGTTCCATTCTGCGAAGGAGAATAAGGTGTAATGATTTGGTAGATAATCATGTGTTCTCCACAGTATCCACCAATTTATGAATCATAATCATCACATCGGTCACTTCGTATAACCTTAATCTTGTTGCTAAGTTAATTTTCAACCTTATTCTTATAAAGAATGAATTTTTCCAAATTTCATCCTTACTTTTTAACAAGTACACTTAACAGTATTTCATACAATCATCAATGAAAGTAATAAAATACTTATTTGTAGTGGATTTTTGGACATACTTCAAATCACACACATCAGTGTATATTAAAACGAATGGTTCGGTACTTCTTTCAATCGAATGAAACGAAGACCTCTTTAACTTCGTTTTAACACAAATCTCACACTTGTGATTTTTATCTTTTGCCATTGTCGAGCAGAACACAGCATGTGCAAGCAACACACCACATGTCATGTGTCCAGGCTGAGTGAACAAGCCTTCCATTGGTAGATCACTTCAGGCCGAACACATAAACGACCTAGTCAAACCATCCACTGGCAAACTAATAATGCCGAACACATAATGTAATCTCTCGAGCAAATCAGACAAAATTTGAGCAGCGTCATGACATAAACTGAGGAGACTACTCCAAATGCCAATCAATTTAGTCAGCCGCGCACGACTACCTAAGGCCATAGCCTCTCAACTTAACAACATTTGATTAAGGTCAAGCTGCGCACAACTGACCACAGGCTCAAATCGTAAATTTTAGAAATAAAGGATAAAATTATAATTTTTAGAATTTTTGAAAAAATTACAATTTTCCTAAAATCTTGTAAAACTTTGTAATTTTTCAAAAATATGGGTAAATCTATAATTTTTGAAAATCATAAAGAACTGGGTTCAAACCGGGAGTCCATCAATGGACCTTTTCTTCCACATGCATCACTCTCTCTCTCTCCTCTCCCATCTCTCACTATATCACTTTTCTCAATGGATCCATTTTTCTC
The DNA here is from genome assembly GCA_030159115.1 of Actinidia arguta var. hypoleuca. Taxonomy (NCBI): domain Eukaryota; kingdom Viridiplantae; phylum Streptophyta; class Magnoliopsida; order Ericales; family Actinidiaceae; genus Actinidia; species Actinidia arguta. The sequence goes on along the minus strand of BRYE01000009.1, from coordinate 11,380,392 downwards.
TCTGTCTCTCTTTAGAGTGATGAGATTGAAGAAGAGGCGAGAAGACGGGATCACGTAATTGAAGCTCACAGGACATGGATGCTCTAATGATCAGCAGATCATCATCACTCGTCATCCTCCACAATGGCCTGATCATAACCGTGGATCCCCAATCCCGCGTCTTTCATAACGACGCAATCATCATTGACCTCGACACTCCGCCAATTCTCTCCTCCCTACCGCTTCCAACCGCCGCAAACCCAACCCGATCTTCCATTGGTCCTCAGTTCCCGACTATATCACCAACAAGGAATTAGAAGGCGAATTTTCTTTGGCGGTCGAGACGGAATTGAACGGATCAAGATCTAGATTCGCTGAGAACGGTTATTGAAGCTGTAATTTTAATTTTAATTTGGCACCCTCCGATCATCGATCCACGATGGGGTTGTTTGAATTTTGGTAAAGGGCCAAAAGAGAGAGAGTTTTCCTTTCCTTTTTTCTCAAAAATCATTTCTGAAATTGAAAAACTGAACAATTTTCAAAACGTCTGGAAAAAAAAAATATTCCAACCCTGAACACACAAGACAATTATTTATGTGACCCCAACCAAGATGAAAGTAAATGCAGCAAATAATGTTTCCAAAATTGTTGCAGAACGTGCAAAATGACCTTCAAATTGTCATATTTATTAAAGA
>BRYE01000009.1:11337218-11369718 GCA_030159115.1 Actinidia arguta var. hypoleuca | reverse complement strand
AATTTATATCGGTGGCGACACAGTTCAAGGCAAGCCTGCCCACTAATCTGCTAATAAATTTGATAGGCTATAACAAGGGAAGGTTCAAAGTCAAAAGCTACCTATCCTATGCAGGAATTATCCATTATCTCTTTCAAACCTCTCTTGAGTCTGAGTACATTTGAGTCGGTCTGCATAAAATTTTCATTTATGAGAGAGATTATTAGAAATATGGTGTGAATGAAAGCCCCAAATGGTCTAGATTTAAAAATGCCAAAAGGAGTTTTTAGAAGCCCAAACCATAAACAACCCTTAATGGCTAGAGTTTATGGAGCCTTAAACCCCCTAATGATGGGGTGTTTATGGCTGAGAGGTTTTTGGGTTAAATCATATTCAATAGTGATTTAGTTTTCTCCTTCATATATGAGATTGTTGAAGGAAAAAAAAATAATTAAGCATAAATTTTTTTCTTGAGTTTTCATTTGTGTGAGAGAGACAGATAAAGTTCAGTTCGCCAAGACTGCATCGAGGGTGTTTTAACGTAAGTGGTTCAGCCATTTTATCCTGGGAGGAAGATGCCGACAAAAACCTACAACACCCACGGTAGGCGGAGAATCTTGGTTAAGGAGACTACGAAAGCAGGACTTGGTCCAATTTACTGTTTGTATTTCAAATTTCAGATTTTGTAGTTTAATTTATGCATTACGTTTATGTAACTTCAGTTATTACAAATGAATGAAAATATTCTTTGGAATTCTATATTTTTTGAATCATTTTTTCCAACAAACTTGAGCAAGATTTTTCTTGTGATCAGCAATTGAATTCCATGAATGATTTCTATTCTTGATGACTAATAAAGAGACCCATCTGAAGTCATAGCTATTTTTTTGTTTCAGCTTTCCTTTTCTTTGATCGAAAGGGCGAAGATAATCTAGTTTATAAAACACACAGTACTCCCATGAAAATTTTGCCACCGAAAAGATATAAAAGTAAACTGATGAAAAATGTATTTGATGTTTAATTAATTGATTGGTTATCTAACTAAGCAACTTAGGAATCTTTCGAGAATAGATTGTGAAAATTAATTTAAGAAATAATTTTTTTGATTTTTATTCTAGATTATTGAAATAGTTGTTTTTCTTTTTTTTAAAAAAAATGTTTCTACTCTCAAATTTGATTTCATTTTTAGTTTCAGAAATAGAATCCGGATACAAATTGTTTTTTCCAAGAAAAGATTTCAGAAATTGGGTTATTCATTAAGTTGTTAAAATCAATTATGATTTCTAAAATAGGATTTCCATTTTTTGTTTTTGTGTTCGAACTATAACAGTTTTAGTTTTTTGAGGGAAAAACAAGATTTGGTTCAAAATGATTTTTGAGTTATAAATAAATAGTTTCGGTTATGAACTATTTTGCTAAATAGGTTGTTTTCAGAAACTGTTTGTTCAATTTTGAAACCGTTTTCAGAATAGTTCCTGACTATTTGGGTAATGAAAATAAAACAGTTTTGTTTGCTTTTGTAAATTCTAGACTTTTGTTTTTTGTTTTATAGTAAAATAATTAAAACCAATTCTATTTGTTATTGTTTTAAACTATTTCTATAATTGCAGTTTATTGTTCCTGTTCTACCAGATTTATTCTGTAACTGGTGCAAAATTCAGTTTTATTAAACTAGTTTCGTGGAAAGAAACCAATTTAACATATATACTAGCAATTGTCCATGTCCATGGGCACTACGCAAAAAAAATACTATTAAGTGTACTCGTTAGAATATTATGATAAATTTATTTAAATATCTATATTTATTCAAATAATTTTATTACAACCAATCGTGTAATTTTGATCAAACTACAGGGACCAATGGTGAAATTTACCCCCCAAAAAATGACCAGCCATGGAAGGTGCTGCACTTCAGAGGATCTGAACTCGTATTCGGGCTAGCTTTTAGAAACAAAATAGAATCAAATTTTCATAAAAAGATTGAAATAAAAGTATTTATTTAGGCTCAGATCTGTGTATGATCAAACCAAAATCGGACTCCCACCTTGGCTGCAACAACAATGGGCCCATCTCTCAGAGACCCACTAGGTTGCCCCACTAGGATCCCAGTTGGATCCTCCGAGAGATAGAGACATATCTAAGAGCCAAGAAAGGGTTGTATAGAGACCATTTGCGTTTGCATTTAGAAGTTAATTCTCCCCTATCAGATAGATAGATACAGATCTAAGAGCACCAAATAATTACTCGCTGTCTTTCTCTCTCTCTCACACACACACACACAAACAGAGACAAAAACTACATGGACTAATGGTGAAATTTACCCCCAAAAAAATGACCTGCACATCAGAGGATCCGAACTCCTGTTTGGGCTACCTTTTAGAAATAAAATAAAATCAAATTTTCATAAAAAAATAAATAAATGTATTTATTTAGGCTCAAATCTGTGTATGATCAAACCAAAATTGGATTCTCACCTTAGCTGCACCAAAAATAGGCCCATCTCTCAGAAACCCACCGGGTCACCCCACCAGGAGTCGGGTCTAATCCTCCGAGAGACAGATACAGATCTAAGAGCCAAAAAAAGGTTGTACAGAGACCATTTGCATTTGCATTTAAAAGCTAATTTTCCCCTATTAGAGAGACAAAACAAATCTAAGAGCACCAAATAATTACTTTCTGTCTCTCTCTCTTCCCCCCCATACACAAATAGAGACAGAAACTACAGGGACCAATGGTGAAATTTACCCTAGATTCTGTCTCTCTCTCTTCCCCCCATACACAAATAGAGACAGAAACTACAGGGACCAATGGTGAAATTTACCCTAGACCAGCCATGGAAGGTGCTGCACATCAGAGGATCTGAACTCGTATTCGGGCTAGCTTTTAGAAACAAAATAAAATCAAATTTTCATAAAAAGATTGAAATAAAAGTATTTATTTAGGCTCAGATCTGTGTATGATCAGACCAAAATCGGACTCCTACCTTGGCTGCAACAACAATGGGCCCATCTCTCAGAGACCCACCAAGTCACCTTGCCAGGAACTAGGTTGGATCCTCTGTCTGCTCAAGAAGACAATCGTCACAGCCAAAAGAAAAAAAGGTTGTACAAAGACCATTTGCGTTTGCAATTAGAAGATAAGATAGATACAGATCTAAGAGCACCAAATAATTACTCTCTCTCTCTCTCTCTCTCTCTCTCACACACACACACACACACACAAACAAATAAATAGAGACAAACAGATACAGATCTATACATAGAGAGAGAGGTTGATTCACACACACACAATAGAACGGAGGTGCAGAATGGAGGCAAAACAGATCCTAGTTGGTGAACCCTTTGATTTTTGAAAAATAAGAGGGAGGACACTAGCGAATGGGAAACAAGGCTGCCGCGCGCCATTGCTATTTAAGAGAGAGAGTGGCGTGTGAGGGGGAGAGAGAGAGAGTGAGATATAAAGAAATAGGCCTTACCAATCAATTGAGTGTGTGATTGATGTGTGTGTTGCTTTGTTGCCGTGAGATATAGAGAGAGGTGTAGGAAGTAACCTTGACCGTGTATTTGAAGTAAAATAAATCTCAGCCATTAGATAAGGAAGTGATCTTTTGGGCAGAAAAAAATAATCTTAGGTGAAATCTCAGCCATTGGATTAACTAAAATGAATTCCAACCGTAGATAGCGAGAGATAGATTTGAGATTCAAACTGAGTTGTGATTTGTATTATAAATGTTTATGTATATATATATATATATATTCACACACACATACACAGATTTTAAAGTGTTTTAAACTACAGTTTTAGGCTTAGATAATCCTGAATTTAGTCCAAGTCTGAATTGGAAGAAAAATAAACGTTTTAAGGGTGATTGCCCTTCTCTGTAAGATGATTGTCAAAGTCAATGATTTCAGTTTCATCAACTAAATCAATTTTAGTTTTTGAAATTGTGTTAGAGACGATTTGGAGAAAAAAAAGTACATATGTTTATAAATTGTTTTACTTTATGCTCTGGGAAAAGGGAAAGGAAACTATTTCAGATTTTTTCCCAGGTTTCTAGTTTTAGAAACTGATTTTGGTAAAGAATTTACTCTTCAAAAAATATGACAATTTGAAGGCCATTTTGCATGTTCTGCATCAATTTTGGAAACATTATTTACTATATTTACTACCCCTCTTGGTTAGGGTCGAATAAGTAATTGTGTTGTTGTTCAAGGTTGGAAAAAAAATTCTCGAACATTTTGAAACTGTTTAGATTTTCACTTTCAGAAATGGGTTCTGAAAAGAAAAAAATTATGCTAGTAAATAGATTTCAGATTCGTTTTAAAATTGATTTTCTGCTTTCAGATTTTTGTTACAGAAAATTGGTTTTAGGTTGAGAAAAAAAAAACTAGGACTCTCTTGGTTCTCAGTTGTATCATTAGCAGCAGAAAAAAAGGGGAAAACAACATTTTCGAAAAAAGACATTTTATTCTGGTTCAGAAACTATTTTAAACAGAAGGTGATCACTAAAGATTGAAACCCAAAACTTTTCTAGAATTGTAGTTTTACTCCATATTATTTTGGTAAATTTATAGTTTGAACCCATATCTTTAATGTAACTTTAGATTTTCAGATTTTTGGTAATTATAGTGTTTATCCAAAATTTTGAAAGTTACAATTTCTATTTAGATTTCAAAAAATTGTAGTTTTTACCCATATTTTAGGAAATTATTGTTTTAATCCTGGGTTGTCAATCGTGCACGGTTTGACCTTAATCAGTTGTTGTTAAGTTGAGAGGTTGCGACCTTAGGCAGTCGTGCGCGGTGGCTAGCCTTTGTGGAATAAACTGATCAGAATTTGGAGTAGTTTACTCATTTTATGACGTGACGCTGCTCGACAGAATACATTATGCACTCGGCATTAATAGTCTTCCAATGGATGACTTGACTAAGTCGATTAGATGGTCGGCCTAAAGTAATCAGTCAAAGGAAGGCCTGTTCACTCAGCCCAGACACACAACCTATGGAATGTTGCCTGCACATGCTATGTTCTACTCGGTAGAGGCCAAAGATGAAAATCACAAGTGTCAGACTTGTGTTAAAGCAAAGTTAACGAGATCTTCATTTCATTCAGTTGAAAGAAGTACCGAACTATTGATTTTAATACACACTGATGTGTATGACTTGAAATATGTCAAAACACCCAATGTAAATAAGTATTTTATTAGTTTCATAGATGATTTTACTAAATACTGTTATGTGTGCTTCCTAAAAAGCAAGGATTAAGCTTTGGACAAATTTATTCTTTATAAGAATGAGATTGAAACCTAACTTAGCAAGAAGATTAAGGTTATATAAAATGACCGAGGTGATGAATATAACTCACCATTTGGTAGATACTATGGCGAACATGGAATTATCTACCAATCTACTATACTTTATTCTCCTCAGTAGAATGGAACTACGGAACAAAAGAATCGTACTCTAAAGGATATGGTGAATGCTATGTTGGTAAGTTCTGGGTTGTCTCAGAACATGTGGGGTGAAGCAATTCTCACTACCAACTATATTTTGAATATAGTGCCTCGCAAAAAATTAGAAAAAACCCTGTATGAGTTGTTTAAGGGTAAGAATCCTACCTATAACTTCTTATGCAAGTGGGAATGTCTTGCGAAAGTGATCGTATCCCTTCCTAAGAGGAGAAACTAAGCTAAAAAAACATTGATTATGTGTTCATTGGATATGCATAAAATAACAAATGTGTTTCTCGGTGTGAAGATCACTAGAATATTTGACGGACTTGTACTTTCTCAAATACACTATATTGATAAAATTCTAGCGAAATTCAATAAGTTTGATTCAAATGTTGCAAGGAGTATTGTAGATGTAAATATTCTCTTATCCAATAATGGGGGGAAGGCATATCCCATTTAGAGTATTCTTATATAATTGGGAGTTTAATATACTTAACGAGTTATATACGAAGCCCGATATAGCCTAATCGATGAGTAAATTGAGTAAACACACGAGTAATCCATGAAATGATCACTAGAAAGCGATAGTAAGGCTACTACGCTATTTGAGATATACTCATGATTTTGAATTGCATTACACCAGATATAAAAATCAAAGGTAATCAGAAACATTTGAACAAAATAATTTTTATTCAGCATTCTTATTGGCTTATTGTTTCTGAATTCTAGAAAATAATTGGTATAATATCCATGGGAGGTTTATTTCCTAAAAGTTTGTTTCTCCTTAAAATTTTCTATTTGTGTATCCTTTGTGTTTAAACTAACATATTGTGGCCAAAATTTAAAATAAGTTGTATTTGCCGAATCATTTTATAGGACAATCGTAATTCACAAACTTAAGCAAGATTTTTCTCGTGATCGGCAAATTGAATTTCAAGAAATGATTTCTGTTCAGGCTTTATGAAATTGTTTTGGAATTAGAAAACGGTTTAATCATTGTTCCAAACAAACAAATACAATGTAAATCAAAATGTGCAAATAGTAAATTGGGCAAATACAAATACGAAATTATACTCAAATCTGAATTTGCCTGGCTTTATATGTAATTTACCTTTTCTGTTTCGCACGATTGTTTTCGGTTAATTTGGGATGGATAGTGCTATACATATGCACAAAATCTGTAAAATTGATTTACGCGTTGATGTAATCTGTACAATTAAGCTACCACGTTATGAATTCTTGGGCCATTCATATATTAAATTATTTTTCTATGGAATTTGAAGAGAAAACACTCCACTTACTAGACCAATTTACAAAAAGGCTATCATCTTTTATCATGTTTTCCTTATCCAAATGGTGCCATTGAAGGCAAAACTCCTCCATTTGTTTTTTCTTGGTTTGGGGTTGGTGGGTTTGAAGGGTATTAGGTTGTGAGGTGATGGGGATTGTTGTGGTTGCAATGGGATCTCAGGGAGAGTCCGAAGGCCAAAATTTTGTTTTCATAAAATATATATTTTTGCGTAAAGTTGGTTTGGTGAGATCCGAATTTGCAGAGAACTGAACGATTGTGTGATTTTTACACGCTTTCAAAGAAGTCCTATACGAAATTGGAAGCTTTTTGGTTAAGAAAAACTAAATTAGTTTCTGCTTTCGAGTTTCTGTTATAGAAAACTCTGGAATTTTTTTTTCAGAAACTGTTTCATTTTTTGTATTTAAACCTATTTCTAGTCCTTTTTTTTGTTAAAAAGGAAAAGGAATCCTTCGTTGGAGTATGTTTGACGGTGTCAAGAATTTTTCAACAACACCTGAAGTAGTCATGACTGAGATAAATTCACCCATTTCTGCTAATAAGTATGCCCGTGTTACTGCACTTTTTAAGGATGGAACAGTTTTTGATTCTAGATGTTTGGAAATTATTAAGAATTTTAATTTCGGGCTGGAACAATTTGTGATTTCAGAAGTTTGAAAACTGTTCAGATTTTTAATTTCAGAAATAGTTTCTTAAGAAAAAAAAACTATTTTCATTATTTTACAATTTTTAGAACTGTTCAATTTTTTAAACAGGTTGTAAAAAACAGTTTGAACATTTATTTCTGTATTAACACTATTATCAAATTTATTTTTGAAATTGACATCTTAAAAAATAGAAACAATTCTTTTGTGGGTGGGTTACCTCTGGCGATTAATTTGATCTTCACTTTTATACAAAATTGTTCAACTGAACGATCAAGTGATGGATTTTCCTACAGAAAAGAGATGGGAATCGTGATTTTCTCAGATAATTTTTTTCAAAAAATCAAATTCCAGAAAATTTTTGTGGCGAGTTCAAGTGTTCTTTCGTTTGCCACAAAAAATCTTCTCTCTATCCCTCATCCTGCCTTCCCACCTCTCTTGAATCTCATCACTATAGAGAGAGGGATAAGGGGTCCATTGAGAAAAGTGATATAGAGTGAGAGATGGGAGAGGAGACAGAAAGTGAGGTATGTGAAAGAGGAAGTCCAGTGGTAGATACTGGAAGAGGAGAGAGAAAGTGAGGCATGTGAAAAAGGGTGTCCATCGACATGTGAAAGAGAAAGTCCAGTGATGGACACCTTGGACCCAAATATGATGGCTAATTTTCAAAATTTATAGATTTACCCAAAAATATTCTGTAATTACAAACTTTCTTTATATTTTTTGGTATTTACAGATATAACCCAGATTTTTGTACATTACAAGATTTTACCCATTTTCATAATTACATATTTTACCCAAAATTTTTAGAAAATTACAATTTTCTCAATTTCCTATAATTACTATTTTAGCCCAATTTTTTTTTTTTTTGTGTGGGGGTGGGGGTGGGGGTGGGTTACTGCTGTAACCTAAGTTTTGGTAATTATGAATTGATTCAAGTTTTATAAAAGAGAAAAATTAAAGTTTGACCTCTATTTGTTTGGAAAATTATAATTTAATTTCAGAGTTTTAAAAATTACAGATTGACTTCTAAATTTCTAAAAATTAAAGATTGACACAAAATTTTTGAAAAATTATATTTTTAACCCTTATTTTTATAAATTTACAATTTTATCATGTAGTCAGTCGTGCATGACTTGACGTTGATTAGTTATTGTTGAGTTAAGAGGCTACGACCTCAAGCAGTAGTGTGCGGCTGGCCTTTGTGAGATAAACTGATTGGCATCTGGAGTAGTTTACTTAGTTTATGCCGTGATGCTACTCAATTTTTGTCTGATATGCTGAGAGAATAAATTATGTGCTCGGCATTATTAGTATGTCAGTGGATGACTTGACTAGGTCGATTATGTGGTTGGCCTGAAGTGATCAGCCGATGGAAGGCCTGTTCACTCAGCCCAAACATACGACATGTGGTGTGCTGCCTGTATATGCTGTGTTCAGTAATGACAAAAGATGAAAATCACAAGTGTGATACTTGTGTTGAAGCAAAGTTAGCAAGGTTTTCGTTTCACTCGATTGAAAAATGTATTGAACTATTGGGTTTAATCCACACCGATGTGTGTGATTTGAAGTATGTCCAACCACCCAATGCGAATAAGTATTTTATTACATTTATTGATGATTGTATTAAATAATGTTATGTATACTTGCTAAAAAGTAAGAATGAAGTTTGGGACAAATATATTCCTTATAAGAATGAAGTAGAAAATCAATTTAGTAAGAAGATTAAGGTTGTGTGAAGTGACCGAGGTGGTGAATATAAATTACCATTTGGTGGATACTGTGAAGAATTATCTACCAAACTACAATTATTTTGGTCCAAACTTCCTAACTTATATGTTAGAAAGTGAGTTTCGGACATACAAGGAAGCAGTGAGTTGTCCTAAAGATCTATTGCCAAATATTCTTTTTTCAAAATAAATTAAAGAAATGAAACTTTTCCAAATACAAGATCCCAAGATGCTTTTATGATTAAGCTTTGACAAATATTAATTACAATTGACCTCTATTTGTTTGGAAAATTATAATTTAAACACAGAGTTCTGAAAATTATAGATTTATTTTTGAATTTTTGAAAATTATAGATTGACACAAGTTTTCAAAAAATTATATTATTAACCTTTATTTTCAAAATTTACGATTTGAGCCCATGGTCAGTCGTGCATGGCTTGACCTAAATCAGTTGTTGTTGTTGTTGAGTTGACAGGTTATGACCTTAGGTTGCCATGGGCGACTTGACCTTGATCGATTATTGTTAAGTGAAACACTATGGCATTAAGCAATCGTGCGCGGCTGGCTTTTGTGGGATAAGCTGATCGAAATCTTGAGTAGTCTACTCGGTTTATGCTGTGACGCTGCTCGGAAGAATACATTATGTGCTTGGCATGATTAGTCTGCCAGTGGATGGCTTATTGACTAGGTCGATTATGTAGTCATCTTGAAGTGATCGGTCGATAGAAGGCATGTTCACTCAGCCCAAACACACGACTTGTGGTGTGTTGCCTGCACGTGCTGTGTTCTGCTCGACAAAGGCAAAAGATAAAAGTCACAAGTGTGAGACTTCTGTTAAAGCAAAGTTAACTAGGTCTTCGTTTTATTCGGTTGAAAAAAGTACCGAACCATTAGATTTAATAAACACCGTTGTGTGTGATTTGAAATATGTCCAAACACCCAATGCGAATAAGTATTTTATTACTTTCATAGATGATTGTACTAAATAATGTAATGTGTACTTGCTAAAAAGCAAGGATTAAGCTTTGGACAAATTTATTTTTTTTAAGAGTAAGGTTGAAAACCAACTTAGCAAGAAGATTAAGATTGTGTGAAGTGACCGATGTGGTGAATATGACTCATCGTTTGGTGGATATTGTAACGAACATAGAATAATGTACCGAACCACTACACCTTATTCTCCCCAGCAAAATGAAACTATTGAACAAAAGAATCGTTCTTTAAAGGATATGATGAATGCTATGTTGGTAAGTTCTGGGTTGTATATGGGTCTAGTAGATGTGATTTTAGGTGTCAAGATCACCAGAACATCTAATGGACTTACACTTTCTCAAACATACTATATTGATAAAATTCTAGTAAAATTCAATAAGTTTGATACGAATGTAGCAATGACTCATGCACATGTAAATCTTCATTTATCCAAGAATGGAGAGAAAGAGTATCCCAATTGGAGTATGCTCGTATAATTGGGAGTTTAATGTATTTAATGAATTGTATGAGGCTGATATAGCCTACTCAGTGAGTAGATTGAGTAGATACACGAGTAATTCAAGAAGTGATTACTAGAAGTCAATAAGGCGACTGAAGAGGCCGAGTGGCTACGCTAACTTTTAGAGGATATTTCAAGATGGTCGAAACATGTGTCTACGATTACCATTCATTGCGATAGTCAATCTGCAATCGGTAGGGCATAAAGCAATATGTATAATGATAAGTCTAGATATATTCGTCGTAGCCTGAGCTCAGATATTGAACTGAGTTCGTCCAGATTTTTAAAAAATTTTGCTAAGTATACTTAAATAATCGTAAAGTTCGGAACTAATTTTAAGCTCGTCTAACTCTTCGAAAATAGATTTTTGGCACAAACTTGAACAGATTCACGGGACAGAGTTCGGAGCTCCTTAGAGCTCGGCTAAGCCATCCTTAGAATTTTGCCTAGCATACTTAGCAAACCTCATGGGATGAAGTTCGGAGCTCGAATAGAGCTCGGCTAACCCCTCCCAAAATTTTTTTGCTAAGTGTGACAATCTTGCTGGACAGAGTTTGGAGCTCATTCGAGCTCCGCTAACCCATCCTTGGACTCACGGGACAAAGTTAAATGCTCGCATAGAGCTCGGCTAACCCCTCCCAAAATTTTTTTGCTAAGTGTGGCAATCTTGCGGGACAGCGTTCAGAGCTCCTTCGAACTCGGCTAACTCATACTTGGAATTTTGTTCAGCATACTTAGAAAACCTCACGGGACGAAGTTCAGAGCTTGGCTAACCCCTCCCAAAATCTCTGATGTGGTCTAATTCTTTTCTGCTTTTGATCACCATATCGTCTTTGTACGTGTCCACGATTTTACCTAGGATAAGCTCAAACATTTTTGTGACATCCTATGATATTTGGCCCCTGCATTTTTTAGTCTAAAAGGCATGACCTTGTAGCAAAATACGCCTCGGGAGGTAATAAATGTATTTTTCTCCTGGTCGGGCTCGTGCATGGCAATTTGGTGGTAACCTCGATATGCATCCAAGAAACTCATTCGGGCATGACCCGAGGTAGAGTCCATCAATTGGTCAATCTTTGATAATAAGAAGCAGTCTTTTGGGCAAACTCGATTGAGACTTGTGAAATCAACATAGACCTTCCACTTACCAGTCTTTTTCTTTACCATGACAATGTTGGACAACCAACTCGAGTAAAGAATCTCTGTTATTACATTTGCCTCTTTTAGTTTTTTCACCTCTTCTATCACCGCCTGAACGTGCTCAAGTGTGGATCTTTTTCCTTTTTGTTTGATTGGTTGGGCATTCGGTTGAACGTTCAACTCATGCTTGATGAAATGGGGGTCTATTCCAGGCATTTCATAAGGTGTCCACGTGAAGACCTTGATATTTGCTTTGAGGAACTGGATGAGCTCGATTCTCTCTCATTTCTCTAGGTTTGCACCAATGAGAAAGAAACAATCTAAGCTTGGCTCATCCAATTCATAGCATATTAGTTCTTCTACGACTTTTTCCTCAGGATTCCAACCCACATCTTCTGAGACCTCAATCTCTTCTTCAATTAGTTGCACCTCTTTCATGGCTGTCTTAGTAGAGACCATAGCGAGGTAGCATTATTTGGCCACCACCTAATCTTCATAAAAGGTCTCCTCACCTTAGGGTATGGCAAACTTAATGACTTGGTGCAATGTTGAAGCCACTCCTTTCATCTTGTGTAATCAGTCTCAGCCAACAATAGCATTATACGGAGATGGTATATCAACAATGACAAATTCTGCCATTAACTCTTGATAACCAGCTCAGATCTTGAGAGTTACGATTCTCAAGGGCCAATGAGACAGAGCATTAAAACCAACTAGTGGAGCTCGGGGGGGTTAAGTTCACTTCAAATAGTTTTAGTTGTTTAAATAAATTATAATACATCACCTCAATCAAGCTTCCCGTGTCGACCAAGATCCTTTTGACGTCGTGATTGTTGATCCTTAGTTGAACCACCAAGGAATCAAAATGTGGATGTTAAACCCTTTCGAGGTTGACTCTAGTGAACATAATGTTGCTTGGCTCGATTGCCGCTTGCCTTAGCATCTTTGTCGGTGATTGGACCAAGAGAACCCCATTCATTTGTTTAATTTGATGGATTTCCCCTCGAATCCTATTCACAAGATTTGGGTCATTAGTCCCCCAATCATGTGAATAATACCTAGTGAGAGGTCCCCATCCTCTTCCTCGTCTAATGCTTTGTCCGCTTCTTTATTGCCCCGATCGAACTTGGGATTTGGTCTGACTTTTGCCTTCTCTACGCGGGTCTTTTCCTCATCAATGAATTCATTCACGTTTCCATCTTGGACCAGCTGGTCTAGGAAAACCTTTAAGGCCCCATAGTTTTTTATTTTGTGTACTTTTTCTTCGTGGAAAGAACACCTACACCGTTGGTTGTGCCTATTTGGGTCTCCTCCCATTGGTTCGGGCTTTCTAAAATAAGGTTTATCTTAGATTCGGGTGAGGAGCTTGAAGATTGGTTCTTTAAAAACCACGCTGATTCTTTGCCTCACCTGGCTCTCATAGTCAACTAAGCTCTTCTTATGGTTTTTAAACGGACCCTCACCCCAAGAAGTTGTCCCTGTAGCTTTTTCTGCTTATCTAACGTCGTCCTCCAACCAAGCAAACATCTCGACCCAAGACATGAGGTTCCAGAGGTTGGTTGGAGGGTTGAGCGTCAAGTTCTCCTAGAGTCTCTCTTTATGAGTCAGCTTGAACTTGTAGCTCTCCATTGCCAACTCCTCATAGCACTCTTTAATCTTATTATATGTTTCCCAGTACCGCTTGTTGGAATTCTGGATCAATTCGTTCTTGCCCTTCCTCAGCGTTAGAAATGAGCCAACGCCTTTCGACGTTTTTGTATTTATGACGAATCGAGTCACGAACAACTCGATGAGCTGATAAAAGTTTTCAATCGATCCTGCAGGTAGTTTATCGAACCATTTCAACCCAAGATCTCCCAAGCTTGATGGAAAAAACTTGGCTCATTAGGGCATCCATGTGATTTCATAGCGTTATCATTTTCCTAACGACGTAACTGACGTGGGATCTCGAGTTTGACTTTCCGTCGTATAGTGTAAACCTTGGTGGCGTGAATTTTTTTGGTGGATCCATTCCCTCAATTTCTTGAGAGAATAAAGTCTGGAATCTCGAGACAAGTCCCTTCTGCACTGATACTGCCGCCCAACTATCGAACCAGCAGGTACAATAGTTTTGACTAGCACAGGTCCCCTTCTCGGCTTCTCTTGGCATTGAGCATTTCGTTAAGGTCCACGCTAGATTGAGCTCGTTGTGGTTTCACCCTCCGCTTGCTTGATGTCATGGATTTGCTATTGCCATGACTTTCTAGGTCAACATGCGATTCTTATCGCTTTTGCCTTCGTACTCCACGGGGTGAATTTCTTTGGCCTCTAGATTTTCCCCTATAAGGTTCACCCTCTACTTGCGGTGGTTTCATCAACCTATTATCAACCAAAACTTGTGCCATTTTGGCTAGTTGTGCCTGCAAACATTTAATGGTGATGTCCCAGCTGTCTTTGCCTTCAAGAAGCAACCAACTTTGCATTTTATTCGAAGTGGCCTTGGTCATCCTCTGGGCATCGGCCAGTAGTTTACCCAGGAGTCTTAGGAGCATGAGGGGCTCCCCTCAAGTTTAATGACTGGTGGAACAATTATCGTCTTGCGACGCCATCAAAAATGCCTTTGCGAATGTCTATAATCGACTTTCCACTAACGGCGTCAATTGTGGGGTTGTGGATTAAAGAGATGATGGAAAGAAAATCAAGGATAGACACTCACAATGGTGTTGCAACAGAGTTGAGAGTTGGCATCGAACAGTAATGCGACAACGTCCTAGCTGCAACACAAAAAGAGTGAGAATGGCCGCCAGAACTATTTTCTGAAAACGGCTCTCCGACGGTTAAGTTAAATGACCGGAGTTGAAATATAGAGAGATAAAGTGAATGTATTCTTAGGCTCAAATACGTGTACCTTTGAAAAAAAGAAATGATGACTTTATATAGCACAACTCGGCGTGTGCCTTGACGCGCTAACTGTCTTTTCATTAGACAGACTATAGCTCGGCGCGTACTCATACACGCTAACCACTATGTCAATGAGTAGGCGGCTGATCCAGTCATGCTCTTAGGGCCTAATTGATAGCTTCTCATTATTCCCCCAACGTCTCCATCCGGGTGTGAGGGCTGTCAAAAAAATTTTCAACATGCAAGTCACCTTCTGTCCCCTGATATCCCTTGGGATTTTCGCCAGCCGTTGCCCTTTGTCCAAGATAGCACGGTTATTATTTCGAGCTAGCTAAATAGCAACAACTCATAGATAATGATGGCCTGAGCTTTGGCAGTGCCGATGTTTAATAGTGTCTACACCGAGCTCCAGCGATAAGGGCCACTAAGCTTACTTTAGAGCAATAGCTCGTCGGAGGCCTCCGCCCTAGCAAGGTTAGATTTTGTCGTTGTATATTTTACCCCCTTACAGATAAGTTTGCATTTAGGCCCCGTTTGGAGTCGGGGGTTTAGTGTGTTTTAATGTAAACAGTTGGGGTGAGTTTATGTCAATGTATGAGAATTTATTTTTGGGCCATTTTTTTCACATTTTACCTTAAAAACTAAAAGAGAATTTTTTATTTTGATTTTTTTGCTTACCCCAAATGGGACCTTAGTTTACGTTATGAAAATTTTCAAGTAAAAACAGAATAAGGAAGTGATAAGAATTCATTAATTTTTTAATAAAGGCATGCAGAGAGTAAAGAGATAGGGATGAGAAGGAAAAAACAAAAAACAAAAAATGGGTTATGTTGGGTTTATGAGTTTTTGACTTAATCCACATGTAACTTGCTCATATTTAATGCAAAACCAACTTCCACCTGCCCAAATCCACCCATACCCGCCCATTTATCACCTCTATTGAGAATGTTTATAGTGATTAGATTGGGGTGATTAGACTAGGGCTTTCCTGAAGTTGGTGATAGATTAAATGTAAATGCTATTGGTGCAAATTATGCAAATGGATTTTTAGAAAAGGATCAAACTAATTCCACTGCTAACTGAATCTTTGAACTTTGAAACCATTATTGATCATTACACACCAATCATTTCTTCTTCTTCCTTTTCAGTTTCAAGGAATAGAAAATCGAAGAAATAACTTCACACTGGGTTTTGAATTGGACTTCTGTTATAGTTCATAGCTTTGTATTGTTTGAGGGCGTAGTTAAATCATAAGGGAAGTATATGGTGTTGCTTCAAAAGGTAAGAAGGGGAAAAAGAAATGGGTACTGTCGAAACTCGGAATTAGAGGTGGAATATTCAGCATTAGAAATGAAACTGTTAAAGCTCAAAACTCATATGCATAAGTTGGATGTAAGTTCCTTTTAGCCAATAGCAGAAGAGAAGAATCATAAATCTAACTGAAATGATTGCTAATGGCTTTATATTTACACGTTGAGAGAAATTTTTCAGCCTTTTTTTTTCTCTTTTGGAATATGAAGCTAAACAACAAGAAATCAACAAGGAATAATCAAATCTGTTATGCAATCACAAGATCAACGAGCTGCTACAACAGGACTAATAACCTAAACGAGTTCCTCCTGAGATGATTGAGTGAGAACAGAGAGGTTGAAGACTATTTCTGCCATTCTTGGCCTTGCCGAATACTTCTCTGATGTGCATGCCCTTGCTAGGCCTGCCACGCTCAACGCGCCATCAATGGGATAGAAGCTCTCTAATTTCGGATCCATCCAAGCCCTTAATATCTCTTCTCTTCGTCTTCCAAAATCTACCTTATCTCCTTCCACAACAGCACAATATCACTGCTTGCTGTCGTCTCCATGGCTTTCCTTCCAGCAAGCAACTCCAACAAAACAACCCTTAAAGAAAAAAACATCAATTTTCGGCATCACATAGTTTGTTGCAAGCCTGGCTATGGAGAAATTCGAGATCCTGGCCTTAAACCTAGATCTAAGAAGTATGTTAGTCGTTCGTATGTCCCTGTCTTGTGTATGTTCATGCATGTGCTGGAGCCATTGGCTACATCGAATGCTATGCACAACCTCTGAGTCCATGTTAGGAATGCAACAGAGCTCGAAGAGATGGAAGAAGAGTTTGGGTACAACCACTTGTCTAGTGATCCATTTTCAGCGTACCCGTAAACCAAGAAACAATTCCCTTGATTGTCCGATCATATGCCCATTAACTTAACCAGGTTCGCGTGGTTTACTTTCTGTAATATATTTAATTCCTCCGTGGCATCCTTAGTCTACTTCACAGCAAAGACCCGACCCTCAATCACTGCCCTGTACGCTAACTTTCCAATCTTGTATCTTTCACTGAGGTTCATAGTCATAATCACCTTTTTATCATATACAGTTTGGCTTGTCTAGATAACCCGAAATCCCCAGAAGTAGTTTATCCTGAATGACCTTAGGCTCAAAAGTTTCCTCTTTTTGTGCCTTCTCCATTAGGATGAGTTCATCCGTCTCCAATGACAAAACATTCCGATTCAAAGACTTCTTTTTCTTAGACGAAAGATGGATATGGGCAAGGAAGTTTGCCACAAGGGAAAGAAAAAGTCCATCGTGCACAAAACAATGACTAATGTCCACTGGGGTTTGGATTTACTTTTTCCAATGGGCAAGGGAAAGGGTTGAGGGAGAACTGGCAATTGTCACACGGGTATTAACATGGGAAGACACACAGCGGCAGTGAAGTTCTAATAGTTATTTGAGGTTAAAATATCGACAGGCGATGATGCATTGAACATTGAACTTATAGGCAAGACATCATCCCCGGGCTGCCTAACATATGTTATGAGATTTTCAATCCCCTTCTGTGAATCAGCCTTTCTTGGGCACTTGCAGAGCAAAGGAAAGATCACTTCATCACCAGCATGCAAATTGATTGGATTGAGTTTCGGATTCATCTCTTTGACTAGATGATAGTTGGTGAGGTTTTCGAAAGCAGTGGCTGAAACTACATAAAAGTTGTCACCGTCCTTGATCTGGTAGGTGAGATTAGAGAAATACTATGTTCCATTGCAGGTACAAGTGATTGGTATCAGCAAGAGTTGATCTGGGATTAGTCGTGCATTCTGGGAGACAAGGGTACTTGCTATTGTGATTGTTGAACGGCTAATACCAAACAGATCAGAAATGTTTCTCAAATCCAAGTACAAAGGTTCCCGAGCACGGTATGTGAGATATGTTTGACAGGAAATGGGAAAGTCCGAAGAGCAAGAGAAATCCGTGTCCCTGTCAGCCAGTGATTGAGCACCAGCACGAGGAGAAAGGACGAGAAGTATGGAAATTTGCTCCCTTACAAGGTATCAAGTTCAAAACCTCCTAGGTGCCTTATCAATTCCCGAGTTTGACCAGTCCATACTAGGCTTCACCCCGGCTTTATTGAGGCTCCGGCTAGTGGGCGGTAGGATTGGTCCCCCGAATTAGTCGCTCCTTGGCGGATACCAAGTTATCACAAAAAAAATCACATTGTGACTTTGCCACATATATCCAATGATAATTCTACTATGATTGGTGTAGTGCAGTTAAAATAAATGCTAAAAACTCTGTTCAGGTTGCATATCAAATTGAGGTTCATCATATCTTCAGAAGCCATCAATGAAAAAACAGTTCTCACGCACATGAAAGGCACTTGCCAAAGCAATTGGATCCAACCATGGTTTAAACATCTCAACATCATCATCCACAGAAACTCCTACATTTTTTGTCCTACCATTTCATTATCTTTCTTTATTGAAATTCATTTGTCTCCTTAAAGAATGTTCCCACCCACCCCCACAATGCCCCAATATGACATGCATGAATCACAAGAATTCATATAAAAAGGGCCTTCAGGTTTACATACCACCATTCAAGAATTCCAACTTACTTGCAAAACTCATTCTGGGATGATATCAAGCTAGATCTAAACACGAGTTGAAAAACTCAACATAATAGGCAAGATAGTACCACGTCAAATTCATTAAAAAGGAGAGAAATAGATGTTATAAAAAAGACAGTGACATATTAATATTCAATCCCCTTAAAGACCTCACAAGAATCAAACATGCAACACATCTATTTTGAATTACATGCCAGCTCTTAAGGAGTACCACGACAGTTTGTGGCTACTGACTAGCTAGAAATACACCCACTATAAGAGGAGGGCTGTAAAATGAAACAAGCAACTCGAGCTTGCATCATTAAAAAGCTCGTTCAAGATCGACTCGTTACCTAAGTAAACTAACTTGCACACACTTTGAAACTCGTAAAGCTACTAGGCCAAGCTTAAACAAACTACTACTTGGATCAATAATCATTAAGAGAATCCAACTACTCGTGATTGGCTCAATAGAAGTTCATTTGTAGTAGAACAGACTAATAAACAACAAAGCTTGAGCACAATTTTGAAGCTTTTCAAGTTTTCAAACCAAGCTGGAACTCAGCTCAGCGCGGCTCGTTTTATAGCTCTAGTTAGAAATTTTATGCAGATAATACATTCTCTTAGGAAAAAACCATTTATGGTTGTTCCAGCTTTAATCATCTAGAATTTGTCCTTAAACAAGTTCAGTCTCTGAAAGTCAGCAAAAAGGTTATCTTCAACTTAAGGAAACATAAGCCGGTAAGAAAGATTTTCATTGTCATAATCATCGAAAACCATATTCTCACGCTGTAGGCCGTGCCACAAGCTGCGCAATCCTCGAGTAGGATTATGGGCATATAATGTATCATTACAAGATAATTTCGTTCAATGCTCAAACAGACAATAGACTCATTCAATGCTCAAACACACAATAGACTCATGGAAAACAAGCTTCCTTTGTCACTTAGCATGCTTGTACCTAATTGAACAGATCTTGCTTCTTAAAATAAGAGGTAAATATAATTACTAAACCCAAAAAAAATCCATGTATTTCACTGTGTTCATTCTTTTCTTTTTTCTATATATCGCAAGTATAAAAATGTGGTACCCAATCTTACGGGGATTACATAACTTCCACTGTAATCAAGGCATCTCTTGCTTATTTAGTACTATCATGCTTTGTTCTATGCAGGTTTTATCCTAGAAAACTAATATGACGATGCCAACGTTATTTATCTCAGAAGGGAAAGGGCAAGGAGAGAATTACTCGGTTCAGAGAGGAAAGCTTCCAGTCAGCCGAATATGGTCAAGAGTCCTCCTGAGACCATACTTGAGCACTGCTTGATTACCTGCTCTAAACCCTTCTCCATAAGCTGCAGAAGTGTCCGACTCTATCTGGTGTTTAAAGAACTCACCAAGTTTCTTCTCAAATTGAGAACGTTTACCCTTCTTTGATGATGTGGAACCGGACGAAGTTGACAATGATGAAGATGAGGGTGATGACAATGAAGTTGAAGCAACAGTATGACCAGAACCAGCCACAATCTCAGAATCCAGCCACATGTGAGCTAACACTTGGCAGATGCCTTCTTCAACATCAGGACTGAGATTGCGGTAACCTGCAAATCAAATACTTATTTTCCAGCTGAGCATATTAAAGAAGCAAGTTATATTACATGAACTCCTACAATGCAGTTGGGTAAAGGTGCATATCTAGGTGTCGATCCGTCAAACCTCTAATTTCATGGTATGGCCTCGGCAGAAAAAGGATCTTTTTTTATATTTTAATCTTTTTGTGGGACAAAATGGTGTTTTATGTAACGAAAAAAAAGGCCAAAAGAAGGAACTTACTCATTTATAGCCATTGTACAACATATATGTACAGTGACAGTGTTGTGTCTGATGAAAAGTATCAGATACATATTCCACACCCTTTTTCAGGTTTCAAGTGTTCTACACACGTAATTGATTTATTTTGAAGAGTCCCCACAAATTTAATGGTATGGACTCGGCAAAAAAGGATCTCTTTTTATGTTTAATCTTTTTGAGGGACAAGATGGTGTTTAGTGTAATGAAATATGTCAAAGGAAGGCACTTACTCATTTATTACAATTGTACAACATATATGTACAGTGATAGTGTTAACTACAATTATATAAATTACTGTCTGATGAAAAGTATCGGACAAACATCCACACACTTATCCAGGTGTTAAGTGTCCTATACATGTAACATTTTTATTTTGACGGCCCACGTAAAACAGGAAGAAAGTGTTGTTAAAGTGGTATGTCACAGATCAGAAAAGCACCTCTGAGTCGCAGCCATGCATGCATCATCTCATGAGCTAGGATTGAACCAGTCAATAACCTGAATTTATTTGGAGGTTTTCGGTAGCACAAGTCGAACTCAAGCAAGAATTAGACTATATAAATAATATGGAAACATGAAATGTAATACCTAGGGAGACCATACAAAATGAGGATAGCTGTCACTTCACATCGACGGACTAGCCTATAAGGCTCTGTAAACATGTCTAAAATCCGAGAGCCTCCAATCCTTGGCCTCCTTAAAATCTGGTAATTTTGGTGAAATGAGTATGGATTCTCAATTTAATGAACCAACATACTATAAGGTGATATCATCACAGTTTAAAGATAGGATGGTAGGAAGAATTCCTTACAGTGCTGACAGTTTGCTCTTCTGATAAGCAAAGCCCTCTTGTTTCAGGCAAGTGATGTGGCCCTATCACCCACAATAAATAAAATAACGAAAATCAGCTCCAGAGAAATATTTTTAGGACAATAATCTCAATGGATTAAGCTCACATTTGTTTCTCCTTCCATGGCTTCATTCAGGGCCTGCCTTTCAACCAATAGTAGTGGAACTTGCTGCTCTACTTTCATATTTAAACCTTCGTAAAATTCTTGTATTTCAAGGTAAAGAGGTTGGCATTCATGAGTATCCATTATAGCAGAGTCCAGGCACTCCAAACAAAGCTTCCGACCGTCATCTAGCAACAGATATCTCGTATCCTTTGGCTGCATATGAAGGAAAGTTCTTATTAACGCTGCTATAGACAAATCTTCTGTGTTTCTTGGCAAGTTACAAGAGGCCTTTGTAAGCAGTGGTAAATCTTCTTTTACTTATCTTTTTTTCTTACTGATTAGTTATTTTTCCCCCAACTGACCTCAATTCTTTCACAGCTACAACATCGAGGAGTCCCATCACATTCGTGCGTGGGGCAGTATTTTTGTGCCCAAAAAGGATGTGCTCTGTACTCAATGAGACCACTTGCATTTGTTGGGATCTGGGCAAAAGATGAAGGTAGCACCATACATTTACAGTCATAACATGAAGCAACAGGGAAAATAGGTAGGTATTTCATTTCAACAACAGCGGTAAGTAGCAAAGAAGATGATCTTGTTAATTTATCCTTGGAAAATGGGGAGGATTAGGGAGTTTCTAATCGGAGTCTACACTCATAGCCATGCTTAAAATGCCAGAGTTAATGGCCCTTAGAGCCCATCAAAAATTAAATGACCCAACAAGCAAATGCCTTTTTAATCTTTTCTTTTTCGATAAGTCAATTACCCAACAACCACATACACTAGAAAGGATAGGAAATAACAGTGACACTAGTAAAGCTTCACTTGGCTTAGATTTAGGAGTTTGTGCTTACTGGGCTGGTTCTTGAACCAAACTGAAGGAACATGATTCTATCGGCTATTCAAATTAAGTTTGCAGAGCCAATGGGGATCGAATAGTTATATCAAACTACTGTTGAGGGATGAGTAATTCCTTTGAGTGTTAAGTCTGTGTACTCCAAATAAGCATGCCTGACAATAATATTGAAGAAGAGGAAAAACAATTATAGATTCCTAACTAGAGTAAAGTTTTTATCATGAGGAAGCTTATTGTAAAGTTCCTTTGGAGCCAATCCAGTAGTTTTGCAGCTCACCGACTTGTACGTGTGCTATTAGATGGGAATTTATGTTTCTTCCCCAGATTCTCTGAAATTTTGTTGGTCGAAAAACTGAATTTAGATGGCACTAGAGCATTAAAGTCAATGATAGTAAAGGTATTTTCTTAGGGAAGTGTATAAGCATTTAAGCTGCAACCACTATTAAGTTATAAAAGGAGAAAGTTGGGGAAGCAGAAATCATTACTACTATCATCTAGGACTATTTAGAAATTAGCATATGTTTTGGATTTTAAATTAGCAGATGTTATATAGAAATGATTTATTTATTATAAAGTAATTATGATAGGCACTTACAAAGCCCTTGCAAACATCACATCTTGGGTGATGCTTCTCCTTATAGCAGGATTTGTGGTAAGGGCAATTCTCAGACATAGAAAACTGTAAAGGAAATGAACAGTGGACCTTCTCAACATGTTAAAAGGAAAGAAGCCCAAGATTCAAAATTCTTCGTTAGTTCAATCCAAATAAAAATCAAAATTGACTTGGACGAAACTTGGACCTCATAATCAGAAATAGATTGACTGCAAGCATGACAAAGGAAACATTTTGGATACCAAACCGCTCCCATGCAACTTAGAAATCGTCCATGACCTATTTCAGCATTGCAACCGGCACAAATCCTAAACTCAAGCACCATTCGGATAAAAAGGTCAGGTTGCATGTGATGTCTGTGAACTACATAAGGTAAATGATATCTTTCAAACAGGAAATGTTTAGTGTAAATGATCCACATGATTCCATCATAATATATACAAGGCTGGTTAGGGAGTCCAATTTTGTCCACGATAAAATATGCTCCAAAGCATTTCTTAAGGGGTCCCTTCCTAAAATTAGTCCACAGAAAGTATCAAATAGAAAATCAGTCAATTCTTTAATATATTGGTTTGAAACTAACTAATGTTCAACAGTTTTTACGAATCAGAAATTCATTTTGTTTACAAGTCTAGCAATCATATAATCTGTGAAAAACGATTCCAATAAGCATAGCAAGAGAACGTTCAGAACTGATGACCGGTATAGGACATCTTATAAATTGACAATTGACCAAAGAATGACAGCAACTTGCAGATATATTTATAGATATTCCCACCGAAAGACAGTTCCTTTGTGTTCCTTCAAAATTTGCCTCTTCTCATACATCTAGCGAAATATATTAACATGATGGAGAATAAGACATGTTGAGAACATAAAAATTGAGGACATTGTTTGATATTTAAAAACCATGTGGTTGTTTCTTTGAGAAGTCAAAATATCAGAGTCTTCGCATCTCAAAATTCCGTTTTAATTGCAGAGCTGCCTCTCAAACCTCCAACAGTTAAAAATAACCAAGTCTTCATATTGTTTCCTATCTTTCCTCAGGAAGCAATTGAAGTATTACAACATGAATCTACACAGAATCTTCTAAGTTCAGTTTTGGCCTCAACTGCAGACATGTTCAAAATTGAATTCTAAAATAATGGAAAAGGGTCTAATACATTCATCAAAATTGAAAGTTGTTATCTTTCATGAAAAAAAATAGTGGAATTAGTAAATATAACTCACTCTCAGACACACACACACACACACACACACACACACACACACACACACACACACCACACAAATAAAATACTTTTCAATGGAAAATGGCTTCCCTGCTGGTGCACAGGTAGCTAATAATTTTAAATAGACAAATATAATTACAGATTGGCTATGAGAAAGAAGATATTACTTGTAGAAAAAACACCCAAAAAAAAAAAGACAAAAAAAAAAAAAAGCTTTTATTTGCCTGCTGCCTGCGTAACCAGTTGCAGAGATGATTAGGCAGCTTAGTGCAACCACTGCATATAGAAATTTATGTATATTCTCTTTCTGAAGGGGTTGAGATCACTTTACTGAAAAACAAAAGGTGGTTTGAGATTAAAGCAGAGCCTTCCACTTAAAATTTTAGATAGTGCTTCAAGAGGAACAATTTACCTGTACCCAGCGGGATAGAAGTATGGATAAGGTGGTAACAAATTTCCATAATCATATCGAGGTGGTTGTTGCAGTGGAGAACCCGTATTCATACTTTCTTGAAGTGCCTTGGCAAGTTGCTCGTCTTCGTCCACTTGAGACTCATCTAGTGAATCAATAGACGAAAGAAAATTACAATTTACTCAACTAACTAAAGAAAGTGTTTGGTGCCTTCTTCTCTGATTAAAGTCAACTATGTGAATGATTCCATGCTAGATAAGAGTCAGATGGAAAAGCAACCACTTATCAGCAGCCATATTTGATTCTTCCTTCAATCCAACTCCAATGCATTTTTCAGTGGTAATTTACCAATTACTTTTTTCCCTTTCTGATCTTCTTCTGAAAGGGAAATTGCAAGAGCACGGTCAATATCTTCATTCTCATAATCCAGCCATGCGTCCTATATCCAAGTTCCCAAACTATGTAGAGTTAGCACTAAAATATAGGGAATAACGTAGGAAATCATATACAAAGCACGTTGGTCATTTGGGTATGAAAAACGTGTTTACATTTGTCCTACCACCAACTATGATCAGAGATCAGACCCGACTAAATACATGAAAGATGCATCATGTCATTGAAAGATAGATTAATAAACAGCAACAACAGTAACTAGTACAGGTATCAACCTAACAAGTCAAAAAAGGAAAAAGAAAAATACCGCAGTAGAAGGCCCATCCCAAATTCTTTCATCCACATATTTCCCATGATATTGCCCTTCTGAGATTTTATGGCTGGAGCCCTTGAGGATCTTGGTTAGCCAACCCATAACGAGTTTTGTCAACTGCTTATGGGC
This sequence comes from Actinidia arguta var. hypoleuca, assembly GCA_030159115.1. NCBI lineage: Eukaryota > Viridiplantae > Streptophyta > Magnoliopsida > Ericales > Actinidiaceae > Actinidia > Actinidia arguta. The sequence continues at coordinate 11,344,430 of BRYE01000009.1, read as the reverse complement.
GGGTAAATTTCACCCTGCGTGCCATACAATTGATTTAAGAATAACATATAATCAGAATAGTGAAAGGATTAATTAGCTCAACTCAACAATGATTAATGAAAATGTTGAAAGCGAAACAAGAATATCATTAGGTAGAAGACCTTGACCACAGTGCAACCTCCACTCTCCATTTAGATCCAAATTCCAGGGGGAGCATATATAACAAAACAATTAACTGCAGAAATTCTCCACAAATATCAATTGTAGAACCGAAATTTCATCTGGACAAACACGGGAAAGAATCACTCGCCGCTCGCCCAGTTAAAAAGACATGAAATCCAACTATATATCACGGCAGTCTCTAACCTGAATCTTGTCAGTACGTTTCAACCAGGGATAAGAACTATAATCAAAGGGTTCTGACTCCTGATTTAGGCTTTTAACACATCCCACATCCATTACAATAAAAGGTTTTTCAATTCTGATTTGATCCATTACCATCATGGACAAGGAACACAAGCCAAACCAGAAAATCACCAATTCCACATACAGTATAGGAAAAGCTGTTTCTATACCCCATTAATCCAGTGACTATGATTATGAGAGGCCTAATGTTGTTGGTTGATAATACATATGAACAATATCACACCCCCAATTATATAGACATTCCATCATACCATCAAAAATAAATAAATAAAAATCACCAACCCACCCAACAAAACAAAAGAATTTTTCCAGAACTATGTGATTTGACAAATTTCGAATGGTAAAAGTTACCAATAAGCTGAAGAAACTGTGTTTGGAACTCACCACAAACAGTTATAGATTTGTTTAGCCCCACATGCCCTCTCTGGTGTCAGGTCTCTCCGTCCATAAGAAGAAGAGAGAGAAATCAAAAACAGTGACGGGACTTGCTTTTCACCAAACAACAATGAGATGAAGATTCTAGAGAAGAAACAGAAACAGAAAAAGAAAGCAACAAAATGAATGAAAGACGACTTGAAAAATAAGCAAGCAAAGGCAAAAATAAAGGGGATGAAAGTGGTAAAAAGTTGAATCTCCTGTATTTTATTACGAGAAACATCATCCATATGTCTGTCTGTCTGTCTGTCTTACCCTCTCCTTTAAAAGGGATTGAAAATGGGGGCATCAGAAGCCAGTTGGGTTGGGACCGTTGGGTGCTGCTTAATTTCAGAACCTCTTCTCTTTTGGTTGTGGGTCCTGTGCTGGCTTCCATTTTGAAATATACTTCATTACTTCCACATGTCAAAAACCCTTTTAACTGTTCATGCTTTTGGCCATCTCCAACCCAATTTATCCATCTTGTACACTAAAAAATGTCAATTTTTTTTTAATTTAGAAAAAAATGGGTTTGAAAAAATTTTCCAGTTTATTACACATCTTCAAATATAGAGATCTTCAACCCTGTTCTCAAAAATAGAGATTTAAGTATTTTTTTATTTAAAAAGTAAGTTTAAGTATTCTATTTTTTAAAAAACTCGCTCCTGTATAAAAAAAAAACTCAATTAATCCACATTTTACTTTCAAAAGTTAACATTTTTAATAAATTCAATTATTCAACTAATTTTCCTCAAATATTTGAGTTTTTTTATTATTAAAATTTTCAATAAATACATTTAATATTGGTCTAATTTTGAAAATATCATAGTTATTATTCCAAGTATATAATAAAAATACTGAAAGTTATACACATTTAAATAATCAAATTTTAATTCTCTGATCATCTTGTATATTTTTTTTATCCTCTATATTTGAAAGATCACAGATGATCTCCTCAAATAAAGATTTGAAAGGTGAGTTAATGATGCTCTTAAATTTTTATTTGTATATCAAAAAAAATTAATTAATTTCTCACTTTCTTTCCAAATTTTACACACATTACTTTAGAGTTTAACACTATTGCAAAATCCTTTCCAAAAATCCAAATTATTAAAAATATTTAACATTTGTGGCTTATTTTACATTTTTATTTTTATTTTATTTATTTGTTTGTCAATCCAGAAGGACAAAAACCACTTTATCCGTTCACAGCAAAAAGGTTAAAAAATCATAACATGACTCAAAGTTTGTGTCAGGTGCGACTGTTAAGTACATACATACTGCTGCTGTGGAAATTTGCATCGCTAGTGGTGGGAAATTATTTTCGGCCTTCAGTGATAGAGAATAGCACTCACTCCCAACAAGACTCGGACCCTTTTGTCCCTTTCGCATAAAATACCGCACTTTTTTCTTCGTGCTCTACCCTGCGATCCCAATGAATCTGAGGATCTAAGTTACTTTTTGGCTTAGTTTTTTTTTGTTTAAAGTTGTTTGTATTCTTAATAGAGTTCATATGTTTAATTTTTTAAAAAGTTATGTTAAAATTTTTGGCACGATTTTTACTTGTACTTATAAAAAAGGCTTAATTTCACAAATATCTCCTAAAACTATCATTTTTATCTCTTTTACCCTTCATCTAAAAAAATGTGACTCACCATCGTGACTCACCAATGCCAATGAGTAACCATGTGATGTGACTCATCACCAAATGGTCACCTAAGTCAACAATATAACCAGCCATACACTTTTGTCCCAGGAATATTGCTTGGACTTGTGTTACGCGGAAATAGAGAGAGAGAAAGAAGAAGAAAAGAAGAAGAAGAGACAAAGAAATTCATAGAGAAATAAGGAGAAAAACGAGAGAAGAATTTTGAAAGAGAAGAGATAGGAAGTTCAAGAAGGAGAGAGAGAACAACGAAGAAATCGCATGGTCAAGTTTCACAAGGTAAACTTTTCTAAGCCCCCTAATCTTTTGTGATTTCTTATATTTTAAGAATTGTTTTAACAATCTAAGATAGAGTGTTATACTCCATGTTAATTGAAGTTTTGAAATACCTTAAAAATACAGAATGAGAATGCCGTTTTAGGACCACATGTCAAGTATAGATTACGCCATGTTTTGATTCAAAACCACAATTAATGTTTTTGGCATAACTCCTTCATATGAAAATCTTTTTGTTTGATTCTAGTTGCGTAGAATAGCTATCTCAAATACCTATAACTTTTCTTCAAATATCAATTTTCAATTCCGAGTGTAGGTTACCCAAAACAGGCGTAAAAATCAAGTCAAGAAAATTCAGCTCTCTATTTTTTCAAGTTAAACCTGTCCCCCAACGGTTGAGCCGATATTTTTAGGTTTCTAATCACGTGGGACCAGTCAAACCTTTTTCCCGACCAGTTGAGCATATATGTTTAGGCTTCTGATCATGTTGGACCAGTTGAATATTTTTTCTAACCTGTTGAACCATTCTCAATTAGTTGAACTTTTTCTCAATTGGTAGAAGGTTACCCAAGCAGGCCACTATTTACTCCCGACCGGTGTTCAACCGATTTAGACTTTACAGACTTCAACTTTTGAACAATAAAATCTCTACGGTTAGCCTAGTCCTTGATTGATAAACTTAATTACATTATAAATACTTAAGTAAAAGTCTTAATACTAATCATTTTCATAAGTTAAGCGTATAGGAATCAATCTGACTAGCTTAAAAAACACAACGAACGAGTTTAGCACGACACATACACAAACAAGTAAGTAACCTTAATATCTAAAGTAGAGTAAATTACTCTTTTATGCTATGATATACACATGAATTATGTTATGTTATACAAATTAAATTTATAGATTAGATAAGAATCTTTCGAAAAGATTTTGTATGTATATGCCTATGTACCATATATTTTTGCCTTTCGAAAAGGTACTCGGCCTGCTCACGGAGGGAAGTATGTTAGCAAACTCAACTAAGAACGGGGGGTCATAGTGCATAATGTATGTTTCAAGAATTATGTTGACTCAGATATAGTCAAACTACATGTATAAGCATGAATTTTGAATAAGTTATTTAGAAATATCAAATGTTTTATCTTTTGCTATGCTATATATGTTGATATGCATTTACCATGGTATTTTCTTACTTTTGATTATGATATCAAATTTATGTTAGAGATTATAGTTATATGCTAAGCAATCATGCTTAAGAATATTATTTCAGACAATGTTTTCGATAAGAAAGGCAAAAACATAGAGAAGATACGACGTGCTCCATGGGTTGTTTTTGTTTTTGATTTTGATTTATAGAGTGTAATCTAAGATATACCTTAACATGTTAGGTTACAAGAACAACGATGTATTTATGTTGTTTAGCTTGGACTAGAATGTCCAAGGTCTTTTGAATATGTATGTATGTATGTAAGTATATATGTAATGATAAGACAGGTATAACTTCTCTATCGTTATGGGCACGTATTTTTGGAATGAATGAATTTTAAATATTTATTCTCTTTGGCTCCCAAAATATTATTTACATTTCGCTTCCGCAAAGTAATGTACAAGTTTTGTAACACATAAGAAGGAAAGAAAGGAAAAAATTTAGAGGAAAAAAAAAGATTCGACCTCAAATGTGACGTCGAATGGATTGGTTAGTTTCGAGCTATGCCACCATCGATTGTGTGGATAAGAAAGTTAATTTTCAGATTCATATGCAACCAAAATTGTCATTTGATGGAAAAAGTGTTGTTCCTCTATCCTACCTCATTTTTTATATGCACGCATATCAGTTGCTTATGAAGGGATGCTAATGTTATTTTGAGTCCATTATAGATTTTACACTTAAAGAAACTAAGCCATCTAATATTCCAATTGTGGAAGAATTTATGGAGTTGTTTTCAGATGATCTTGTTGAGTTGCCTTCTGATAGTGAGTAATTCACTATAGACTTAGTTTTGGATACCTTTTCAATTTCGAGGGCATCTTACAGAATAGCACCTATCGAATTGAAAGAATTAAAACTTCAATTGCATAAGTTGTTGGATTAGGGTTTTGTCTGGCTTAGTACCATACCTTGGGGTGCTCCGATTTTGTTTGTGAAGAAAAAAGACGGCTCTATGAGATTGTGCATAGATTATAGAGAATTTAGTTGAGTCACTGTGAAGAACAAGTATCATTTGCCACGGATCAATGACCTATTTAATCAACTTCAAGGTGCACAAATTTTTCAAAGATAAATCTCTAGTCAGGGTATCACCAATTGAAGATCAAGCCAGATGATGTACCAAAAAGTGTCTTCTACACACACACTACAGATTATGAATTCTTAGTGATGTCATTTGGGTTAATCAATGCCCTCGCAACTTTCATGGATTTAATGAATCGAATATTCAAGCATCAGCTTGATGATTTCATTATATTCTTTATCAATAACATCCTTATTTATTCTAAGAATAATGAGGATCATGATCAGCATCTACGCGTGGCTTTGCAAACGTTAATGTAGGAGAATGTTTTTGCGAAGTTCAAGAAGTGTGAGTTTTGGCTTCCGAGTATTGCCTTTTGGGGGTATATAATTTCAAATGAGGAAATTTCTGTCAACCCACAGAAAATTAAAGCCGTTGTGAATTGGCCTCAACCCATAAATGTGAGAGATTAGAAGTTTTTTGGGACTCCCCAGTTATTACAGACTATTCGTGTAAGACTTCTCGCGTCTAGCGACACCAATGACTAGATTGACCCCAAAGCATGTAACATACAAGTGGGATGTAGATTGTAAAAAACAGTTTTCAAGAGTTGAAGAAGTTGTTCTCTAAAGGGACTTGGATATGTTCTAATGCAGAATGGAAAGCCTATGTCTCACGAAAACTGAAGCCTTATGAGAAGAACTACCAAACACATGATTTAGAGCTTGCAGCAGTAATTTTTGCCCTCAAAATCTGGCATCATTACTTATATGGAGGGTCATGTGAGATTTGTTGAGAACTGTGGAATTTTTCACGATTCGGTTATAGCGCATACGCATAATACCAAAAAATCGGATCTAATTAATAAAAACTAATCTACATGGTCAAAATCATACATTTGCTGATTTCGAACAACAACTCGAATGTATCAGCCGCTCAATCACAACCTCAAGTCTTTTACTGTATTCCTCACACGTCTTGCTCTAGAAAGAGTGGGCTCGCGGTTGCTAGAGTTTTTATTCTCACACCAAAACGTGAAACTAAGAATATATCGTAACCCTAACTACCAATAACGTGCGTATATATAAACTACAGCAGGGACCAAATGATAAGTATGATTAGGCTTTCTACATAAACAAGGATTCTTAATCCAATCAAGATTAATCCTTATTTATGTAAATTATAATTAAGGCCACTAAATAATTATAATTGCACTCCTTGTCATACCAGAATTATAATTCGAGCTTCATTTTATTATATGCTTATTTATCTTCCCATGTTAAGATGACAGATACCCCATCTATTAAATTAAATTATTGACAATTAAATTTAAAAGACTTATTTATTTTCTTGAGACCTTCCACTTAACTTATTTGATAAGTTAAAGGTCTTTGGAAGCCCAACTGAATTAAAAACTTCTTGACCCACACAATCAAACTCGCCCAAGCCTTTTCAATCCTTATGGGCAGCAATCAAGCTCCCCATAGCTTGCAGAATACTTCCCCGTGTCATTGGTCCACTTGGCACATTCAAATCTCCAAGCTTTTGTGTACCAGCTTCATCTTCATATTTGTGATCCTCATCATTCCTGCTCTCCTCAAAAGGATTCGTCCTCGAATGAGAATCTACATCGAAATGAGTTACATCAGAAACATGAAAAGTTAAACAAACATTATACTCACCTGGTAGATTAATTTTTATGCATTGTCATTGATTTTCGCGTAGACTTGGAATGACCCACACAATCAAACTCGCCCAAGCCTTTTCAATCCTTGCGGGGCAGCAATCAAGCTCCCCATAGCTTGCTGAATACTTCCTCGTGTCATTGGTCCACTCAGCACATTCAAATCTCCAAGCTCTTGTGTCGAAACTTCATTTTCATATTTTTGATCCTCATCATTCCTGCTCTCCTCAAAAGGATTCGTCCTCGAATCAGAATCTACATCGAAATGAGTTAAATCAGAAACATGAAAAGTTGAACTAACATTATACTCACTTGGTAGCTCAACTTTTACGCGTTGTCATTGATTTTCACGTAGACTTGGAATGACCCACACAATCAAACTCGCCCAAGCCTTTTCAATCCTTGTGGGGCAACAATCAAGCTCCCCATAGCTTGCCGAATACTTCCTCGTGTCATTGGTCCACTCGACACATTCAAATCTCCAAGCTCTTGTGTAGCAGTTTTATCTTCATGTTTTTGATCCTCATCATTCATGC
>BRYE01000009.1:11324718-11327218 GCA_030159115.1 Actinidia arguta var. hypoleuca | reverse complement strand
TGGAACCCAAGTAGTATGGCTTCAGCTGCGTTAAGAAATCAACCCGCACTTTAGGGTAATCATATTAAATCACTGATGATTAAATGAAAGACAAAAATGCACGTTAGTCACTATTCAACGAGGCACTACAGATGCAAAATCCAAATAATTTAATATACATGTACACATAATACATGGCACAAAATAGACACGAATCATCGAAATTCAAGTAAGAACCATATCAAATTTAAATTGAAGTAAAACCCATCGAAACCCCTCTCTGCTCCTTTACTCAAACTTGTAACAAATCGAGTTTTAGTCAAAGTTAAATTGAATTAAAGGTAGACGGATTTCTTTACAAAGATTTTATTCAACCCAAACATAACACTTGACAACTTTTACCCAAATCACTTTGAATTAAATAAGAATTATAGATGGATGATATGTTTGTAAAAGGATATGTACACGTAACTGCATAGAGATAAATACATATATATGTGTAGCATATTGGTTACAATTCACTCAGGCACTACAGCTACAAAATGGGGTCCAAAGAACTGAATACATACATGTCAACAAATGCATATAAAGCAATGAAACAAAAAGTTAAACAATCAAAGATTTTATATGAGAGTCATAGATGAATAAAATAAAAATAAATCACAAAACAACAAAAGCAGGTATTTCAAGAAAGGGATGTGTGCATCTAACTAGTGTAAGACTGCATCACTACACACACATGTAAATGTGGAAATCACGAGAGAGACGGTAGTGAGAGAAACTGACGCCAAAGAGGGGGACTGGTGATGCAATAAGATATGCTAAGACGCTGGTCCTTGGACAGATGTGGCTGCAGCTACTCCTTTTCGGTGGTGGTGCAGCTACTCCTCCACCTCTGGCCATGATTTTCCTTCTTCTTACTTTGTCACCTTAGAAACAGAAATGCCTACAAAGTAGCCATAATACCCAAATCCCCACACAAAACGCAAATCCCAAATCCCTCAATTAAATATATATTTCAAGAATTTGTCACTAGAAACGAGATTTATCACTCTTGAAACCAAAATTCCTAAACAAAATAGTCATAACTCACAAGTCACAATACCCAAATCTTCACACAAAACCCAACTCCCAACTCTCTCAAAAATATATGATTTTCCAAAATTGTCACAAAAACCCAGAAATCTCTCACTCCCCAAAAACAAATCTTAGAACCCCAACATATCCATGTGTATATTAATGAGATATAAACCAATATATTAACGAGCTATAAAAAATATACACCAAATGACCAAGTTGAAATCAGACATGCAAAATAAATAATTCAATAAGGGAAACAGTTACAGCATTTTATAGCTAAAATCAAGATAAGATCTCAAAACAACGGGTGATCCAATATAGAAACTGCTTAACACATTTTTTTTCAATCGGAAACAAAAAAGGTGTTGCTTACACATTTCAAAAAGCCTTTAATAAAAGGAATACCATTTTTCACAATAAGCTTAATTCTAGTCCTAAATTTTCAGAACTAAATACTAGCAGTTTTTCATTTGAAAGTAAGTAAAGAAAGTTAGACAAGGATGCCATATCAGGCATCGCCATTTCTAACTTTTTGCTAATCATTTACCTTTATAGTAACCCATAAATTGCATACGTTTAACTTATTTGCTTTCTATTATGATACGACGACAATCTACTAAGATTTAAAGCTTTTGAAGCTCAACTATTAAATTTGAATATGGAAACATGTAATATATTCAAGCAAAAAGGAATACAGAGCATCCACAAAAAAGAGCGAATGGGGGATTATCGGATAACAAAATTGATTTTAACACCATCTGGAAGGCCATGGACCTCTTTTCTCTGGGTCCAAGTGTGCCATAATCTAATAATTGGTGGATCCCAATACCAGTGTAAAATGACATGATAATGAATATTCAAAACCTTCTCAATCAAGGTGCTTTATACTAAAATAAATAAATAAAATGGAAAACAGTGACAATAACATCAAAGTCAATTAAATGCTTGGTCATTGTATGCCCATGGTTTCTCATACATTGATTGTTGCGCTTTACACACATCCCAGCGTGCTCCAATCAATTTTTGGAGTACCTCTTTCATACAGATGAATTTATATGATTTTTAGGCACCACTTTAATGTTTTTCCTTGTTGGCTTCCAAGCACTTTGGCAACGTTGTTAGTTCCATCAATGCCCATTTTGCAAAATCCAGCTCCATATAACAAGAATCTTTTGGGGGATTTGGGGATAAGCTTTCTGATAAATATAGGATGATATGGCTTATTCACAGCCGTGATTGTCAAACATTAGGGAATTTCCCGTATTGCCAAAATAGGTCATTTTACAATGTGATTGGAACAGATAAGTGGAATTCGAAACATCTAAGGTGTACCCTATCATTTGCCTCTGTCACCTTCACCATCATAGGAATCGTTGGCCCAGATAAAATAGCAAACCTGCAAAACTTGGTGCAATCATAATTTATCCGACATAGAAACACT
>BRYE01000009.1:11307218-11322218 GCA_030159115.1 Actinidia arguta var. hypoleuca | reverse complement strand
AATAGTAGCAGCAGCGGGAGAGGAGGAAGAAGAAGAAGAAAGAGAACCGTTCGAACCACAGCGGATGGCGTTGACGGGGACGAGATTGTGAACTCTGGATGCGGCCATGGCTTTGATGGACTTCACATTGGTTGTCGAAAGACAGCGAATAGGCGAAGATCGAGCAGACTTGCGAGAGAGAAAGACAGATTGTTAGGTTTGTGCGACCCTCTTTAACTCTTTATCCGCTCACTGGTTACGTTTTACTGTGTCCAAATGGAATTTTTTTTCTTTTTCTCGGAATGATGTCCGAAACTGAATTGAAACGACGCGTTTGTATTTTAAAAGTATATAAACTAAGCTGTTAATAAATCTAATCATTAACCCTTTTTTATTTTATAAAATATCGGGGATGAATAAAATTTGGGTAAATTTCACAACCTCTCCTAAGGTTTCTGAAAAATAAAGTTACTTTTTTCGTAGTTTAAAAAAATATCATTAATCTCTCTTATTTTAAAAATTAATATTAAAATTTCTCCTTATAACTAATTTTTTTACAAAAACGATCATACGATCATATTTTTATCTAACCTCACAGAAAGATACCACTTAACTCTTAATTGAATAATATACATAGAAGAGCCAAGTGTTGATAGCTGATTAATACAATTATAATTGAAAATTATAAAAAAAAATACTTTAATAAAAGTACAGGAGCCCAAAGATAATCTATCCTATTAATAAACGGTCATTCCAGGAGAGTACTATTCCAACTAATATAAAATTTAAACTATACGCATTCCAACGGTCCTATTTTTCAATTATAAATATGACTATTTGCTTCCATTCTCATCCATTCCAATCTGATTTGAATATTTAGTTTGCACGTGTAAATGTTCTAAAATCAATGCGAATATCTTCTCATAAAATTTATTAAAATATGTGAAGATAATTACAAGAAAACATGATTGGGATCAAATTAACTCTCATAATAATTTTTCAACTGTTTTGATTTTTTTAATTTTTATTTATTTTTAGTGAATTTTTCTAATCGTTTGATCAAAAATTTATATTTTTTTATTTCTCTTAACTAGAGGAGTCCAAAAATATAAAACTTTTTACTTAATTTTTGAGAAAAAAGTGTACTAAAGACAAAAAATAATATTTTTACTTGATAAATAAGCTAATTCTTTTGTCTTTCATAAATTTTTTTTCTTAAATTTGAATAAAAATTTTACACTTCAAATTCCTCTCATCAAGAGAAATCGAAAAAGTATAAAATTTTAATCAACGATTAAAAGAATTTATTAAAAACAAAAAATCAGACTAAAAGTAGTTAAAAAAATATTTTGAACAATAAATACAAAAAAAAAAAAAAAAAAATATGTTCAATGGATAAATAATTATATTTCATTTATTGAACCATACTCTTTCAATTGAATATATCATCTCTCCAACTAAAAACACAAACAAGTTCAATTTGTAATAATCAAACATTGTCTTATTGGGAACAGAATGCCCATCCTTTTTCAAATATAGTTATGTCAGTAGAATGTTGCTAATGGAAGCATTCATCTTCAATAAGCTTAATTCTAGTATTAAATTTTCAGAATTAAATACTAGCATTTTTTTATTTGAAAGTAAACAAAGGAAGTTAGACAAGGATGTCATATCACAGGCATAGCAAGTTCTTACTTTTTTTTCTAATCATTTACCTTCATAATAAGCCAAAAAGTGCATACATTTAACTTTTTGCTTTATATTACGATGAGGTGATAATCTCCTAAAATTTAAATCTTTTAAAACTCAACTATTAAATTTGAATTTGGAGACGCATGTAATAAATTTAAGCAAAAAGGAATGCAGAGTATCCGGAAAAAAGGAGCGAATGGGGGCATTATCAGATAACAAAATTAATTTTAGCACCACTTGAAAGGCCATGGACCTCTTTATTTGGGCCAAGTGTGCCATCTAGAATAATTGGTGGATCTCAATAGCAGTGTAAAATGACCTGATAACTAAATTCAAAACCTTCAGAGTCAATGTGATTTCTAAAAAAAAATAAACAAAACGGAAACAATGATAAATACAACATCAAAATCAAGCATTAATGATAAATACAACATCAAAATCAATTAAACGCTTGGTCATTGTCAGTACACTGACCTCATTCGAATTCTACCGTGCCTTGCACAAAATATTACCAAATTTACTAGGTGAATATAGAAGTTGGTGTGGGAAAAATATTTGCCTACTGATATTTTAAGTTGATAAGGTCGTCTAAAGGGATCATCTCACATCACCAATCGCATAATCACTAATCGATCACCTCCCTATTATCTGCAAATATAGTATTTGATTTTTTCAAGTCGCCAATAGGCGGTTTGTTTACTTCATTGATCAGGGACTATCTCCATGAGGGTTCAGTCTCCATAAGAACTCTATTTCCATAAGGAATCTGTCCCTATGAGAATTCTTCCCCACCATGTCACCTATAATTACGGGTTACTCTCCAAATGACAACCTCTTATATCTTTCGATATCTGCGGGATCTCATTTCATACTTAGCCACCCAAAAATCTATTAGTAATCTTCTCACACGGCTTTCCATTCTCCACCTATAAAAGGTCGCTCCCCCATCGTAATGAGGTATGACTGATACCCTTGCATACATTGATAGCTTTACTTTCTTATTGCTTAGTTTATCTTTGCCTTGGTCTGATTCGCAGGCAAGAGGGGTTTTGAGCGGTCTTACCCTGGTCGGTTACGTTTGCTATTCTACGTCGGTCGCCCAAGGTGTTGTCGAGGTCAAAGACCGAGATCCTGAGCAATTCTGACTAATGGTCGCTCGCCCCAGATTTCTACCATAACAGTTTGACGCCGTCTATAGAAACAACAGTTCTCAGCTTTCTATGATCCTACATAGTCGTTTGTTACCCAAACCTAGTGTCAGTAATCCTTTGGATAATAGAGCTCATTTCATAGCCAATACTAGCAAAGATCTAGATCTAGAAGGCCTCAACCTTGAGATGCACAGCATTACTGAGAAAATAAGAATCATGAACGAAAACAATGTCTGCTTGATACAGCACCTCGCTACAGCCAATCCATCACCTCCAGTAGCACCTGTCCTAGGAGTGGATCGAACTCGCCGCTCTCATCGATCAGGTAATGATGAATCTCAAAGTCACCAAAGTACAGGCTGGGTGCGTTCAAATAGAAATCGGCGACGTCGATCAACGAGTCCACACCCCAAGCGAGAAAGAAGTCCTATTACATCAGAATCTCAGTCTTTAAGTCGGACTGATAAAACTAAAGGCGAAGAGACCAAGAGAAGAGGGAGGTCGCCTATCCAAAATGACCGAGATCCCAAACGGTAAGATGAATCGACCACCCAAAAGATCAGAGACCTAGACGCTCGTATTGACGCTATCAACACTAGTGTGAACGCACCAGTCACCGTGGATACTTTAATCAAACAAACCGAACCTCCATTCACAGATAGAGTGATGAAGATCAGAGTCTCCTCCAAGTTCAAACTACCATCACAAACAAAGTGATAAAGCTCGGAGTTGATAAAGGGAAGACAGATCATATGGACTACCTGGATTCGTACAAGAATTTGATGTCGCTCCAAGGACACGTTAACGAAGTAATGTGTACAGTTCTCTCTGCTACCTTGAAAGGGTCAACGAAGTCATGGTTCAGAAAGCTGACTCCAAGAACCATTCATTCATTTGGCGACCTAAGTAGGTTTTTTGTCGCCAACTTCATGAACTCCCGGGTCAGGCAAACGAATGCCTCCCACCTCTTTACCATTCACTAGAAGAAAAGTGAGAGTTTGAAAGACTATGTTAAACGGTTTAACTAGGTTGTCTTAGAAGTAAAAGCCCCTAGTAATAAAGTGGTGATCATGGTCATGATGGAAGGACTTTGCCTAGGCCCACTATTTGATTCCCTTTCTAAGAATGTACCTGAAACCTTGTCAACTCTCCAAAGCAAAGTTGACAAGTATATTACTGCAGATGAATTAGTCAAGACCAAGTAGAGGAGGCGAGGAAGAAATGACCACAAAAGGAAGGAACCTGATATCAGGCGATCTGACTATAGGGACAAAATGAAGATTGGGCGAGACAAGCTCCATCCTTTTCACAGCCATTTGGTTGGATTCAGAGGAAATGCAAAACAACCGCTTGGATGTATCAAATTGCTAGTAACCTTAGGAACAGAGCCCCACCAAACCACTGTATGGCAGGATTTTATTATGGTAAATTGTCCTTCACCCTACAATGCGATCCTAGGTCACCCAACATTGGGAGGCATCAAGGCCATCACTTTGACCTATCACCTGATGATGAAGTTTCCTACTTCGATAAGGATAAGCGAAGTAAGAGGCGATCAAAAAGCTATTAGGCAGTGTTTTATCTCAGCCATGAGGGTTGAATCCTCTTCAAAATTCAATGCCCAATAGCAATAACAGATCGACGATGCCGAAATAGAGGCATTAAGAGACGAGGTGAAACAGATTACCCTGGTGGACCCTAGAGAAATAAAAAAGACCAAGCCTCTCAAAGAAGTTGCTCTAATCTCCATACATCCCGATTATCCAGATCGCCATGTTATGATTGGAACCGAGCTACTGAGGAATTGCGGAATGCTTTGGTGGGATTTTTTAAGGAAAACTACAATATCTTTGCATGATCTCAAGACAATGCTTGACCCTCCAAGAGTAGATCCCCATGTCGCCATTCACAAGCTGCTTAAAGATCTTGATCACTATCCAGTTCGCCAAAAATGAAGAAAATTTGCCCTAGAATGCCTAAAAGTCATATAGGAAGAAGTAACTAAGCTCATCAAGGCCAATGTCATTAGGAAAATTAACTATTTAGATTGGCTCACCAACATTGTTGTCGCCCCTAAGAAGGGGGGAGTGGAGAGTATGCATTGATTTCACCAACCTCAACAAGGCTTGTCCAAAAGACAATTTTCCTTTGCTAAAAATAGACCTAATCGTGGATACAACCTCCAAACACGAGCTTCTCAATTTCATGGACGCTTTCTCCAGTTATCACCAGATTAAGATGCATCCGCCCGACATGGAAAAAACTTCTTTTATCACGGAGAGAGGACTGTACTATTACAAAGTGATGTCGTTTGGATAAAGAACGCTGGGGCAACGTACAAGAGATTGATCAATAAGATAAACAAGGAAATAATTTGGAAGACGATGGAAGTATACATATATGACATGCTCGTCAAGAGCCTCAAAGTCACTGATCACATCGTCCACCTATAGGAACCCTTTGGTGTCCTAAGGAAGCACCAAATGATGCTAAAACTTTCCAAATGCATTTTTTGTGTCTCCTTAGGAAAATTCCTTGGCTTCCTTGTAGCTAAGCGTGGATTGAGGAGAACTCGGACCAAATTAGAGTTTTACTTACAATGAGCTTGCCTAGGAATATTCATGAAGTGCAACAACTAATTAAGCAAGTAGCCTCCTTTAATAGATTCGTCTTATAATCAACTGACAAGTGCCTACCATTCTTCAAAATTATAAGAAAGAATAAAGTTTTTCAGTGAATAGACGAGTCTGAGATAGCATTCCAAAAACTGAAAGAGTATCTTGGTTCACCACCCCTACTCACAGTTCCTAATACGGGCGAGGAGCTCATAGTATACCTATTTGTCTTGCCAACAGCCATGAGTGCAGTTCTTATCTGAGAAGAGGATAAAGTCCAGAAATCAATATACTATGTTAGCAAAGTCCTCATAGGAGTCGAGACAAGATACCTAAAAATTGAGAAGCTCGCCTTTGCCCTTCTAATCGCCGCCAAGAAGCTTTGCCACTATTTTTAGGCACACTTTATTGTTGTATTGGTAGATCACCCCTTAAAGCAGATTCTCCAACGACCCAACACCTTAGGAAGACTCCTTAAGTAGTCCATTGATCTAAGTAACTCCACATTGAATACAAACCAAGGATGGTGATCAAAGACCAAGCGTTGGCCGACTTCGAAGCTGAGTTCACGCATGACATTGCTATGGAACCAGAAATAACTTCCCCCGAGGTGGAAACTCCAGGAAAGCAAGAACAGGAAGACGATCTCACTAGATGGAAGTTATTTGTGGATGGCTCATCCAATCAGCAAGGCTGTGGTCCGGGATTAGTTCTCCAAACTCCATCAGGCGAACATATGGAGTACACCATTCGTATTGGGTTCAAAGCCACCAACAACAAAGCTGAATATGAAGCTCTCCTCGCTGGACTTAAAGTTGCAACAAAATTGGGAGTAGAATCCTTAGACGCCTTCAGTGATTTCCAACTCGTAGTATATGAGGTCCAAGGGATACCTCGCCAAAAATCTCTGGATGCTAGCCTACCTAAATGAGGTGAAGAACATATCCATGAAGATTAAAGACTTTAAAATTCTCTAAATTCCCAAAAAATAGAATAAGAAGACTGATGCCCTCGCCAACCTCACCCCAGCCTTCGATTTTATCTCGATCAGAAGTATACCTCTGGAATTCTTACAAAACCCAAGTATTGAGATCGCCAAATTCATCTGTCAAACAGAAGCAGGTCCGACATAGATGGATGATATCGTTGCATACCTTCGAGACGGAACATGCGATCAGACAAACTACAAATTTGTCGAGTTCACTACCAAGTTGCCAGATTCTGCCTTCTCCATGGAATTTTGTACAAAAGATCTTGTTTAGGGGTCACTCCTAAGATGTCTCCGACCAGAGAAAACAGATTATGTGCTAAAAAAAATTCATGAAGGCATATGCGAAAACCACTCAAGGGTGAGGTCACTTGTCAGGAAGGCGATTTGCCAAGGATACTTATGGCCTCAGATGGAACGAGACGCAGAGACATACACCAAGAAATGTGACAAGTGCCAGAGGTTTGTTCCAGTAAGTTATCTCTCTCACACCGAGATATTGCCAATGACCAGTCCATGGCCATTCGCTCAGGGGGAGATAGACATACTCGGACCTCTGCCTCAAGCTCCATTGCAAAGGAAGTTTTGATCGTCGCCATAGACTATGTCATGAAGTGGATAAAGGCCAAACCTCTCCCCAAAATTCGAGAAAGGAACACTAGGAATTTTGTTTGAAAGAGTATCGTCTATCGATTTGGAATTTCCAAGATTATCATCTTGAAAAACACCGTGCAATTCAACAACAATGGATTCAATAATTCTGCTCAAATCTCATCATCTCCCACCATTTCTCCTCGCCTAGTCATCCTCAAGCAAATGGTCAAGTAAAAGTCACCAACCGAACAATCTTGAGGAATTGAAGACGAGGTTGGAAAAATCAAATAGTGAATGAGTGGAAGATTTATTGAGTAAACTCTGGGTATACCATACAACAAGCAGAATCCTTAAGGGCAAAATGCCATTCTTTATGGTATATGGGACAGAGTCAGTTATACTAGTGGAAATAGGAATGCCGAGTTTTAGAGCCTCAAATTTTGACGAGGAGAACAATGAATCCGAGTTGAGGCTTAACCTTAATCTCCTTGACAAAAAGAGGGAGCAAACTGAGGTACGCCAAATAGCCTACAAGCATCAAGTCGCCAGATACTACAACCAAAAGTAAAACACAAATCATTCTTACTTGGAAACTTAGTCTTAAGGAAGGTCACTCTATCTACAAAGGAGCTGAATGCCGAAAAGCTCAATCGTACTTGGCAAGGTCCATATAAAGTTGTAAAAGTATCTAGCCTGGGAACATATTGGCTGGAAGATATGAATGGAAAGACACTACCTCACCCATGGAACGCCAACACTTGAACAAGTATTACCAGTGAATCTGTTGGTCGAAAAAAAAAAAAGATCGCCTGTGCAATTTGATATCGTCAATCTTGAGTTTGCCAAAAACTTCATGTATACGATTTTAATTTCCAAACTCCTTGTAATAATCGCCAAATCTCCATGAGTAATAAAATTTCTCCAGTTCAATTTTGTTGCCATTATTCGCCAAGTGAGTTATATCGCCAATCTCAGAAGACTTTGTAATGTCAGATTGAATATCGCTAATACTAAGATTGCTCATTCATTACAAAATGATAAGGCTTCTTGATCGCTAGTATAAATATATCACTTCTATAAAGATCGCTCATTCATTACAAAATAATAAGGCATCTTGATTGCTAGAAAGTGGATAGCTTGATTATGTATATCGCCATGGTTAAGTTTAATTCTTTAATATAAAGGAATTTGAACAAGCTTTAATCGCCTATTAATCAAAATTGCCAAGTCAATAAGATTGCCATACTTTAAGTTAAGGTTTGCCATATTAAGAAGAATGAACTTAATATATTCGCCAAACGGTTGAATTCGTCAATTGATCGTGTATATGTTTGCCAAAGAAATTGATCGGTTAAATATCACACCTTCAGTTTGTCAATTTTGGCCACCACGATCCAAATTATTAAAGTGGATCAGTTCTTATGTCGCTAGAGGATTATGCTCACCTTTTTGTTTGCCAAATCTCTCAATATGATATCGCCATTATAATCAACAGAGGTTATACAAAAAGTAAACAGGATATATGGAAGAAAGATTTTTCATTCATTGAAAGAAGGGTACACTTCGCAAAAGTACAAAAATTTACAAAAAAAAAAGTACCAAGTATTTAAGAAGATATGGGGCTAGTGTCACCTTTATCCCCAAGATCTTTTTCCTCATTCTCCTCCCTCTCCTCGGCTTCAACCTCTTCCTTCTCAAGGAGGTCGCGATCCATTTCCATGTTGTCAAGGTCGATGCCGAGGTTGGGATGGTGCTGAGCTAGTTGCCTCTTATAGAAAACAAAGCCCTCACCAAATTAATTGGATGTCAAAGTTACCACGGCCATATGGAAATCATTCGAGGATTTGAACTCCTCGATGGCCTTATTTTTAGTAAGGGCTTCCTTCTTTTTCAGCTCGGCCACTTCCGCCTCTAACCTCGCCACTGTCTCAGATTTCTCCTTGAGCTTCTTGGCAGCTTTTTGATCACGCTCCCTGAATTCATCCAAGAGCTCCACCAAGTCAATATTCTAATTTTGAACCCGGACCATCTCCACTCGGTTAACTCAGCTCGATCAACTTGAAAAAGGGCATCATTCTCTATGTCCCTGCTTCGAACAACAAATGAAGACCTGAGCACTACCGCCTGATACAAACAAGTTTCTGTGAGTGCCTTGAATTGACAAAATGTAAAGACAAAAGCTTAGAATGAAAGGAAAAAGATACCTGGTCGACGATGTGGAGGAACTTAGTGGCCACCTAATCCAGGGAAAGCTTTTTCACTTTATCCTTGTCAACAAGAAGGATCACCCCGCCCAAGATCTTTTCTACCATGGAGGCACTCACCATCACAGAAGCTCTAGATCCGAGCGCATCATCAGGTCTGGCCGAGGTCCCCTCCTTGGGGGCTATTGGCTGTCTGCTCGCCGCTTTGCTAGACTTGGTCTTTTTAACCTCGGGTGGTGGCATGGTCTCTTTCCCCTTTGAATCATCTATTTTGCCCTTCTTATTGGGTGAGGAGTCGGAGCCTCCTCCCGAGGTCATTTTTCATGGATCACCATGCCCTTGGTGGATGAGGTGGTAGTCTTGGATCCCTCTTTCTCCTTTTTCTCCTCCACCTTCTTGGCGAGCTTTGAAAAACTAATTCTATTCGACATAGTTACAAAATAAAAACCAACATCACTCGAAGCTTAAAAGGTAGCCCTAGGCGGATCTGGAGCTTCCATGATGGCAAGTGCCTTTGTGGTAGAAAAGATCTTGGTCGGGGTAATCCTTCTTGCTGACAAGGAGAAAGTGAAAAATCTTTTTCCCTGGATCAGATGGCGGCATGGTCTCCTTCCCCTTTGAATCATCTATTTTGCCCTTCTTAATGGGTGAGGAGTCGGGGGCCTCCTCCCGAGGTCATTTTTCATGGATCACCATGCCCTTGGTGGTTGAGGTGGCAGTCTTGTATCCCTCTTTCTCCTTCTTCTCCTCTACCTTCTTGGCAAGCTTTGATAAACTAATTCTCTTCGACATGCTACAAAATTAAAACCAACATCAGTTAATGAAAGAGGTAAAATACTTGAAACAGATGTAGAAGGTTCCATCCGATTTAAGCTTAAGAGGTAGCCTTCGGTTTGACTAAGACTTCGATCTAGAGTCTCAGCTGGAGCTCGAACTAGATAGTGCCAAACCTAATATGAGATCTCGAACTTTTTCCCTAACCATCTTAGCAAACTCAGATTAGGAAGGCGAGGTAAAACCTTCCTCATTTCCTTCCTGATGGTTCTTATGTATTCTATCGATTCTTATAGGCTTTCACTCTGGAGATATTCATCTCGGGGATGACGAAACTCCCTCTCGTCGCCCGAAATAGCAACTGCGCCATCCCCAGACTTATCATTGTCCCCACCACTAGATGACATCTCAGCGCGGCTGAGGGCAAAAAATCGATGAAACATTCTATAATCAAGGACTACAGGAACGTTGAAGTATCCACCCGGCCCTATTTTCTTGAAAATCTTTTGTGACCTCTTTTCTTTAGTATCGGTCAGAATGGATAGCTTATTGAAATGTTTACCTGGAAAATGAGCATTTGTTAGCATAAGGCGAGAAAATAGGGCTGATCTGGGATGCCCCATGATCTCGGGACCCGTGAAACTCCTTCACCCCAAACCATGCTTCGGAAGAACTCCCAGTCATCTCCTCATATGAAGAAAAATCTCATTTTCCATCCTTTGACGTTACTGGAAATCCCTTGATCAAGTTTTTTCCCGGCCTCGCCTTAAAGTAAAGCTACCTCGAATCTAGCTTTAGGCTTTTGAATAAGGGAAAGATGACGCCTGTAGACAACACATCGCCATGCATTGGGAGAAAGTTGAGCAGGACAAATGTTGTAGAAGTTTAAAATTCTTTTTATAGTGAGGTGAATTGGAAGCCTCAAACCGGCAAGGAAAGCAGCTTCATAAAAAGCTACCTCGCCTGGGCGAGTGGACAATATTGTCTCGCCTTCCTTAGGGATCCTGACCTGGATCTGGTTGGAAAAGAATAAGCTTCCCTCAGGCGATCTAAGTCGCCTTGGGTCATGACATTAGTCTCCTTTTCAAGAGGAGAAGAAGTACTCATCTCAAGATCTTCCTTATGATCGGAAGAATCGTCTCGTATGGGAGATTCCTCAGGAGGCGAGGAAGGAAGTTGGTTAACCTCGTCCGTCATGACTAATTTTTTTCACAAGTGTTTAGACACCCAAGACGATAGTGAGTTTTCTAAGTCTCCTACATTGGCACTATTGGACATGCACTAAAAATTAAAAGGGTGAAGATTAGCAATTAATACTTACTAGAAAATTGAGGCAAAGGAAATGGTGAGCAAATGAGGGCGAGACACACGTCGGAGCAGGGTCAAGAGTTTGGTAGCAAAAACAAAAGAGTACAAATGAGTGGTGGAGCCTCCTATTTATAGGAAACCCAAGGACTAAGATCTGTTTGCTCCAACGGCCTGGATCACGTGGCATTTTGAGTTCTGAGATCAAAACCACCATTCCTGCCAAAATGTCATCCTGCCATTAATGCAAAATACCACGTGTTATCCAATGGAAACACACCATCATTACATGCTCACGTCATCAAGAGCCATTTACTTGGTTTACTACTCGAAGATCCCAAAGTGTTTCACCTCGGCATCTTGAGTAGAAGGGCTATTGATGTGGGAAAAATATTTTCCTACTCATATTCCAAGTTGGTAAGGGCGCTTAAAGGTATCATCTCACCTCACCAATTGCATAACCACTAGCCGATCACCTCATTATTATCTACGAATACACCATTTGATTTTTCCACGTCACCAATAAGCGAGGTTGTTTATTTCGCTTGATCAGGGACCATCTTCATGAGGGTTCAGTCTCCATAAGAACTCTATTTCCATGAGGAATCTATCTCTATGAGAATTCTTCTCCACTATGTCGCCTATAATTACGAGTTACTCTCCAAATGGCAACCTCTTATTTCTTCCGACATTCGCGGGATCTCCTTCCATACTTAGCCACCCAAAGATCTCTATGTAATCCTCTCACACAACTCTCCATTCTCCACCTATAAAAGGTTGCTCCCCATCGTAATGAGGTATGACTGATACCCTTGCATACACTAATAGCTTTGCTTTCTTATTGCTTAGCTTATCTTCTTTTTGGTCTGATTCGCACACCGGAGGGGTTTTGAGCGGCCTTGCCCTGACCGGTTATGTTTGCTATTCCGTGCAGGTCGCCCGAGTTATTGTCGAGGTCAAAGACTGAGATCTTGAGCAATTCTGACTGTTGGTTGCTCGTCCCAGATTTCTACCACAACAGAAGCCTTTCATGAAAGTGCAATTAAATCCCTATACCAACATTGAAGCACAAAATTAAGAAGATATCTTCAACATTGAAAAAAATACAGAGTAAACAATCACACACTACCTGGAAAAAGATTGGTCTACCATGTCATCAAAATGAAACTACAACAGTAAAATTAGAGATAGTACAACAACAACAATGCTAAAATCAGAGATAGTACAAGAACAAGAACAAGAAGAATGTTTGTGTCTAGCCACACTCTTCTTCTAAATTCACAATTCACTTTCTCTATACTTCGGATTAGTCTTTCTAAACACTCACAATGTTGGATTCAAGAATTAGATGTCAATGGAAGCGAAAAAAGACATTAATAAAGTCCACAACCGTCTAAATCCATTCCTATAATTATTTCCTTGTCAATTCGATTTGACTACGCCAAATCTAACACAACTTCGTTATCACGAGAAACCCTAAAGAATTCAAGATCGTAGAATCCCAAATTGAGCACACCAAAACACAATATTATCGTTCAAAATTCGATTCATAATGGAATCTTGGATAAAACAAAGAGAAGAATCGAGATTAAAAAATTGTTAACAATAGTAGCAGCAGCGGTAAAGGAGGAAGAAGAAAAAGAAAGAGAACCGTTCGAACTACTGTCGACCGCGTTGATGGGGACAAGATTGTGAAATCTGGGGGTGGCCATGGCTTTGATGGACTTCACAGTGGTTGTCTAAAGACTGCGAATCGCGAAGATCGAGAGAACTTGAGAGAGAGAGAGAGAGAAAGAAAGATTGTTAGCATTTATTTCCTAGTCAATTTGATTTGACTACACAAAATTTAGCAAACAACTACAATTAGACCACATTTAACTACAATTTGACTACGCCAAATTTAACACAACTTCGTTATCACGAGAAACCCTAAATAATTCAAGATCGTAGAATCCCAAATCGATCACGCCAAACACTACATTATCGTTCAAAATTCGATCCATAACGGAATCTTGAATAAAACAAAGAGAAGAATTGAGATTAAAAGTTTTTTTAACAATAGTAACAGCAGAGGTAGAGAAGGAAGAATAAGGAGAAAGAGAACCGTTCAAACCACTGCTGACCCTATTGATGGGGACGAGATTGTGAAATCTGGGGCCAGCCATGGCAATAGACTTCACAGTGGTTGTCGAAAGACTGCGAATTGAGAAAGATCGATCGAACAAGAGAGAGATTGTTAGGGTTTGTGCGACTCTATAACTCTTTATATACTCACTGGTTATGTTTTATTGTGTCCAAATGGATTTTTTTTTTGTTTTTTCGGAATGATGTCCGAAACTGTATTGAAACAATGTCGTTAGTATTTTAAAAGTATATAAACTAAGTTAGTTATTAATCTAATCATTGACCTTTTTTTCTTTTTTCTTTTATGAAATATCGGGCATGAATAAAATTTATGAAAATTTCACTGCCTCTCCTATAGTTTTAAAAAATAGCAGTTACTACTTTTATTTTTAAAATTAATATTAAAATTCCTCCCTAGAACTAATTTTTGTGCAAAAATGATTATATGACCATATTTTTATCTAACCTCACCACAAGATACCACATAGATATTAATTGAAAGATATATGAATAGAAGAGTCAAGTGTTGATAGCCGATTAATACAATTATAATTGAAAATTATAAAAAAATATATTTTAATAATAGTACAGGAGCCCAAATATAATTTTTCCTATTAATAAACGGTCATATTCCAAGAAAGTACTATTCCAACGGATATAAAATTTAAACTATACACATTACAACGGTCCTATTTTTCAATTATAAATAAGACCATTTGCTTCCTTTTTCATCCATTCCAATCTTATTTTAATATGTAGTTTGAACATGTCATTGCTTTAAAATCAATGTGAATATCTTCTCATAAAATTTATTAGAAGATAAGAAGATAATTACAAGAATATATGGCATCAAATTAACTCTAAAAATAATTTAACTTTCAAAATAATTTTCACTGTTTTTATTTTTATTTTTTTAGTAAATTTTTTTAATCGTTTAATCAAAATTTTATATTTTTTATTTCTCTTGACGAAAGGAGTCCGAAATTGTAAAAAAAATTACTTGATTTTTGAGAAAATATGTACTAGAGACAGGAGTTCAATGGATAAATAATAATATTTTCTTTATTGAGCCATACTCTTTCAATTGAATATATCATCTCTCCGACTAGAAACACAAACAAGTTCAATTTGTTATGATCAAACATTATCTTATTGGGAACATAATGTCCATCCTTTTTCAAATATAGCTATGTTACCAGAATGTTGCGAATGGAAGCATTCATCTTCAATGGATTGGTACTTGGCACATTTATAACCTAATAAACTATATACAAATATAATGGACACATGGAAAAAGAAGGCAGTAGTAGACCTTTTGTTGATGTTGATCTAACAAAACATATCCTAATCTATGCTATATATTATTATAAAACGTTGTTAGGTATTTCAGTTTGAAAGTTTCAATCTTTTTTTTTTCATAATTTGAAATTTTTAAATCTTAAAATAAACATCACCATGGGCGGAGCCACACTAAGGCAAGTGGGGTCAATCGACTCCACTGGAAAAAAAATTAAACTATTATTCTTAATATAATTTATCATAAATATAATTTTGATCCTACAAAAAATTATTAA
>BRYE01000009.1:11294718-11302218 GCA_030159115.1 Actinidia arguta var. hypoleuca | reverse complement strand
GAGAAAGAGTGAGATGTGAGGTTTGAGTAGAAGAAGAGAAGACTGAAGAGTGACGAAGAGAGTGAGGGAGAGAGAGAGAGCTTGGCTATTCAAAGTCATGGATATGTTTCTTTTATTTCTCATCTATTGGGTAAAATACAGCAAGCTCCCTCATCTATGACTAAATTTTACTTTGCCCTTCGTCTAAAAATTGCTACAATGTTCACCTTTGAAAAATTGCTAAATTTCACTTTATCTTTCATCTAAAAATTTACAAACTGAGTTTAACATGAAAGGTGAATCTCAACTTGATGCTACTTCTTTAACTATATAGGCAAAAAAAATAAACCCAACCCAAGCTAATTATAGTTAATATACTCAGCCTACTCTCGTAAGTATTCTTGTACCCAGGGACGAAACCACGTATTGAATGGACGATTGTATTATTGTCTTCAAATTTTGTTTTTATATAAAAATGGGATGAGTTTGAATTATTTTGTCGATGTTATGAAAAATGTGATCAAAGTGTATCGTATGAAAGTCGATTTTGATAGGTTTGGACCCAAATTTTATTGTTGACACAAGTATTAAATAATAATAACTATAATCAAATTAGTAATATTTATATATAATTAATATTGAAAATTTAAAGTAATATTTTAAAATTTTGAAAGTCAGATTTTTACCTAATATATTACAACATAATTAATTTTGGATAATTTAACCAAAAAAATGAATTATATATATTTAAAATATATATTAATATTTTAAGTAAAAAAATTTATTTTAATAATTTAAATATTAATTAATATATATTTTATCTAATGAAATGAAATTACATTTAATATTAACAAATAATTAATGAAGTGAGAGTAATTTTATCTTTTGACATCTTATCTAACTTTCAAATTCCCTTTTTCTAAAATACATCCAAACACCAAACTATAAATTTATTTTTCTTAAAAGGTGAACCCCACCTTATTATAAATCATCCCTCATTTCAAATCTATCCTCAAATTCTCCCATTCCAAATTCACTCAAAATCAAATCCTTCTGCCAAACGGTATGTTAAAGCCAGTATAATACCACTTAGGCCGTTTGAGATAGTTTTTTTGTCATTTTTTTGTTAATTTTTTTGGGCGTATTTGAGTGAGTTTATGAGAGTTATATTAACTAAAATAATCCAATTTTTTTAGCTACCCCAAACAACATAACTGACTATTGCCCCCCTCAACCTTTTTAATTCAGAAGTGAAAAAATCTAGTAATTTCTTTAGCTAGCCTATATATTGTTTTTTTTAACAATTTTGGTAGTAGTTCTAGCAATTTGGAGATTTCTTTAAAGTAGAGCTCCATTTGGGTCTGACAGAAAAAAAAAATTATTTAATTTATCCTAAATAATTTTCATGAGTGCCCGTTTGGTTGATTTTTAAACGAGTTGAATTAATTTTGTTTTTAGCTATTTTTTTATTTTTTTTAATTAATTTTTTTTACTTTTTTTTTCGTCTTCATAATCAAATTAAAAATATAAAAAAGTAAAGGAAAAAAAACTGACTTCAGAAAACTCCATTTGAATTGATTTCAATATTACTGTCTTTTTTAATTATTTTTTTTTCTTTTTCCATTCGTTAAAGTAAAAAAAAATGATCAAAAAATAAAAAAAAGTTTGCTGACAACTCAAGTGATATATATCCGAAAGCGACCTTAAATATCTACAAAATTGGCACGTCATTTTTTAGAAAAGTTACAATAACCTCCCCTGAAGTTTGTCTTTAATGTAGATGCCCCTTAACATTCAAAAAATTACACTAACCTCCCTCTTTAGTGTTTGCACTCTACCCGAGAAAACAGTGTGTTAAATTGCTTCAATATCCTCAATTTAAAATCTGAATTTACCTTATTGCCCTCTTAATCATTCTCTCACTTCCTCACCAACCCCTAGTTAATTGAGTCCACATTACCAATTACCAAAACAATCTCAACAGCCTACATAGCCATCCCCACCCCACCCCTCCCCTCCCCTAATAAGTCCTCCCACATCACCTCAACGAGCAGACTTCCGGCACAACCGCCACCACCGTCAAAATACACACACAAGTATACACAATCAGACCAATTTCACCACCCAGGTTTCCCCAAAACTCCAAATCAACAAAACCATAACCACAAATCTCCAAGTCAAGAAACCCTTGGAGATGTGTTTAACCAACTCCCAAAATTGTGATGGCTTGGTGCGCGGCGATGTTTGGTTGAAGACAGAGAGAGACGCTACCCACTATCACCGGTCACTGAAGGGAGGGGGAGACTCACAGTCACAGAAAAGAGATAGAGAGAGACCCAACTCACAAATGTGTTGCTGTCGTCACCACCCAATGTTGCCTTCCGCCACTCGCCGCTCCGACTGGTCTCTCTGTCTCTCTTTCCGAGTTGTGCGTCTCTCTCCCCCCTCTGATTATACCTTAGAGGTCGTTTGGCTACCGGATAGCATCAGGGGGATAACTTTTAAAAGGGGATAACTTTTGGAGGGGGATAACTTTTAACTTTGTTTAGATATTTTTTAGAATGGGAGGATAAGGGTGGGGGATAAGGAAGAAAATATAGAGAGAGAAACAAAATGTAAAATATCTAGATATTAAAAATATATATACACATACATAATATATGTATATATTATGTATATATTATGTATAAATATATAAATATCTAATATAAAGATACTCATACATAATATATGTATATATTATGTATGAATATATTTTATATTTTGTTTCTCTCTATATATTTTCTTCCTTATTCCCCACCCTTATCCTCCCGGATAACTTTTAACTAAGGTGAGGGTCACCCATAAATTATCCTCATCTATCCGCCTTTTGGGAGAAAAGTTATCCGGGAGGCATTTTGCCATCCAAACGCCAGATAGGGAGAAAAAGAAGGGGGGAAAAGTTATTCGCCAAACTTATCCACCAGCCAAACAAACTCTAAGGCTTCGTTTGTTTTTCGGACTGGACTAATAGTCTTTTGACTATTAGTCCCCGGATTAATATTTTCCAGACTATTAGTCCCCTGATTATTTGGACTAACGAGGGCAAAAAAGTAATTTCATCTATAGATTTAGTCCGGGACTATTAGTCACATCCTTCATCCCGAGATAGTATAGTCCCCCATATGTGGGATTATTTGTCCGGAATTATTTTTTGTAAACAAACGCGGGACTGGACAACGAGTCCAGTCCAGTCCCACTTAGTTCGAGCAAATAAACAGGCCTTAGGCCTCGTTTGTTTGTCGGACTGGACTAATAATGTCCGGACTATTAGTCCCCGAATTAATATTTTTTGGACTATTTGGATTAATGAGGGCAAAAAAATAATTTAATCTATAGGCTTAGTCCCAGACTATTAGTTTCACCCTTACTCCCGGGACAGCATAGTCCCTCATATGTGGGATTATTTGTCTGGTCGGACTACTTGTCCAAGATCATTTTTTGTAAACAAATGCGGGACTGGACAACGAGTCCAGTCCAGTCCAGTCCCACTTAGTCCGGGAAAACAAACGAGGCCTTAGGGTTTTTGAGGGTTTTTTTAGATGGGGGTTTATATTAGGAAGGTTATTGGCTTTTTTTTTATAGCATTTGTAATTGTCAGTTCCTACGAGCACTATATAAAAAAAAATCACTTCTTAAATTACTCGTCAGAATTTTATAAGCTAAATAACAAATAAAAGATATCAATCATTCATATACAAAGAGATACATTACTATAAAATAGAGAACAAATTAAAAAGTATAATAATTTTTAAAAAAATATTGCTAGTTTGAGAGATATAAGAAAAAAAATAGGTGTTTTAATTTTTTTGGTGTGAATCCTATTAAATAAATAAATAAAATATATTCCTAATTTTAGAGATTTTTTATTCATTTGATCAAAACATATGTAGTCGTGTACTTTTAAAAATAAAAAAGTGATATTTTTTGAGAAAAAAATAATTTTCTGTGAAATATCAGATATTGAATTAATTCAAATGTATTTTAACCCTAGATAGTTGGAGATAGTTTTTAGATTTAAAAACCAAGCTATCTTAAATTATAACCATTGAATAAATTAATTATAATAAATATTAAAAAAATTCAATTAAAAAAAATCGACGTATGAAATCACTTCACTTTTTATTTGGGTAATTTTTTTATGTGATTTATTATTTATTATTTATTATTTATTGTATTTAGTGAATTTTTTTTACCAATTAATCACTATTTTATATTTTTTCGATTTCTCTTGATAAAAAAAGTCTAAAAATATAAAAATATTATAATTTAAGAGAAAATTCACTAAAAATAATATATATATATATATATATATATATATATATATATATATATATATATATATATATATATATATATTATTTTTAGACTTTTATCGTCAAAAGACTAAAGTTATTTTTTGAACATTAGGGGGGCACATTTGTATTAAATTAAACTCAAGGGAGGTTATTGTAGTTTATCCTTTGTAGATAATTGCTATTTTATGCCTATCAATTTTCACCCATATTTTATTTTCGACTCTCATGTTTTAATTTGAACATATTTAATCTTAAAATATGGAATTGATTGTAATGTGAACCCTCCATCTGGACGAAAATAGTCATGTGCCACACACATGACCATATTGAAAATTTTAAATTAGCATAAACATAAGATTCTCTTTCTTTAGAGGTTTTTTTTCATCGTTTAATCAAAATCTTATACTTTTTTAGTTACTATTTAGGAGATGAGCCAAAAAATATAAATATTTTATCTAGTTTAGATTAAAGTTCACTAAAGACGTAACAAAATTATTTTATCCCCTGAAAAATTTTAAGAAATTATTTTACCATTTGTATAAGTCATGTGCGTAACACATAGCACATTTGTTTATAAATTCTAACGGATATAGACGGAGGGAGGATCCATATATAACTATCTCTGAACTTTAGGTTTAAATATATTTTAAAATTAAAACATGATTGTCTTTATAAATTTTTTCATCGTTTAATCAAAATCTTATACATTTCTAATTACTCTTGATGAAATGAGTTAGAAATTATAAAAAATTTATCTAATTTAGATTAAAGTTCACTAAAGACGAAACAAAATCATTTTATCCCATAAAAAATTTTAAGAAATTATTTTTACTCTTTGTATAAGTCACGTCCGTGTTACACATGTTGTCTATAAATTCTAATTACACATATTGCCGTCAACAATAATCATATTGACAAAATAGTCCTGGAAGCTTTTGTGTGTCTTGTTGCCCAAGTCCAAATCGTCTTCTCTTCAATACAAAGAAAGAAATTACTTCAAAATACAAAATCGCAGAATCGAATCAAGCAAAACAAAGAATTAAACGATCGAGAGAAGTGATCTAAGCACAAGATGGCGAGATACGACAGAGCGATCACGGTGTTCTCGCCGGACGGCCACCTCTTCCAGGTGGAGTACGCCCTCGAAGCCGTCCGCAAGGGCAACGCCGCCGTCGGCGTCAGACGCACCGACACCATCGTCCTCGGCGTCGAGAAGAAGTCCACCACCAAGCTCCAAGACTCCAGGTCCAACAATCGTTTCTTTACTCGCTCGCTTCTGTGCTTCAGTTTTGATAGTGTGACTTTGATCTGTGGCTTATATTCTCGGAAACCTAGATTTGATCCTACGAGGTTGTGGTTTAACGGAATTTAGAGAAACCATTTTATGTATTTGTAAATGCTGGCCGTGGTTATCGCTGTTTAGATCCACTTTTCTTTGCAATTTCATTGACTTTGTTTTGCTTAAGGTTATTTATTTCATCCCTAATTCGGATCCAATCAGTTCCCTGTTCTAGAAGTACTGGACTGCCTTGTTTGGGCAATAGCTCCATTTACTCATTTCTCTGCTTAAATTTTGATTTCCAAATGGTTAGGAGTTAGGGTTTTGTGTGACTTTGATCTTTTGAGATCGTGTTTTAATGGGATTTCGTAAATGCTTGCCGTGATGATCTTATTTAGATGCTTTTAGATTGACTCCACTTTTCAATTATGTTGAATTTGTTTTGCTTTGCGTTATTTATGTCAAGTGTCAATTGTAATTTGAATCCGACCAGTTCACTGTGCTGGAATTCACTCTTATACCTAGTATTGGACATCCTTGTTCGGGTAAAAGCTCCGTTTGCTCACTTCTCTGCTTAGATCTTAATGTTCAAGTTGTTAGAGTTAGGGTTTCGTAAGTGCTTTTGCTGTGACGATCTTATCTCAATGCTATTTGATTCAAGTCGCTTCCAATTTCATTGATAGAGTTCACTCTTAAAAGTAGTATTGGACAGCCTTGTTTGGGGAAAAGCTCCATTTGTTCACTTCTTTGCTTAAATCTTTATATTCAAGTGGTTAGATTTAGGTTATAGTAGAACTTTGATTTGTCACAGACTTATAAACCTAGGCTTCATCTTTTAGAGATTGTGTTCTTGGAATTTTTAGACGCCATTGTATATGTCCGTAAATGCTTGTTGTGATATTATAAAGAGGCTGTTAGATTCATGTTGTTTTCAATTTCGTTGAATTTGCTTTGCTTAGGGTTATTTACTACAGCCCTAGTTTGGATCAGATTAACTCACTTTGCTAGAGTTTACTCTTAGAACTAGTATTGGACATCCTTGTTTGGAACTTTGGGCCAAAGCTCCACTTGTTCTCTTATGTGCTTAAATTTTGATGTTCAAGTGGTTAGAGTTAGGGTTTTGTAAAATCTTATCTGTTGCTTGATAATCTCGTAAACCTAGATTTGATCCTTTGAGACCATGTTCTAATGGTTTCATAAATTTTATGGTGACAATCTTACTTCGTGCTGTTAGATTCACTTTGCTTTTCAATTTCATTTTGTTTTGCTTAGCTTTATTTACGTCAGCCCCAATTTGGATCCGATCAGTTCACTGTGCTATGGTTCACTCTTTGAAGTAGTATTAGACAGATGTGTTTGGGCAAAAAAGCTCCGCTCCCTTTGATTTGAACTCTCTGTCATTAGTGTAAAGATGGAGGTAAAGTTTGCAGTAGATTGGTTATTATTACAAAATTGAATTTCATATCTGCTGGTGAAGTTGGTCGGCAAAGTAATGTTGTTTTTCGGACTCATCTGTGTCAATAGTAGATAAGGTATTCACAAGAAGGATTGAAATTTACCCTAATATTGTATATAGGCTAAGCGTGTCCTGTCTGGTTCATAATTATTTTTCGTGACATTCTACTCTTTTAAACTGTCATTTTATGGTAATTTCAGTATGCTGTACATAGATATGAGGATGATCATATCTTCCATATTTACTATCATAGTTTTCTAAACATGTTGTTACTTGGTGGTGGGTGATATCTGATTAGGGTTTTGATGGACATGGAGAAGAACGATAGAGGGTGGTTAGGGAAAGGGGCATATATGTTTCCAACTTCTCACTCATCTTGCAATCATAGACAGTGTCACTGAAATTATATTAAAGCCCCAAAGACCACATATCGTAATTGCCTTCTGATA
>BRYE01000009.1:11272218-11277218 GCA_030159115.1 Actinidia arguta var. hypoleuca | reverse complement strand
CATCGCTTACGATTTCGCGATCTACACGAAGAGGGCATTCTCACCCTACCAATTTCAAACTTGGAGTGCTTTAGGATTCTCTACAAATTGGGATTTGGGCCCTAAGAGATAGAATTCCTACTAAATGCATTAATATGAACATATATAGGCTTCGTTTGATAATGCTTAAAAATCAAGTTTTTTTTAAATTTATTATCAAAAAAATTAAGATTTTTTGATTTTTTTGCCTTTTTAACTTTATTTTAGATAAAAATAAGCAAATAAGCAAAAATAAAAAAGCAAAAAAGTCAACTTTAATTGACTTTTTTACTTATTTTAAATAAAAAAGTCAGCCCATAAACTCAAATAAACCAAACGGAACCATAGTGTAGATTTATCCTAATTTGTAGGTAGAGTGGACATTTGCTTGGATACATTTGATTTTCCTAAAGTTTAGGTAAATGCATGTTCTAAATCCTAACTTTCAGTGATTTGTGATGATTTTTGCTTAGCTTTTAGTAAAGAGATTATTAATTCAATTTTTTTTTTTGATGTGTGTGTTGGTTAAAGCTAATTTTGTTGTTAGAAAACATATTAGTTGTTTGTTCGAGAATAATAATAGGAATATAATGTTTTGCTAAAATGCACATCAAATATTTGATGAATGTCAAAATAAATAATAATAATAATAAATAAATAAACTACATTATTTGTTAACACCGAAACTTTCTCAAATTTGTACTGCTATAAGTTGATTTTGGTGTTAGAATTGAAGTTCTTATAATTAGTTTAATGTTAAGAGTTTAAAGCTGACGGTTGTGAACTAAATTACTGAATCTATATAATAGTTGATTAGGTTTCTTGATTTTGAGTAAGTAGTTGAAGTTTAGTCGATCGTTTGAGAATTAATCTTGGTTTTCTTTTGAGTTGTGTTGATATGGTTTTAACTTTTTAAGTCGGGGCATTGCTAGTAGAAGTGTGGTCTAACTTGATTAAGAGATCACTATTGGTAAAAGTCCGTAACCCCGTGTGTTGTTTGGGATGATTGGTTTCTCCTTTTGAAATTTGGGAGTATGATTCTCTTCATAATTAAAATGCGGTTGAAATTTGAGATTATGGTTTCAATTGGAGGTTGTTGGATATGTCTTCTCCTTTGATTAAAAGTAATCTTTATAAAAAGTATTTTCTAATATAAAATGTGCATATATATGTAAGGAAATTGTGTGTCTTACTTATAAATTTTTATTCGTGTATTTAGTTGGTATCTTATTTAGTTTCGACTCATTTTGTTATGTTAATATATTTTTTCTGTGACAATTCAAATCCTATGCCTTGAGGGTTTATGCATACCTTTCATTTTGTATTCTTCTTGTATTGTGAACATAATTTTTTTTTTGAACATGTAAAGCCGTTAGGCAAATACTCTGCATATATGATTTGTAAAATGTAAATTGAAGGTTCTTGTCATTTATATCTTATCATTTTTATTATTATTTTTTAATTATTATTTGTTGTCTTTTTAAAAAAAAATTATTTAAGCTTGCGTCATTTGTGTGAACTATTTGAAAAATATTTGTGTGAACTATT
Source organism: Actinidia arguta var. hypoleuca (assembly GCA_030159115.1). Taxonomy (NCBI): domain Eukaryota; kingdom Viridiplantae; phylum Streptophyta; class Magnoliopsida; order Ericales; family Actinidiaceae; genus Actinidia; species Actinidia arguta. Next base: position 11,275,652 of record BRYE01000009.1, on the reverse strand, counting down.
TGAACTAATTTTGACCGTTTGGCTTCATTTGCGCATTAAAGGGATCAAAAGTTCTGTGATGGATGTGATCTTGAGTCATTTTTTTTATTTATTTTTTATTCTGTGTGTTTGGATATTATTGTTATGATTACGCATGTGGTATGTTTATCTATATGTAGTTGTATATGCACAAAGCTTCTGAAAAAATAAATCATCAAATAACATTGTTGTTTATATGCCTATTAGTAATAGGATTGTACATCTAACTGAAATTTCTTTTAGATTATAATTTACATAGATAAAGAATAAAACATTGATTAATGATTATCCTAAGGAGGAGGAATACGAGAAAAAGAAAAAAGAAAGCAAACTGAATAGAGATAACAGAGATTATTATTGAAGTCCATGGAGTGATTTTGGTCTAGAAAAAGGGAACTGAATAGAGATAAATAGTATGCATGTTATTTAGCGATTAAATTGGACTTATGGGAAATTACTCTAAAACTGATATAAAATTTAAAAATTCCTGTATCGAAGGAATTCGGGGCAAAGTCCATCTCCATCCATAGAAGAGTTCTTTCTTCGGAAAGAAGTTGCCAAACACAGGCCGAAGGAAAGAAGGATGGAAATTAACGCTATGTTTGTTGAAAAATATTTTTTGTCGTTTGGTTTAATTTTTAAATAATTTTGTATAATAGTTTTTTAAAAAATTATTTAATTAGTTTTTAAAACTTGTATTTTGGATTTAAAAAAAAAAATTAAAATATGTCTTCAAATTCTCAAAAAACTTTTTTGGCAAAAAAATAATAATCAATGAAAAAAAATGTATGTTTTTCGTTTTCAAAAATAATTTTTGAAAAATTGAATCAAATAAAAACATAGCTGAGTTATCAAAAAAATTGATGTCCGGATTCATCAGTCCTTTGACCGATACGGAGTTATCCAAAAAACACAAAAAAACCAAAAACATAACCTAACCTCAAAGAATAATAAAGGAACTGCATTTCTCCCTCTTAATGTCCCTCAATTTTCAAACACGGCCTTAAGAGCTCTGCACCGACCATCGCCTTCTCGTTCTTCATCCCAAATACAACAATGTTAAACCAAGCCAAATCTCTCTCAACATTTTTCTTCTCTCTACACCCAATCAACAACACCGCCCATGGGTTTTTCCTCTCTCTGTCCTAGACAGCTCGTTTCTTTCTCCTCTCACGGCTCCTCTATCTCCAAAACCCTCACCGCCACCGATTCCTTCCTCCGATTCTTCTCTCTCTTCGCCGTCGAAACTTAACGGTGCTTCGGATTTGAATTTCGGTCGATTGCGGTTGCGAGTGTCGGCGAGTTCGGCGGCTCAGGCGGTGGAGCAGTCGCCGAGTAAAACGAGCTCCGGTGGTTCCACCGTCGTCGAGGGAAATCGGAGCTATCCGATTTACATCAGGCCGGGCCTTCTTGATCAACCCGATCTTCTCCAGAGGTATTCAATTTCTTACTTTGTCGTTGTCCGATTCCATCTAATTCGCATAATTTTCTGTGTGTGTGGAATTGGAGGGTTGGGATAACGTGACAGTGAGTTTTTCCACCAAATAGGGGGATGAGTTTTAGTAGCTTTACGATTTTAATACTAAATGGTTGGTCAGAGAGTTTTTAGAAACAGTTATTGTTGGTTGACCGTGAGGTAATTTAGGAATGAAAACCATGAGAATGGGTCAAAATTAGCGAGCATCAAACTAGGTGTTTCCTTTTATGGGAGTGCCATTGAAACCCCAGAAAGCGAATTAGGGATTTGAATTGAAGATTATGTAGAGTAAATTTTGATATAAGGAGGGAAAAAGTACAAAATTGAAGTGCATATCAAAGATTAAAATAGAAAATGTAGGTAGTTATATAAGAGTAATTTGGGAATAAAAAAAGCTTTACGGAAATTTAAAATGTGATCAACACCAATCCAAGTTCTATAAATCTAGACGAGGGGTGGTTGCACAAGCCGTGTGTGATGATACTCTATTCAGCCTGATTAAATCTATCAATCCATCTTCTAAAGTGTACGAACAAAAATCATGCAAAAAGGCTAAAGAATTTGTCAAATACAATTCAACATCTACCAGAAATTTGAAACCCAAGTTTAGTTTGACTCAAAATGTGGTAAATTAAGAAATAAAACAACTGTAAAACTCCAACTGTACAAATTACAGGTTTCCAGTAAACCTATAATTAGAGGGGTTCTGACAAAGAGAAGACAAAGCCTAACCCATTGAAGTTATTGAACAATTAATGAGACAAGTAAATCACAATCGAAACCATGACCGGTATTTCTCAACTAGGATATACCCACTAAATAGAATAGTATGAGTGGGCAATGGTCATTGGTTAATCGTGGGTATTCTGAGAGGCCATGGTCATTTATATCTGAATATCTATGGACATATGTTTTACTTCTGGATTAGACTATATGTATGGGATGAAGTTTGAGAATCAATTGTGGTTGGTTTGGGAAGTTGTTGACTGGCAATTTCTTTTTATATGGTGAGCTACGTGAGGGAATAGCCAAAGCAGTTGAAGCTTGTTTATTTGGTGGCATCTGCGCTTACTTTCTTTGCTTCTTCTGGTTGAGAAAAAACAAAAGGAAAAAGGAAAAAAGGTGGACTGAGTCAAGTGGATGAGGAAAAATGATCCAAATTGAAATCTTAGATATTATACTCTTCTGTGATTTGCAGAGAATTTATTATGCGGTTAACATCATACATACACAGTTGACATCACTTGACCCCCTGTACTCTCTCTCTCTCTCTCTGAATACGTGTGTGTCTGTGTTGCAACAATGAAATCTGTTCGATTTGAAAACCAGAAGGCAACCTGATTTTTTTTCCAATCCATTTCTCCCTTTTTCTTAGAAACAAATGGGGACTTTATGCTTTTTATCGTTTAAAATGAAGCAATCATCTTAGCAGGATAAGTTCAATATGGGGAACACTGTGTGTGCTAATTGTCTTCAGTATTTTAAGGGTGCAGAATTATAAAGCTCTAACTTGTCGCCACTGTCCTTCCTTTCCTGATTGGGACAAGATACAGTAAAATGTAATGCTTGTGATAAATATTTAGCTTGAGATTGGGAGGTTGAAATCTTGGGGTGTGAAATTGGCATTCTGTTTTGGCCATTGCTTAGCATTGAAAGCTAAAAGCATACATTTGGACGCTGGATTGGTTGCACATATTGCAGCCTCAACAATGCTGTCCCAACCTCCATGGTCCATCTAGGCTGTTCTATAAGCACCAGATGTTTTTATTCATCTTCTCAAACTGGTCTATTTCGTAGATGAATGAAAGTGCTAATTATAAGGCACGTATAATAAGAAAGTGAGCTGTAATTATGGAATTATGGTTTCTCAGGTACGGGATTTTAGATGCCTTCATCTTGTGTTAGAGAGGCGTTGGTCCTTGATATAGCTGTCTTACTA
>BRYE01000009.1:11249718-11257218 GCA_030159115.1 Actinidia arguta var. hypoleuca | reverse complement strand
GATTGAAGCTTCTAGAATTCAGAATACAGGGCTAAGATGAAGGCATTAGAGGTCATTGAGGGTAATCACAAAACTTCATATCCTCTCTTGACCTCATATGCTACTGAGTATGCTGCTAAGGTTAGGAAGAGTAACCCCGGTAGTCTTGTGAAAATCCAATGTAATAGGATCTCACCATCACATAATCCTGTGTTCAAGACGTTTTCCATTAGTTTCGAAGCTATGAGGACTGGATTCATGGCATGTTGCAGGCCTTTAATTGGGATTGATGGTTGCTACTTAAAAGACCCATTTGGTGGTGTCCTTCTGGCAGCCATAGGCCACGATGGGAACAATGGTTTGTTCCCAATAGCTGTTGGTGTAGTAGAAAGTGAAGGGAGAGAGAGATAGATGGTCATTTTTTTTAGACCATTTGCACACAGTGATTGGTGCAGGTACTCAAGCAAGGGCTTGGACATTTATGTTAGATCAACAAAAGGTAATACACTCTTATTGCAAATTTCATTTATTTACATCTTCTTTGTGTTTTTTTTTTCATTTCTAATTTATTATGTTTGTTCTTCTTTTTGTTTTTTAAAATTGAGTATAGGGCTTGGACAATGTAATTGCTGAAATGGTACATGAGGCTTCACACAGGACATGTTGTAGGCATCGTTTCAACAACTTAAAAGAAGAAATTCCCAGGTTTACTACTGAAGAAATACTTTTGGCAGGCTGCTAGGGCATACAGTCACTTAGAGTTTGGTTATGCCATGGAGAGGATTAAGACTGTCTCAACAGATGCTCGCAAATGGCTCTCAGAGGTCCCATCATATGCTTGGTCTAGGCATGCATTTGATGAGGGAGTTAAAAATAACCACATAACCTGATTCATAATGGTAAAGGCCTCTCTCAAGGAGTGAACTAGATCCATATTAAGTATACGGCACCGAACTTGATCATACTTATCTCTTAAGCCTGCTAAGAACTTGAATACCCGTTGTCAATAAATTTTTGGAAGGCAGTAGTATTAGCAGAACAAATAGGAGTGTAATCAACCAAGTAATTGAGGTGCTGCCATAAAGTAGTAAGAGCAGAATAGTACTACATGCTGTTGCAGATCATTCACATGTGCTATGTTACCTTGTCTGGAGTAGGTCTCAGAGACAGTATTCCAAATATACTTGGTTGTATTGAGAGACAAGAAGCCCTCGCCAATCTCTGGAATTATAGTGAAGTAACCAATTCATAATCAAATAGTTTTCTTGATCCCATTTATCAAATCCAGAATCTCCTACGTTGAGAGAAGTAATAGTACCATTAACATACCCAATTTTACCTCTGCTTTTCATAAAGAGTGACAAATTTGAATCAGGATATGTAATTAGTACGATCAAACAAGGTTGTGGTGATTCGTAGGTTGGGGTTTTCATTCAAGACAAGCTACCCCGATGTCATGGTGGGGGTTGGAGAGCCAACTGTAGTCTGACTAGTTTGACTACCATTCGACATAGTGACAAAAAAAAATAATGAAGCCCACAACAATCACATTGCCACACTACATTGACAAGTAGTTACATAACGAACAACTCCATTCAGAACATAAAAAAATAACCTGAAAAGAAATAAATCTAGAACCAAACAGCCTCTGACAAGCCTCAAGGAGATCCAACAAAGCCTCGGCAGGCCAGGGTTTGTCCGGCGAGCCTTCGGCGAGGTCCAAGATGCTTCTACAGAGCCAGACGAACCTTCGACAGGACCAGACGAGCTTAGGTGGGTTCCGGCTGGCCTGACCTGGCCTGGCTGTGACGAGCCCTTCTCAGGCAAGATCTGACTCGCCGGAATTCGTCTGGTGGTGATCGGAGATAGTGCAGGTTAGGGTTAGGGTTAGGGTTAGGTTTTGGATCAATTAAGGCTCTGATACCATGAGATTAGAAGTGATTATGGAAAAAATTGAACTAGTGTTGAGGTTGAGAGGCCACTTCCTTTTATATTAATCCCCCAAAATCATGAATAACATACAAGTCCCTCAATAATAAAAAATGACAGGATGGTTGTAATTTTCGAATAGTATTGCATGTTGTAATTATTATTATTGTTCGTTATTATGTGGATATTGTGACGGATGTACCGTTAGGTTGTCGAATTTACAGAGGAAATTTTGTCGACTTTTTTTTTGAAACTCTAGAGTTAGGATTATTATTATTATTATTTTTATTCACTTATCCGGGTTGTGCAAACCGGGGTGTGACATTCTCTTTCTGAGGTAAAGGACTAGGTCGAGTTGTAAATGCCTTAGCAAGAGAAAGCCAAGGATTAGCCGACTAAGAGTTGACCTAGAGTGTGTCAAATTGCATGCTTGTGTGTGTTTTATTGTAGAACTTGTTGTAGAACTGTGAGTGTGTGAAGTTGTATGCTTGTGGATGAGTCTCTCTCTCAGTGTATATGGTGAATCGAGGTGTGTCAAATGTGATATTGTTAAGAATTGTGTGTCGGTACTTTGTTGTATCAGTAGACATTCAGAGTTGACGTGTAGGTTATATTATAGAATTGTTAGTGTGTGAACCTGTATGCTTGCATGTGATACTCTCCCCTTTTCTCTCCCCCCACCCCTCCCCCTCCCCCTCCTCCTTTTCTGAACATTGTGTAAGGCTAGATATGTGTTAGTAAACGTTATTGCAATTTTATACGTGCAACATGACATATTGATGGTTCACTCTGCTTTTTGAGATACATCTTGAGGAGGAGGAGTTATATTTCTTTCTTTTCTTTGTTTTGTGAAGGAAAAATGTAAATTGGGCAAACAATTAATCTGTATGCTTATTCAATAACTTTTAATTGATGTTGTAGTTGAGTGTGGTAGTGGCCTCGTTGTATATTGCTCAGTAGCGTTGTAGTAGTTGTGTGTTGAGTCCAGTTGCAACATTGCTTCCATTCTTATTAGTTATTACATTACTGAGCCTGATGTGTTTATTTTGTTGGGAAAACTTTTTTATTTTTCCAAAAACCCATAATAGGAGTGGTGTTTCATCACTTACCCATGGAGTACTTTTGAAACACTTTTCTAAAACAAAACCAAAAGACATCGATTGGTAATGCTAGATGATGGATTTGTAAGTTAGTTGCAGTAATTGTAGAGATCCGGCGGTGGCGAGTATGTAATATTATTGTTGTTGTATTATTGTTTATTAAGTTGATTTTGAGATGGGTGTACTGTTAGGTTGTCCAACTTATAGAGGTTTTACCGAAATATCTAAAAATTTATAGTTACAATTATTTTAGTATTAGATTTACTTTTTCAGGTTGTGACAATAGGGTATTAGAGGTCTAGGTTAGAATACTTGGTTCTGTGGGAATTGGCTCGTTCCGTTTTAGAAGCGTCTTTGCATGAGTAGTTGTAGTAGTTATGTGATTACGTGAATTATGTGTTTATGTAAAACTGGGGCAGAATTGTCGGGATAACTCGCCTTGTGTTCAGTTCACTAACTTGGAAACTCAATGGGAATGACGTTAGGTCGGTGTTATTTCTTATTGAAAGTCTTTGCCCAGATTGGCTTTGTATTCTTAGTGGTCCTTTGTGATATGTGATTTGAGTTTTATGCATGTCTTTTTGTTTTTAGAGTTTTTGTTGGTGAGTCATGGGATTCCCTTTAAGGGTGAGCCATTGAAACCCCATAAAGCGAAATAGGGATTTGAATTGGAGATTATGTAGATTAAATTTTGATATTAAGGAGGGAAGAAGTACAAAATTGAAGTGCATATCAAAGATTAAAATAAAAAAACGTAGGTAACATATAAGAGTAATTTGGGAATAAACAAAGCTTTACGGAAATTTACACCAATCCAAGTTCTATAAATCTAGACGAGGGGTGGTGCACAAGCCATGTGCGATGATACTCTATTCAACTTGATTAAATCAATCAATCCATCGTCCAAAGTGTACGAATAAAATCATGCAAAAATGCTAAAGAGTTTGTCAAAAACAATTCAACATCTACCAGAAATTTGAAACCCAAGTTTAGTTTGACTCAAAATGTGGTAAATCAAGAAATAAAACAATTGTAGAACTCCAACTTTACAAATTACAGGTTTCCAGTATACCTATAATTAGAGGGTTCTGACAAAGAGAAGACAAAGCCTAACCCATAGAACAATTAATGAGACAAGACAATCACAATCGAAACCATGACTGGTATTTCTCAAATAGGACATACCCACTAAATAGAAGAGTATGAGTGGGCAATGGTCATTAGTTAATCGTGGGTATTCCAAGAGGCCATGGTCATTTATATCTGAATATCTATGGACATATGTTTTACTTCTGGATTAGACTATATGTATGGGATGAAGTTTGAGAATCAATTGTGGTTGGTTTGGGAAGTTGTTGACTGGCAATTTCTTTTTATATGGTGAGCTACGTGAGGGAATAGCCAAAGCAGTTGAAGCTTGTTTATTTGTTGGCGTCTGCGCTTACTTTCTTTGCTTCTTCTGGTTGAGAAAAAACAAAAGGAAAAAGGAAAAAAGGTGGACTGAGTCAAGTGAATGAGGAAAAATGATCCAAATTGAAATCTTAGATATTTTACTCTTCTGTGATTTGCAGAGAATTTATTATGCGGTTAACATCATACATACACAGTTGACATCACTTGACCCCCTGTACTCTCTCTCTCTCTCTCTGAATACGTGTGTGTCTGTGTTGCAACAATGAAATCTGTTCGATTTGAAAACCAGAAGGCAACCTGATTTTTTTTCCAATCCATTTCTCCCTTTTTCTTAGAAACAAATGGGGACTTTATGCTTTTTATCGTTTAAAATGAAGCAATCATCTTAGCAGGATAAGTTCAATATGGGGAACACTGTCTGTGTGCTAGTCTTCTTCAGTATTTTAAGGGTGCAGAATTATAAAGCTCTAAGTTGTCACCGCTGTCCTTCCTTTCCTGATTGGGACAAGATACAGTAAAATGTAATGCTTGTGATAAATATTTAGCTTGAGATTGGGAGGTTGAAATCTTGGGGTGTGAAATTGGCATTCTGTTTTGGCCATTGCTTAGCATCGAAAGCTAAAAGCATACATTTGGACGCTGGATTGGTTGCACATATTGCAGCCTCAACAATGCTGTCCCAACCTCCATGGTCCATCTAGGCTGTTCTATAAGCACCAGATGTTTTTATTCATCTTCTCAAACTGGTCTATTTCGTAGATGAATGAAAGTGCTAATTATAAGGCACGTATAATAAGAAAATGAGCTGTAATTATGGAATTATGGTTTCTCAGGTATGGGATTTTAGATGCCTTCATCTTGTGTTAGAGAGGCGTTGGTCCTTGAAATAGCTGTCTTACTAGTGGGGATCTTCCTATCCCAGCTTCTTGCTGCTTTACTCCTCGTCAAAGGGCCAAAAAGAAAGAAATAAGTTCTACAGTTTCCAGCTTATATAAGGTTAACCTTTGTTTCCTTTGGAAGTTAGTATTTAAATTTATTTTCACGTATAGAATTAACAAAGCCTATAATTGCTCTCTTAAATGAATAGAGAAATAAAAGAATTTGAACAATATTGATTGCCCTTTCCCTTTTTGTTCATATGGAATTTGTGATTCACATACTTCATTATTTTGTAGGCATGTTCATGGCAAAAGAGTCCTTGTGGTCACTAATACCACAATTGCACCAATATACTTGGATAAAGTTGTTGGTGCCTTAACATATATGGACCCAAATGTTTCAGTTGAGAGTGTAATTTTGCCAGATGGTGAAAAGTAATGTTTTGTTTCATGTCTTTTGCTTTTTGGAGAGGTTGGGGTTAACATGACTGTTGCACTGCTTATATGCTTTGATAGGATACTCTCATGAAAGTCTTTGATAAGGCAATTGAGTCAAGATTGGATAGGCATTGTACGTTTGTTGCCCTTGGTGGTGGCGTCATTGGTGACGTGTGGATATGCTGCTGCCTCCTTCCTCCGAGGAGTTAATTTCATTCAGATTCCACAACTGTCATGGCACAGGTTTGCCACAACTCCAAAACCTTTCATCTTCAATCTCCTGAACCATGCAAGCCTTGATTGTTGATTGTTTTTCCTCTTCCAGGTGGATTCTTCAGTTGGGGGCAAAACTGGAATAAACCACCGTCTTGGGAAAAAATTGGTTGGTGCATTCTATCAACCTCAATGTGTGCTTATAGATACTGAAATGTTTAACACATTGCCAGATAGAGAATTAGCATCGGGGCTTGTTGAGGTTATAAAATATGGGCTTATCAGCGATGCTGATTTTTTTCAATGGCAAGAGAAGAATATAAAGTCATTGATGGCAAGGTAAACAGATATTTTTTTCGTTGTAACCATCCTCCCAGATGAAACAATTTTGTCGTGATCTCTATCTTGGTAATCATTTGGCTTTTTAGAGGGGGGTATCATAAATGTACTTATCTTTATTTTTTTATAAGAAAAAACAACAGTGGACAAACATTTTTTAATTAACACATGGATGTTAATTTTCTAATGAATATTTTAGACAAAATTAGACATCCAAGGTGATATTGAACCAAGGGGACTAGTGTGAAATGAGCTTTTAGAAATATGTTGAATATCATTCCTTTTCAACCTAGTATTCCTTTATAACATGTTTTGGCACGCAGTATTGATGAATAGTAGACAGGGTTCAAGTTTCGATTGAACAAGAGTTGCTTGTAATAATTGAAAAAGGAAAAAAAAAAGTTGCGCTTGAGCATTTATGCTTTTTATTATGGTTGTCTAGACGAATTTCATGCATTGCTCCTGCAGGGACACCCATGCACTAGCATATACTATCAAAAGTTCATGTGAAAACAAGGCTGAGGTTGTATCGTTAGATGAGAAGGAAAGTGGACTAAGGGCAACATTGAATTTGGGTCACCCTTTTGGCCATTTAAGTTTTGGGTATGTAGAATTGAGTATATGACCTTTTTGGCTTGTGAAACCTACTTATTTATTCTTGGTGCCTGCTACAAAAAGCAATTATCTGTTGTGATATAGTGAATTTTGAAGTGCTTCAGCAATATTTATCACATTTTTTTTTAGTCCTAGAACTTTATTCCAGTTTTCTTTGTCAATATTTCATGATTGAGGTGCTTCAATTCAGTTTTTGCTTCGTAATTTTCTGAATGATCTTTGTTCTGTCTGGATTTTCCTGGAAAAATATTGTGTTTTTAAAATGAACATGAAAGAAGTTGCATTATGAGAAAATTGCCGGGAAGAGCATAAGTTGTTCATCATACCAATATTTGAGCATGTGTTCTAGTGTACTGCTTATGGTGATGTTGCATCTAAGAAATGTTTGTAGAAAATGTCTCAACTTTTTCCCTGGAAAATGTTTACACCCCACCCCACCCCACCCCCCACCCAACTCACAAAGCAAGTAAAAACTACAAAGAAAAAAAAACAGAGAACCAAAAGGGTAAAAAAAAAGTAAAGAAAAAAAAAATTAATGTTGAAATGCCATGGTTAGCTTGTAAATTCTTGCATTCTATCGTGCTAATCTTTTCTAA
>BRYE01000009.1:11224718-11227218 GCA_030159115.1 Actinidia arguta var. hypoleuca | reverse complement strand
TCACGAATAAGCGTTGCCGAACATAATATGATGCTCAAATTTTTGAAGATATTTAGAACGAAGAATAATAATAATAAAAATCAAGAATATCTAATAGTGAAATCAAAATTACCTCCATTATTCATCTTCGATCCCTAATCGATCTTCACAATCGATTTTGAGTTAGGAAGTTTAGCCACACATGGCAATGGAATACGAAAAAAAAAATATGAAATGCATTCTGGTATATGACATCTGATATGAATAATTAAAATTGAAAAATAAAAATAATGGCAAAACAATTATAGAACAATACGCATAATTGAATAAAATCGTCAATTAAATTGAATAAATATTAAATTTAATGTAATAAATTATAAAATTATTAAAAAGAATGAATCTCTATGCTAGAAATCCGTAAAACCCCTAAAGAAACGTGTTTCGTTCATAAAATTGTAAGGACATATATTTCCTTTACCAGTTTGAGTACTAGTAGGATTAGGTTTCTGCCCAGTTTTCTTGTTCCCATTCGAATGCTAATTCCTTTGCATTTCTGGCGTTTGAACCCTAAGGCTAAACTTTCAGTTTTTCTTCTTAAGGTTTGAACGCCTCTTCCAGCGTTCGATCCCTAAGGCTAATTTTTTATCTATTTATTTTAGCTCGATTTATACCACTTTAGAGATTGATTCAACCAATATTTATTAGAGATAAAGTTGTATTCCTTGAAGTCTTATTTCCAAGTATTAACAATCAGCTCAATCGGATATCAAAGTAATACGTTATAGCCAAAATATCGAGATAGGTTTTTCACTAAAATCTGATAGCGTTCGAATGCTGGATTCCATTGCCTTTTTGGAGTTCGAACGCTCACTGTAACTTAGCCTAGCATTCGAACGGTCACTGTTCACGTTGGAATGCTAAGGCCTGTGACTGTTTTTTGAGTTTTTCAAGTCTTTATGCGTTCGAACGCTGCATAGGAGGGCTTGAACCCTAAGACCTAAATCTTATTTTTTTTTCATTTTTCAAGCCATCATTTAAACTCCTAAAATTCTTTATTTTTTCTCATTCGAACGGTGTATATTTTGAGCCATTTTTGACTTTTTCTCTTTTTTTCTTCTCTATTTATTTTGAAACTCTTAGAGTTCATATCTCGCGACGCTCGTTAGACGTAAATTTTTATAACTTTATGAGATCTTTCTAATGGTACATCTTTTATTTCATTCCGAGTTGCTAGTGAAAACTTTCACAATTTCTAACACAAATCCTAAAAATGGTCCTTGATATACGTGCCCGCACTCTGGATCACTTTTATGGCTTTAAAATTCTTTTCTTTATTAATATTTATCTACAATGAACTCAAACGCGACTTTACATACGAAATACGATAAGACAACATAATTAACCTAATTTAGAGCCAACTTAGGTCGATTTAACGGTGCTTATACTACAATTATGCAGTTCAATCAACGACCGAGTGAGATAAGACGACATGAAGTCTTGGTGACATGCTTAATTTAGGTCTTCAGCAAGTAAGAATTTTAACCCTCATCAGTTGCCCCTACTCGAGATGTCGATGTGGAACACTTGGTATTATCGAGTAATAAATCATGGAGTGTTGATAGGTGACGTAAGCACGTAATTATGGCATGCCTTTATAAGTTGACATGTGGAGACACATTGATGACAGAGTGACTCTTCACCTGCAAATGGAAGCTCTAACCTCGGTATGCAAAGCGTCGCGCAATCTTATCTGTTGAAGCAAATAGATCATGGCCCTTCGCTCTCCCTATAAATAAGGGGCTCTCCCATATTGCGTACTCTTTTGTTTCCTTCATTCTAGATTTGCTGCTCTTACTCTGATGTGATTTTAGCTCACCTCACCCTTGTCACCTCGCCCTCGTCACCTTGCCTTCACTTAAGTCTTTCAATAAGTAACAATCACCAGCTTTAAGTTTGAACCCCTAGTTTATGTTTGGAAATCTAGGAGAACAGTCTTACATGACGACTGAGGTCACACAATACCCCTCCTCTCCTAGAGAGGAATCTTTTGATAATGAGGGAAACCACTCAATACACATCAGGCCTCCGCCTGAGAGGGAAACAAACATCATGACCCAAGGCAAGATGGATCGCCTGTTGGAGTCATGCTCTTTCCCAACCAAAATCCAGATTAGGCTCCTTGAGGCAAATGAGACCATGATGTCTACTTGCTCGGGTGAGGTCTCCTCCTATGAGGTTGCCTTTTAGGCCAATCTGCATCTTTTTATTCACCCTACCATTAGGAGGATACTGGCGTATTATAAGATATGTCTTGTCCAGCTAACTCTTAATGCATAACGAAGTGTCATTGGCATGCTGATGTTGTGGCAATTTAAAAAGTTCACCATTTCTTTAAACAAATTTAGGAACTTGTTCAGCCTTTTCAACAACCTCAAAGCCAGATTCTGGATGGCTTTATTTCAAGGCGAAACTGAAGCAAACCCTGTAGAGGGTATCCCAGTAATGTCAAGGGATGGAAGAA
>BRYE01000009.1:11214718-11217218 GCA_030159115.1 Actinidia arguta var. hypoleuca | reverse complement strand
GCATTAGCTCTAACTTGAAAGCCTAGTCAGATCTAGGGCTGCTCCTGAGTTTAGATCGGATGATACTGCTTTGCTTTCTCTCTAAGAATTTCATCTCATCTATTAACTGACTTTGTTTTTCCTTTTGTAGCTATGTCGAGGAAGATTGACATGAAAAAGCTCGCCAAAATGGCAAAAGGGACAACTTCAATGGCGAAGGGCATGGTCATTGGCAAAAAATGCCCCTGAGATGAGACCCCAACATTTCGCCTGTGAAGAAGGGCAAACAAGTGGTAGATGCCAAGAAGAAGGGGATGTCACCGCCCAAGGATAAGAAAAAGGCTCTATCCAAGTCCAAGTCGACACCAAGCCAAACAACAAGCAAGGTGGCATCACATGCTGTAGTCTCTGGTGAGGAGACCTCGACTAACCTCGGGGTTGACTTGGGGCCCAATGCCTCCATCTTGGAGAAGCTCCTCCAAGGGCTCATCTTGCCTACCAATCAATAGGAGATGGACAAGCTGGACCTCAATTGGGCGATCACGAAGTTCTTTCATTTTGTCGGCCAAGTAACCATAGGTCTTTAAATTTATCTCGTACTTTTGCATTTTTGTTGTTCTAATAAGTTTTTTTTTGTAGGCGATGGTGATTGGGTCTTTTCTGGTTGGTCACAGAAGGAAGATGCAGGATGTGGCAATGATCAAACAGGCCAATGCCAGATCCATCAGAGTCAGCTGTTGAAGCAACACACCAATTAGGAGTTGTAAAAAATGAAGGATGACCATGCCGCCACCTTGGGGAGGCTAAAAAAGGAGATTGCTGATCTGAGGGAGAAAGGGGTCCTTTCCAAGGAGTCAGCTGTTGAAGAGTACAAATCTTTAGATGACTTTCAAGATGCTATGGAACAAGCAGTTTCCAAGTACCTCGACGAGGGCTTTGACTTGTGCAAAAAGCAAATCGGGCGTCTTCATCCTGAGCTCAACATCCAAGACCTCCAAATCAACCCCGAGCTGGTTGAGGAGGACGAGGAAGAGGAGAAGGGCAAGCTGGATGATAGCCCTTCTCCCCAATAGGAATCTCTAAGTAGATTTTTCCTTGCTTTTTGTTTTTTTTTTATAAGGGCGAGATCAGTGTAATGGCAATCTTAATAAGATATACTTTTTCCTTCAAATTGTGTCTCTTCTTCATGTCTCTCTTCCATTAATAATAATGTCTTTGTTTCACATTAAGATTACTGTGTACATTGGATCTGGCGATATCATTACTAATGAAACTGGTGAGATGAGTTTGGTGAATAAAAACTGTTAGGCAAATCATAATAGGTATAAGTTACCTTAACTTAGGCAAACATTACACCTAACCATGACGACAAGAATGATCAGTCGAGATTCTTTTGGCAGGCAAGTAGATTCCTAATCATTTTTGCATCTTTTTGGCGAGTAAAAATAAAACATAGATAGGCGATGTTAATAATCAAACCGGTGATATAACGATCTTGATTTTGGCTATAACAGTAAATTATTTAGGCGACATCCCATTTTGGCGACAGTAATAAGTTGAATTAATTTGATTGAATTGATCTGATTAAATGGCAAAATTGGCAACATCTCATTTTGGCGATCTAAACATCGTTGGCGATGATAACAAAATTGAAATGAAAAAATTAGCGATTATATTAAATAACCATAATTACATGAAAATTGGCGATCAGACCACAAAATTGAATTTGGTGAACACAAATGACATTGTTTAGGCGACCTCCATCATATTGGCGACCAAAATAACTATTGATAGCATTTCTTCAAGTGTTAAGCATTCCATGGGTGAGGTAGTGCTCTCCCTCTCATGTATTTCAGCCAATAATTTCCTGGCCTGGTCACCTCGATAACTCTGTAAGGACTTTCCCACGTCGGGCTGAGCTTTCCAACATTAACCTCTTTTGTAGACAAAGTGACTTTTCTCAGGACCAAGTTGCCAGTCAGAAATGACTTGTTCTTAACCTTCTGGTTATAGAACTTGGCGACTTGATGCTTGTAGCCAGCTTGGCATACCTTGGCTCGCTTCTTCTTTTCAGCAAGGAAATCAAGATTAAGCCTTAGTTCTGCTTCATTGTTCTCCTTGTCGAAATTCAATATCCTGAAGCTAGGTGCTTTTATCTCCACTGGTATGACTAACTCTATCCCATACACTAGAGAATATGGCGTCTCACCCATAGAGATTTTTCTCATTGTATGGTAGGCCCATAGTACACTTGGAAGGTCTTCTGCCCATTCACTTTTAGATTTCTCTAACCTCGCCTTTGGATTCCTCAAGATCATCCTGTTGGTAATTTCTACTTGACCATTTACTTGAGAATGACTTGGGGAGGAGAAATGATTGGAGAGGGTGAGGTCCGAACAAAATAATTTGAATCCATCATTTTTGAACTACGTCGCGTTGTTGAAGACGATAACCTTAAGAATCCCAAACTGGCAAACGATGTTTTTTCAAACAAAATTCTTGGCATTCCTTTTAATGATTT
>BRYE01000009.1:11169718-11172218 GCA_030159115.1 Actinidia arguta var. hypoleuca | reverse complement strand
AAAGTTGATAAACGGTAGAGATGTTAAAGTCTACGATGAAAACCCAAGGAGTGGGTCGGATGTTGTCTCATGTGCTTGGTGCAATGAGGTTGGTTAAGTATATGGTCCTAGGTGTGTTATTCTAAATGATAAGAGTTTTGCTTTTTGAGGAAAACAAGAATTTGAGAAATAATGGAATGCGAAATGATAAGTGCTTTTTGTGAAAAGTCTGAAAGGTGATAAATATGGATGATTTGTGAAATCATGGACTGAAATTAAAATTTTATATTTTGATATGAATGAAAGCATATCTTATTGCACAATGTTTTTATTGTTTAATTATGTATCGTAGTTTTGGCTTGAGACATCAAATCCATTGTTATATTTTTTCAAGATAACTCACCTTATTAAAATGAATTTTAGGTACCAAGGGTTATCTTGAATCGTGAGGCACGTGGATGCCGGTCGTGTAGTTTATTTTGATTAACATATTAACATGTATTTTGGAAATTATAATATTCTTTTGACCCGATGTGGGTATTGTCTACGGATTATCATCCATACTTTGTATTTGATAGCTCATGGAGAGCATGGTCCCACGGGAGGGATAGATGTACTGTACTTTAATGTAATGACAAGTATATTTATTATATTATTTAGTTTAACTTTTCCGCATTTGAGTTGTCTGCTTACGTGGTCGTGTCTTGGTTTGACCGGGGTGTGGCACGATCATTACATGGTGATCTAGATAGTTGGGGTGTATAGAAATATGAGACACCTCCTCTAGAGGTTTGGTTTTTTCTGTCTCTCGGGGATCAATAAAAGGTGTATCTTTTATTTTGTCTCTTAGTGCCTCCATCTCGACATTGTTCATCTGTAATTGTTATTTGGCACTAGGTTTTGGAGTGGGTCTGATCTTCATTACCATCATGAAGCACTGCCTGGAAACATTCTGGTCTCCCCTTACCTTGCCTATCCCGGTCGAAGTAGGAAACTTTATCATCAAGTGGTAGGTAGAGGTGATGGCTTTGACTTTTCCCAAGGTGGGGATCCTAAGACTGAGTTGTATGACGAAGTACAATCCATGACAATGAAGTCTTGCCACACTGTTGTCTGGTGAGGTTATACTCCCAAAATCAAGGGCAGCTTAATCCATCCAAGGGGGTGTGTGGAACCTTCTCCAAATTCGACGAAAGGGATATAGAAAGGGTGGAGTCTATCTCGCCTTATCCTCATCTTATCAAATGCTGAGATGAACAGAATATCAACAAAACTCTCATTATCAATTAGAATCCTCTGAACGTTGAAATTGGCGATTATGGAAGATATGAACAATGCATCATCATGGGACAGGTACAAGCCTATCAAATCCTCATTGGTAAAGGTGATGGGCTGGAGAGCTTCAGATGTAGGCATGAAGAGGTTGTAAACCTTCTCTTCTGCTTACCCATTAGCCTCTCTAGTGTGCCTCTTTTGGGATGAGGTTGAACATCCTCTCGATTCAAATCCTCCATGGATAATTTAGATATCACCTGTTGTTGGCCTGTTATATGCATATTCTCTGTCAGGTGAGTCAGGTCTTGGGTGATCAGCAGCAAACTTCCTCAAGTATCCTCTTTTGATCAGATCAGTTATCTATTCCTTCAGTTGAAAGCATTCATTTATATTGTGTCCATGATCCTTGTGGAACTCATAATACTTGTTCTTATTTCTCCGGAGGGGGTTGGTCTTAATTTTTCCAGACCACTTCACAAAGTCTTCATTCTTGATCTCCATGAGTACCTAGGCTACAGGGGCATTGAGAGGAGGCAACATCAAGTCAAGTCAACGAGGTGGAGTGCAATGACGTTGTTCATTAACTCGTCTCCTTGCATCTTGCTCGGACCTTTTATTTTTCAGTTTGCCCCTATAGACTGTTCGTCAAGTATTAGGTTATTTTATCTTGTGATCATATCTTCCTCACTCCTACGACTGGACTCCGCCAACTCTTCTATTGTAATGTACTTGTCGGCCTTGCTCTAGAGTGCCGATAAGGTTTTAGGAATGCTTTTGGAGAGGGAATTGAATAGTGGACCCGGACGAAGACCCTCCACCATTTCCATGACGACCACCTTGTCATTAGGATCTTCCACTTTTAGGATGACCTAATTAAAGCGCTTGACGTAATCTTTCAAGCTTTCCCCATCTTTTTGGTGGATTGTGAAAATATGGGAGACATTCTTCTATCTGACCCTACAACTCATGAAATTAGAGACAAAAAGCTTGCTTAGGTTTCCAAACGAATGAATGATTCTAGGAGACAACTTTTTGAACCATGATATTGCTAGCTCTTTAAGGTTACAGAAAAAGCTTTACATATCACCTTGTCTGAATACTCTTAGAGCATTATCAAGTTTTTGTATGAGTCCAGATGATCCATGTGATCTGTTTTACCCTCATACACTTCTAGCTAAGATGACAATTTAAATTTTGATGAAACCCTGACTTTCATAACTCTCTTTGTAAATGGTGGCTTGGTTTT
>BRYE01000009.1:11142218-11144718 GCA_030159115.1 Actinidia arguta var. hypoleuca | reverse complement strand
ATGACAAAAAGTTTAGCATGTTAGTTATAAAGAAAGTGTGGGGTAGATTTTAAGAAATGAGAGAAAAAAAATCAAGGATAGACACATGCAGTGGTCTTGCGGTCATGCGGGTGGCTACAGTCAATCACCATTAGCTAGATCCTAGCTGCGACACAGAAATAGTAAGATCGGCCGCCGAAGCTGTTTTTGAAAAACGACTCTCCAATGGTTAAGTTAGATGATCGAAAAATGTATGGAGAGAGACTATGTGCTCTTTTTTTGTAGAATTAATGTCTCTTTTATAAAAATAAAGGTTGACCTTATATGGCACAGCTCAGCATGTGCCTTGACGCGCTAGCTGTCGTGTCACTGGACAGAATGCAACTCGGAGCGTGCTCGAACACGTCGATTGCTGTGTCAATGAGTAGGCGGCTAACCCAGCCATGCTCCTAGGGCCTTGGCTGGTAGCTTGTCATCATGTTGTCAACATCTCTATCCGGGCATAGGGGTTGTCAGAAGAAACTTCACTGTACAAGTTACCTTATGTCCCTTGACTCGCTTTGGGACTGCCGTCGGCCCTTGCCCCTCGGCCAAACTCCGACGCGGTTACTTCTACCGAGCATACTAAATAGCAACAACTCAGAAGTAATGATAGCCTTAGTTCGGATAGTGCAATGTTTAATAGTGTCTCGTTCGAGCTCCGGCGTAGGGGACTATCAAGCTTGCTTCATAGCAATAGCTCGGTGGTGGTGCCTGCCCTAGCAAGGCCAACATCCGTATTTGTATAATTTGTCCCCTTACAATTGTCCCTCAGTTCACATGAACTGGGTCAATGCTTGCCAAGGTGATGCGAACTGGATGTGTTCATCCTTTGAGTCCGAAGCTTGGCGGGTATGCTAATGCTTGGTAGCTTTTTTCCTCCTACTTAAGTCTGTCATTTCATCGTACTATTGAGCCACGCGTCGGGGAGCTGAGGTCCACCACCTACCCCCTAGGGATTATTTGGTGAGGACGCACGGCTAGGGGACTACCACATGTTTTTCTCTCATTGGTTTAGGGATAGTTGCCTGCCTGCGAAACGATGCGCCTCGAGGGGCTGTTTGAGGGTGCTTTCCTGCCTCTTCACCTTCCTTATAGAAGTCTTCTTATCTTCTTCATTATTGTTCACGCAGCATTCTAAAGAGAGAAAGTGCATGCCCCTAGATTGTTGTCGTCTAACTACTTACCCTGTAAGGTTTAAAATTTTATTTTATAAATATGAATAATTAGGACATATATATGACATCATAATGCCACGTATATATATGTGTGTATATCATTAAGGATTTTAGTATAAATTGGATCCAAATTAAATTAATTGGGCTTTGATATATTGGATTTGGGCTTGATAGAATTGGAAAGTGGATTGAGTGAGAGAATGGGCCAAATTAACTTGGCCCATGACTAGTTTGAGTTATTTGTAGTGGCCAAACAAGACCTTAGAGCCATTGAAGGCTTTTATTTCTGTTTGACCTAAGTTCATTTATTTCAAAAAGGCATTTACTTTCTTCTCTCTCTCTCTAGGGCTTTGATCTAGGACTTGAGTGAGTGAGAGTGTGGCTTGAGTGGTGGTTCTTGGAATAAGATCATCTACTCAACAAGGGTTTCGATTTAAGACAAGAAGGTTAACGATTGGAGCAAGTTGAAGAGCTAGAATTTTTACTCATGTTCTTCAACTTTTGGAGCTTTCTTGCTTGGATTTGAGGTAAAGGGGGGGTTCTCTATGGGGTTTAGTTTTTGATTATTGTTAATGGCTTATACAAAGCCTATTAAGGTATTATTTTGGGTGTTGAACTCTAAATAAAAGATTTGGTTTGTTTGAAAAGTTTGAAGTTTTGAGATCTAGAAATCGTCTATTTTTGCAAAGTTTATCGGTAGTATTTTTTTCACTACCGGTAATTATTTTTCATATTTTTCCACTGGATGGTCCTCTATTGGTAGTATTTTTTAACTACCGGTAGTGATTTTTCTACTACCGATAGTGATTTTTGTATTTCTTCTCTAGATTGCCCTATCTACCGGTAGTGTCCACACTTCTACTAGTAGTGACATGCAAAAATAGTTTGTGAAAACTTTTTAAAGTAAATACAATCGGTTATGGTTATGAGTATGAGTATAGGTTATAGTAAATACATTTCAATTGTTTCAATAATGGTTTACTATAGACGGTTTAAATACTTGCATGGTATGTTGGTTGTATTGAAACTTTTAGTAAAATATAAAGTTATGTGTGTGGAATTTTGGAAGTAGGTTGGGAATGACACGCTAGAATATACCAAATTAGGTACGTTGGATACTCGGAATAAAATGGCTTAGATTAAGCCGAAGTTAAAGTCCTAGATGGCAATTGCGTAATGGTAGGGAGTGTCTTGAAAGTCCTAGATGGCAATAAGGAAGGCATGTCAAGGCCTACGGTGAAAGTCCAAAAAGTTGGCAAAACTTGAAAGTCCTAGATGGCAACGGTATACACGGAAGGCATGTC
>BRYE01000009.1:11132218-11139718 GCA_030159115.1 Actinidia arguta var. hypoleuca | reverse complement strand
GATAGTTTAAGTTGTTTGAAGAGATCATAATACATCACCTCGACAGAGTTTCCTATGTCCACCAGGATCCTCTTCACATCATAATTGTTGATCCTAAGCTGGATGATTAGGGGTTCAGCATGGGGTGTTAGACCTTTTTTAGGTCTACTTTGGAGAATGTGATGCTTCTTGATTTGGACACTATTTGTCTTGGCTTCTTAGTCATTGATTAAACCGAGAGGATCTCGTTCATTTGTCTGATCATGTGAATCTCCCTCCAGATTCTATTCTCAAGATTAGGGTGATTTGGGCCCCCTACCGTGTGAATGGTGCCCATGGGAAGGTCTTCATCCAAGGTGTCGTCTATTTCTTCGTTGCTTCGATCGAACTTGGGGTTAGGTTTGATCTCGACTTCCTCTGCTCTAGTCTTTTCTTGGTCAACAAATTCTTTCAAATGTCTGTCCCGGACGAGCTGATCAAGAAAAGTCTTTAAAACTCGGCAATTCTTGATTTTGTGCCCCTTCTCCTTGTGATAAGACCATTTCTACTGTTGATTGTGCCTTTTGGGGTCCCTTCCCGTAGGGTCAAGCTTCTTGAAATAAGGCTTATCTCAAATCTTGGCGAGGAACTTATAGATTGGTTCCTTGAAAATCACATTGATCCCTTGCCTCACCCGGTTCTCATAATCAACTGAGCCTTTTTTCACCTCTTGAATTGTCCTTCGCCCTAGGGAGTTATGTCCATAATTCGTCCACTTTCCGGACATCATCCTCTAGCCGAGCAAACATTTTGACCCAAGATATGAGGTCTTAGAGATCGACTGGAAGGTTGAGCATCAGATCTTCCCAAAGTCTTTCTCCAGGAGCTAGCCCAAAGCTTGTAGTTGGCTACTGCTAACTCTTCTGAATATTCTTCAATCTCGTTGTAAGTTTTCCAATAACGCTTGTTGCAATTGTAGAGTGATTCTTTTTTGCCCTTTTCGAGTGTCTGGCGAGGGATCTCGGATCTGACTTTCCATCGTATAGTGTGAACCTCAGCGGCGTGAACTTTTTTGGCTAAATGGTGTCTGGTACCTCGGGACTGGTTCCCTTGGCTCGGGCCTAGTCGTGCGAGCCACTGAACCTACCGAAACAATGACTTTGTCCAATGCCTTTGCTATTTGGTTATTAAGCTTAGTACGCAGATTGCCTTCTCAATTTCGCTTGGCATTAAGTGTCTTGTGGAGATCTATACTAGAATGAACTCACAAGGGATCTACGTTACCTCCTATTCTAAAATTCTTGAGGCGAAAGGTTTGATCTTTTGGACCTATCCTCAGAGGGTCCTCCCTCTGCCGCTTGGGCCGGCCAACTAGTTTTGTAGGCACTTGATGGTTATATCCCAGCTGTCTCCTCCTTCAGGGAACTACAGACCTAGTTTCTGCCTGGAGGTCCCCTTGGTTGTCCTCTGGGCATCGACCAATAGTTTAACCCTTCTGTCTCCAAGAGTTCTGGGAGCGTGAGGAGGCTCCCTTTGGGTTTCTTGACTGTCGAAATAGTTATTGCTTCATGATACCATCAAAGCTAACTTTGTAGATGTGAATAATCAATTTCTCACAAATGGCGCCAATTATGGGGTGTGAGTTTAGGAAATGGGAGAAAGAAAATCGAGGATAGACACATGCGGTGGTCTTGTAGCGATGCGGGTGGCTGCAGTCAATCACCAATAGTTAGATCCTAGTTGCGACATAGAAATAGTGAGATCAGCCGCCAGAGCTATTTTCAGAAAATGACTTTTCAATGATCAAATTAGATGACCGAAAAATGTATATAGAGAGAATATGTGCTCTTTTTTCATAAAATCCATGTCTCTTTTAGAAAAATGAAGGTTGACCTTATATGGCATAGCCTAGCACGTGCCTTGATGAGCCAGTTGTCGTGTGACTAGACAGACTGCAGCTCGGCGCATGCTCGAATGCACCGACTGTTGTGTCAGTGAGTAGGCGGCTGGCATAGCCATGCTCCTAGGCCTTGGCTGGTAGCTTAACATCATAATGTCGACGTCTCAATCCGGGCATGGGAGCCATTAGAAGAAACTCCGCCGTGCAAGTTACCTTTTGTCCCTTGACACGCCTCGGAATCGCCATCGGCTGTTGCCCCTCGACCAAACTCCGGCGCTGTTACTTCTACCAAGCTTACTAAATAGCGACAGCTCAGAAGTAATGGTAGCCTTAATTCGGACAGTGCAATTTTGGTAGTATCTTGACCGAGCTCCGGTGTAGTTAGAAAATTACAAAAAAGTTTCAACGATTCATTAATTTTAACTCAGGATCTTATATCTGCTCTTTTATAGATATAGAAATCGTTTTTTCGATATAGAAATAGAATAAACACAAAATACAAGAATAAAAGTTTATTCTTTTTTCAAAGAAAAGTTTTTTTTAGAATTCAGTAACCATAAGAATTATTATTCTACAAATCATAAGATCGAAAAGAATTCCATTTCATATTGATTAGTCCAAAACAGTGGGACCACCAAGCTTGCTTCATAGCGATAGCTTGTAGGCAGTGCCTGCCCTAACAAGGCCAACATCCAGATTGGTATAATTTGCCCCCTTACAGAAAGCATATATTAAAGCATATGAAGTGCAAAAGGTGCCTCTTGCACAATAGTCGCGCAAATCAACAAACCCTACGCTTAAGTGTTCTCATTCTGGCATTTTCAGAGGTAATATAATGAAGAATCAGGAATTTATGGTGAAATGCATATGAGGCATTTGTTATTTTCCATGTAGCTTTTGTTTTAATAAAGTTGGTCTTAATCTTTGATTCTAGTTGTTTTCTTTCCATTCTATTGATAAGAAAGATATTATTTTTTCTAGTCGTTTGTTTATCTTCTCGTGTATTTGACGACTCCCTCATGGTTCTCTTTGGTAACCAGATCAAGGAGATGGGTGAAAGAAATACACCTTCTGATATTCCTAGGGTTTCTGAGCAACTTTCTTACAAAAAGAAAGGATTTGTTGATTGGGTGAACATGATGAAGCCCACCAACGAGGAGAAAGATCATTGGGTAAGAGGTGTGGTTGTGTTGTTGCTGATTAAGTTTGGCATCATTACAAATAATCAATTGTGACTGATGAATTCTGAGTTTTTTGGCAATATTTTCCACTTGTAGGTTACTAATGAAACAGTTACCAAGTGCACTACTTGTGGAACAGATTTTGGTGCTTTTGTGCGAAGGATTAGATTTATATGAATTTTCTATTGTCCATCAGCGGCAGGGCTTTATTGGAGTGATACTCATGTCCCCCTCGATTTGTGGTCCTCATCCCTTTCTTTGTTTGTTTTTCATATTCAGCATCACTGCAAAAACTGTGGTGATATGCTCTGTGACAAATGTACCAAAGGAAGAATTGCCCTCACAACTGATGAGAATGCCCAACCAGTTCGAGTCTGCGACCGATGCATGGTATGCACTCATGACAAGCTCTTCTTTTGAAGTGTTTCTTATTCACAATTGTTAGAATATATTTATAATATATTTTGCATACAATATATTCTGAATATCATCATGATTGGTACTCAGAATATATTATATCAAAACATATTTTAATTGATATGTTAGAATATATTTATAATATATTTTGCATACAATATATTCTGAATATCATCATGATTGGTACTCAGAATATATTATATCAAAACATATTTTAATTGATATGTTAGAATATATTTATAATATATTTTGTATATAATATATTCTGAATATCATTATGATTGATACTTAGAATATATTATATATCAGAATATATTCTGATTGATATGTTAGAATATATTTATAATATATTTTATATATAATATATTTTGAATATCATTATGATTGATACTCAGAATATATTATATATCAGAATATATTATGATTGATATATTACATGTTTATATTATTACTATTACCTTATATAAACCCTTTTCATTTTGATCATCCTCTATATTAAGAGAACTCGTATGTATCATTCAATATAATACAATATACAGAGTTCATTCTCCTCTCTCTCTCTACAATTATTAACAACAATAATTATATAGAGAAAAGTCCTCTCTCTCTCTCTCATTACAACTATTCACAACAATGATGCCTGGTTGTGATGCCTACACACCTTTTCCCATCATTTTTGTCTTTTTTGCAGGCAGAAGTTACTCAAGGCTGGCTAATGCGAAGGAAACAACTGGAAAAGTAGCCATATTTCACAATAGGATCTTGCAAAAAAAACTTAAGGTGAATGAAATTTTTTGAAGGTGAAATCGCTGATTCAATGAATGTTTGTTCCTAGGGGGTGTAAATAGGCCAAACTCTAATTGAAATTTTTTTACTTAAATCTACCAAGGACTTTATACAACAAACTTTTATTTATTGATATACAGAAGGAGTTACACCAGAAAGATAGAGAGAAAGGGTTTACACAAGAGAGAGTCTAAAACTTAGTCTATCTTACAACAGGGAAGACAGTCCCTTAAATAGAAAGAAAACAATCACACTGGGTACACAGTGGGCCCCATCGACATGTGAAGATAAACTTTCTATTAAAAAATGCTAGCTTTTCCATAATTATAACGGTAGTGACTGAAGGCCAAAAAGGAAAACATAAAGTAAAAGATACTTTCAAAAAAGTAAAGTAAAAAGCATTTATTGTTTTGAAAAAGAAAATAAATACAGCTATATGCGGTGGCCGACAACCTACTTCTTCTTCTTCTTCTTCTTCTTCTTCTTCTTCTTCTTCTTCTTCTTCTTCTTCACATATTTAAGAGAGGCTATAAATTTAGCCAAAAGACCTTCTTGAGCATCCATGTCCTCCAAGGAAACATCCTCATCCTCCATATCTTGGCCTTCTCCAGCTAAGACCTCATTATCACTATCCTTCAAAGAACCCATTGAAGAGTCATCTTTACCAACAAAAGATAAAAATCTAGAACCGGTTGATGAATCTCCTTTGAAGGAAGATAAGAATTGATTCTGGAAATATTCCATGCATTTAGCCATAAGATCAGATTCTGAAATATGTGGGCAAGATCTTTTTATTTGATCTTTTAAAATTGCAAAAGGATCCAATGTGGATTGGGACATAAAAGAAGATATTATCTTGCTTTTAATTGATACTGGGAGAAATATTCATCCGCTTTAGAATTGATTTGAATGCAAAACTCTTTAGTCTTAGTCTTGGACCACCATCTGACCCAATAATTGCGATAAAGTGCGGATGCATTAAACAATTCGTCTTTCTTTATTGAAAGTTTCCGTTTCCATATCCATGGGATGCCAAATTCTAAAAAAAACATGACCATATTATGATTATATGGTAAATTATTTTTTCCTCTGATTTGGGGATGCCATTGTTTTCATCTGTGAAAAGCTTCCACAATATTGGAAGGTAGAATATCTATAACAGGCCCATAAGTAAGCCACTAGTCACAAAACCATACTGGAAAACCGCCAGATGTCATTGTCCTGGTGCAAAGCTTGAAAAATCAGGAATGCTTCAACTTTTGGTTTTGATACATAAAAAGCTCAAAAAATCCCTTATAGTAATCCCAATAATTGAAATTCTGGGGAATCTTGTTAATAATCATGGCTTTTGAGGCAGATAGATCCAATCCCCAATTTCTTGGCTTAATAATCTTTTTGACAATGCACTTGCTATAATATATAGGACTCAAGGTCAGCAACATTTTCCCTGGTATGGTGAATATCCATACTATCTGTCTGATCCAGGATATTTTCAAAATAAATACGAGGCTTCTTTGATTGAACCCTATTTTGAAAATGATTGAGATACTAGTTTCTGATTGCCCAAGGATTATCATTCAAATGATAATCTTTCTTCTCAATATAGCAAATATGTGTAGGATAATTTTTGAGATATATTTTCATTCTCATTCTTAGCCACAATATTAGCTAAAGTCTCATTTTTATTCGGAGTCTGTTTCTCCTTATGATTAGGAGTCTTTTTCTTAGGAGACGGGGATGACCCAATATGCCCACCTCGCTTGAAAAATTGTTTTGGGGTAACCATAGTAAACCCCTCATCATCAGTAACTGGGGAAGAAGATATTCTTCCAGGAGTAGATCCTTATGTGGAGGGAGATGTCACTTTCCTTTATTAGCCATCTGCAAAAGATTAACCATACAGAACATATAATTTGGCTAATTGATCTTTAAGATTTGAAATTTTACTTCGAATTAAACACATATTATCGAAGCCCTGAATATAGGATGGATCATTAAAACTGTCAATAGTAATATCTATTGTACACCAATCTAAAAATTATTTTTCAAGAGAATCTATTTCTCTTAATAATTTATTAATTTTTTTCCTCTGTTCTTCATGAAGCATAAGAGAAATCAAAAAATAGCGATATGCTAACCTACTTTTGAGTTATATATAACTTCAAAACTTTTCGAGCCTTTCGGTCTCTATCAAGTATATACCAAATTTTTCACATATTATCAGATGAAGGAACATTTTCCTTTTGTCTGATTTTCTTATCATAAAACTGGACAGCTCTATCCGAACTTTCCATTTTTCTAATTAATTTATTCATTTTTATGATGTTATCAAAATTAATCATAAGAGAAATGATCATGTTGTAGTATACAACTTTTCAACTTTTCTTCTTAAAGCTAAAATCTTATTTTCATTAGTAATGACTACAGATATGTAACTCATATACTGACATTTAATTCGCAAAAGATCAAATTTCTTTGCTCTAAGACATCAATTTCATGAAGAATTTTATTCAATTTCCTTCTCTGCTAATCATTTATCATTAATAATCTTAATAGGATTTGTAATATACAAATTGCGAGCTTTCTTTTTTAATGCTATAATTGCATTATTATTATCAATTACTTCAGCTTGATAACTTAAATAGTAACATTGAATGATTTTGGAAGACAATTTATTCCTTTGTTCTAAAATTGTAATTTCTCTGAGAATTTTATTAAATTTTTTGATTTGTTTGTCACTGATCATTGTGACCTTGTAAAAATTCCCTGGTAAGAAAGTCAGGGAGAGAATTAGACTCACCTTTGATATAATCAATTTCAAAATCAAAAGAAGATAATTATGCTTGCCATCTAGCAAAAATTTATTTTGAGGAAAGATTTTTAATATCTTTTTTCAAAATTTGTTTAACGGCACAGCAGTCAACTCTCAAAATAAAAGTCTGATTTAACAAATCATCTTGAAATTTAGAAATACATTTAACAACAGAAAGCATTTCTTTCTTAATTATTGAATAATTTATTTATGTGGATTTTCACATTCCTAAAGTAAAGCGAATTAGCTCTTCCTTTTAATTTTCAGGATTAATTTGTTTTAAAATTCCTCCATAACCAATATTGGATGCATCAATTTCTACAACTTTCTTTCAATTGGTTTTGGCTAGAGATAATTAAGGAAGTTGTTTAACTTTTAATTTAATTTTTTGAACTGCTTTGCTATGCTCTTCAGATCATGGAGAAGGATCTTTTTTCAATCTTGAA
>BRYE01000009.1:11109718-11117218 GCA_030159115.1 Actinidia arguta var. hypoleuca | reverse complement strand
CTTGAATTTTCATAATGGAATGAGGTTTTATGTATCTTCTAGTAATTTTCCGTGTCCACGAGCATTATGTCCTCCAAAAAAAAATATCATTTATTAGGCGTACTCATTAGAATTTTAAAACCTAAAAAACAGCTAAGATATAAATGTCTGATAAGAGATACATTACATGTATATACAAAGAGATAAATTAATACAAAATAAAAAATAAATTAAAAAAGTATAATAATTTTAAAAAAAGTGATACTATTTTGGACAAAAATGTAGACAACATAGATAGTTCAGAAAAGCTCATGCCCTGAGGGCACTTAACATTAAAATGTTGAGTAAATTATATAACACAATATAGAGTCTCATGCTTTATTTTTAGACATCTACATCTTATACCACATGGCCTATTTTTATAAAATATGTCTAAATCAAGCAAATTTTAAGTTTAAAAAAAAGGTATTTTCGATTTTTGGAAAAGATTGAATTGAGTTCCCCCTAAAAATTGGACTAACGAAAAGTCATCACAATTAAACCTATTAGTCTCAAATTGGATAGAGATATATTTGTCTACGTCATCGAACATGAAATGTAAAAGAAGGGTCACTTGTTTGCTTCGCTTTTCCGACAGAGCTTTGTCCTTCTCCAACCTTAGTTCAATGTAAGAATAGCTTGGGTTCTGAGACTTTGAATTCTTCCAATGATGGTGGTGCGGTTATCATGGGTGAGGAGTAAACAAACATAGATGAAGGGAAAAAATCAATGACTCAAAATGGATGAGAAAAAAAAATCCAAAAAAAAGTTATGTTTCAATGATGATGGTTTTATAACCAAAGCTCCAGTGCCTGAACAATCGGTCCAGTACTCACTGCCTTAAAAAATAAAATACAAAAAAGAAAAGAATGAGATAGAGAAGGGACACCCGATCCGATCCGACCCAACCCAACCCCACCCCCATCTCTCCATGTCATTGCCGATGCCAACATGAGCTTCGACCCAACCTAAAAAAAAAATTAAAAAACTAACCCCAAAAAATTCTAACCGCTGCCAAATTACAAATCATAACCCACCGCCTCTGGTAGAGAGAAAGAGAGGTTGGCACGCAGTGAGCTATGACGAGGGGGGGCAGTGAAGAGGAGGAAGCTACAACGTGGCTTGGTGTGGTGGTTGGTTTGGGTGGTAATGTGAAAGTGGAGACAGAGGCGGTAGTGATGGTGTAGCAAGAGAGAGAAGAGTGAAAGAGAGAGATGCGGTACCTAATGTGGAGGTGGCGATGGGTAGGAAGAGAGAAAGGAGTGAGAAAAAGAGAGGCAGTACCTGCGATGGCAGGTTGCAGCAGTGGCAGAGCGTAATGTTGTGGGTGTTGGTGACTTGCACATAGAGAGAGACTAAGAGGGGAAAGAATGAGAGAAATGAATATTTTAGTTTTGGGGGGTGTGGGTCCCACAATAAAAAATAATTCAATAGAACAAAAATATGCTCAATTTTAGATATTTTTTGCCATTGGATCACAACCTATGTGAGAGCCCTACACCTTTGAGAAAAAGTAAGTTATATTTAAAAAAAAAAAAAAAACAATCTCAGGTGAAATCTCAGTCATTGAATTAACTCAAACAGATTTCAACCGTAGATAGTATGATATAGTTTGAAAGATTCAAAAATATTTATTTCTTATATAATAGATTCGTCTCTAATTAATTGATTCACTTTAATACCTTCATTAAAAATGGAGCCCTATCCTAAACTAGCTCGTTTTATCATAATGTAATATTATTAATTTTTAAAAAAGGTTCATGAAAAAATAAAAAATAAAATTATGTTTTAGAGATCCCAAACTAGGACAAATTGCAAGTATGTTTACCATCTCTTATGCAGCTTTCAGTCAATAAGACATGATTGTCAGCACCAAAGCATCAACCTTTAGATAGGGTAAATTTTACTAACCTCCTTTAGGTTTTGACAAATGTAGTTAGCTCCCTAGTAGTTTCTAAAATATTATTGGCCACCCTACTTTTAAACGTGGCCTAATTTTTTGAAAAAATTGATAAGTTTACTTAGGTTGAGAGTTTTTACATCTTTTTCCCTCACACCAATAAAAAAACACATAGACATTTTTTCTCATATTAATAGAAAAATCAAAATGGGATGATTTATAAATAAATAGTGGTGTTCTAAAAAAATAAATATGATCAATTTTTCTAATGATTTTGATAAAATTGATGATAAAGTTTCTAAGTGCATTCAGATAAGGAGCATTTAAATGTAAAGTATTTAGATTATTTTAAAAAAAAAAATATTATTGATAAAAAAATATAAATGGTGGAATTTATGAATAAATGGATGTGTTATAGTAAAAAGAAAGAGAATGTCTATCTATTTTAATTGGTGTATTTGAGAAAAAATATAAAATTTCTAAATTTAATGACTTGTTATTTTTACCCAATAATTAAATGTATGAAAATCTTGATAATAGTTTTAAAAATAAGATAGGTTAATGATATTTTAAAAACATTGAACGGAGATAAGTATATTTGTCAAAAAGGGTCTTGATAATAGTTTTAAAAATAAGAGTTTTCAGTGAAATATATTGTTTTAGATACTAGCATCATTTATATACTTGACACCGAGTTGATTTTTTATTAAAAATAAAAAGGTGAAATTCTCATCGAATTAGTTGGATGGTGGTTAAATTTGTTGTGGTAAAAAATTGGGGACGAGCAACCAATAATCAGAATTGCTTGTGACCTCGATACTTGGCCTCAGAAATGACTCGAGCGACCTGCGCAAGGCAACAAACGTGATCGGCAAGAGCAAGACTATCCAAAGCCCTTCTGGCGTGCAAATTAGACCAATGTGAATATAAGCTAGGTAAAACAAGAAAGTAGAGCTCTCAAAGCAAATATACAAAGATTTTTGTCATCCCCCTTTGTGATGGGAGGAGCGACCTTTTCTAGAGATGGAGAATGGAGAGTCGTGCGAGAAGATTACGACGAGATCTTAGGATAGATAAATATGGAAGGAGATCCCATGATCATTGGAGATAAAATAGAGAGATGCCATTTGGAGAGCAAACCACAATTATAGGCGACATAATAGTGAATAAGTCTCATGGAGACAAAATCCTTATGGGGATGGAATCCTCTGGCATGCAAAGTAGTCACCCTCGCCTATTAGAGACGTGGAGATTAACTGGCGTGCTCACATATATTGGCGAGGTGAGCAATAGTGGTATGACGAAGTGATTGGAGATCACAACAGATATTGGAGATGTGGTCCCTTCAGGTGACGTGCCCAGCTCAGAATTAGTAAGTGGAGATTTTATCTCACATTAGTAACCCCCTCACTCGAGATGCCAAGGTGAAACACTTAGGTTCTTCGAGTAGTAAATCGAGTATCTCAATTTTGATGACGTAAGCATGTAATGATGGTACATATTTTGAGGAGGGCGTGTGGATGTGAGCATTAATGGCGGAATGACATTTTGGTAGGAGTGGTAGTTTCGACCTTGAAAATCGAAATGTCGTTTGATCCCCACCATTGTAGCAGATATATCTTAGTCCTTGGTGTTTTGGGACTCCACCACTCATTTGTACTCTTTTTGCTTTTGCTGTCGAACCGCTGTCCCTGCTCTGACATGCACCTCGCCCTCGTTAGCTTGCCACTTCCCCTTCCCCTTCATCTCAGTCCTTCAGTAAGTACTAACTGTTAATCTCCTCTTCAATTTCTTAGTTTTTAATGCATGTCCAATAGAACCGACATAGGAGACTTAGAAAATTTAAAGGATTTCTTGCCTTCTTGGATATCTGAACATTTAGGAGAAAAATCATACATGACTGACGAGGTTAACCAACTTCCTTCCTTGCCTCTTGAGGAGTTTCCCTTGCGAGACGATTCTTCCAATCATAGGGAAGATCCCGAGATGAACACTTCTTCTCCTCTTGAAAATGAGATCAACGTCATGACTCAAGGTGGCTTGGGGCGCATGAGGGAAGTGTACTCTTTCCCAGCCGGGATCCAAGCCAAGATCCCTGAAGAGGGTGAGACAATATTGTCTACTCGCCCAAGCGAAGTAGCTTTTTATGAAGTTGTTTTCCCTGTTGGTCTAAGGTTCCCAATTCATCCCACCATTAAAAGAATTTTAAACTTTTACAACATCTGTCTCGCCCAACTTTCTCACAACGTATGGCGAAGTGTCGTCTACGTGTTGGTGATTTGGCGATTCTATAAGCACCATTTGTCCCTTAATGAATTTAGGAGCCTCTATACCTTATTTAAAAGACCAAAGTCAAACTCGGGTTGACTCTACTTCAAGGCGAAGCCGGGTAGGAATGTAATCAAGGGGTCCTCCAGCAATGTCAAAGGGTGGAAGAGGAGATTCTTCTTCATCTCGGGAGACGACTAAGAGTTCTCTCTGAGTATAGCTTGGGATGCAGGAGTTTCAAGAGCCCCAAGATCATGGGGCACCCCAGATCAGCCTTGCTTCCACACTATCATTTTGCTTAAGTACAATAGCTCGCCTCATACTAACAAATGTTCTCCCTTCTCCAAGAAAATGCTGCAACAAGCTGCCCATCTTGACTGACATCAAAGATCGGAGGTCAAAAAGGGTTTTCAAGAAATTAGGGCCTGGATGATACTTCAAAGTTTTAGTAGTCCTCGGCTCTAGGGCATTTTGAAGGTGTTTCGCCCTTGATCACGATGAAGTGTCGTCAAGTGGCGGGGACAATGCTAGGAGCAAGTCTATAGATGACGCGGCTACAGCCTCGAGCGACGAGAGTGAGTTCTTGTCATGACCTGACCCGTTATACATTGAATCCCACCAATAATACAGATGTCACGTGACCGGCCAGTGAAATCTCATCTCACTAAGGCCTTTCTAACTAACTCAGTTTAGGGATTTACTAACATTATTCAACGTACATTGCTTGAATGAAACATATACGAAAACCATCCAATAAAATCAGAGCTGACACGTCACATTTAAATAAAATGGACACACGGTCCTTACATTCAATCCAAATATAAATATATACAACTATCAACATGGTTTTGTCATACAAAAACAAATACAATTCTGGCCACAAACCGGCACAACCTTCAACAACTACTGTATCAGTTTAACTATACAAGTTCTAAAATTATACAGAGTTCAAAACATAAAAAGTTCTTATAATATAGGATTATCAAAAATCAGCATGCTAGGATCTCTTGCCCTCAATCACTCCATCCTCATTTCTATCACCTAAAATGAGTTACATTCGACAACGATTTAAGTGCTAGGCTAGTAAGTCAGGTTATATAAAATATACATGCACCCATAAAAATATATGAAAATCAAGTTCATTTAAAAATATGAAATCACTTTTTGTCAATTCATGGCTCAATTAGGCCAACTCTTGACTATCCATAAATATACAAATATAATCAAAGCTCAAGTACACCAACTAACCGTTGACTCTATGTCAAGCTTTAAATTTATTTACGGTTGACAATCTGCGACACACTTAATCGTTCAACAAACACTAGTACATAGGGAGTGCCCCTAACTTTTTTGGTATGAATTCATCCAATAATCTTCTGGTCATGATCTTCTTATTACATTAATCGCGCTATATTCTCCCCCTAGCGAACGGGGCATTATATGAACTATGTGTCGACTTAAACATACTTTTGCAAGTATCATTTTCATAATTTCATGGTACATCAAAACAAAGCATGCTTTTAAATATAAATATTTCAGTTTTAACACAAGTCATGCTTTTATTTACAAAATATAAAATATTTTACTTTTATGCTATCTAAAACATAACAAGACTCACATCGCGCTTAATCCTGCGTTTCACACGGACTTATTCTTACACTAAGGCAACGGCCCCTTAGGTCTCAGTCCTATAGTAAATAATTTCTACAATTAGCCTTTCACTTAATTGTGTATTTATTTTATTTAACTTAGATTACTTTCTAGTATATCGAGTCTAAGGATAAGATAAGTGTATAGGATATCGGAATAGAATTGGGCACTAAATAAATCAAATCAGGTTTCAAATTTTTCAAAATTTCTAAGGCTGGACCGATCGGGCAACATGTTGGACCATTCAGACATGTGATGGACCGATTCAGACCTCAAAAGTAGGTTTCCTATAAAGTTGGATCAGTTAGGGAGAAACTGGATTGGTCTAGGACAAGTCAGAAGGTTTTGGGATGAAGCTGGACCGGTCCAAGATAAGTCAAAAAGTTTTTCAAAAAAACTGGATCGATCGAGAAAATGTTGGACCGGTCCAGGACAAGACAAAATTTCTGGCTTGACTTCCAAGCCTATTTGGGGCTAATAAACCTATAAATTAGGGAAAATACATAAAAATAAATTTCTAGGTATTTGAAATAGCTTTCATATGCAACTATAATTGAGTTAAAAGGTTGTCGTATGAGAGAGTTATGCCTAAAATACTAATTGACTATTTTGACGAAAAACTAAATTAGCCTAGGCTTCAATTTCAAGCCTTCCACGGCGTCTCCACGGCGTACACGAGCCAAATTTTTAATGTTTTCTCAAGGTTTTACTGTAATATGGCATACACCTCCTACCTCAAGTGTTCACCACTTACTTTATGAAAAAATTTATAGAAATAGGAGAGAGACAAGAGTGTTTACCACAGTCCGAAGAAGCACCACATGATTTCCTTCACTGCCTTCTCTCTTCCACTCTCACACCCTTTCTCTTTCTCTTTCTCTATCTCTCAAGCCCTCTCTCTAGTTCTCTCTTTCTCTGACTCTTTATTTCTTCTTCTTCTTCTTTTTCTTTCTTTTCTTTCTTTCTTTCTTCAATTCTCTCTCTCTCTCTCTTATAGATTTTTGTTTTTCAAAGAAAGACAAACTGTAATACCCCAACTCGCAGAAATAAATATTAAATTAGTAACCAAATTAAATTTAATTAAAATGTAAAATAGAACACGATGATGCGACACGTTGTGGACACACAGGTGCGTGCATGAGAGACACGTGGAGACACGTTGAAATTAAATTAAGTTAATTACTATATTTTGGGGTTAAATTGAGAGATTTATAACTTTTGGGATAAAATTAAAGTGTATATTTAGGTAATATAATTACTTAAAAGTTAGAGGGACTGAAGTGTAATTTTGCCAAATAAATTGACAAGGCATACGTGCCAAAGAGAGAGAGAAAGGTTGTGCATGTGTGTGTATGTCTCACATAAATAAAAGAGGAGTGTTGTGTGCGTGTGCATGTGCAATGCATGTAGGCTATGTGCCTAATAAGCCAAAGGCTTAGAAATGAAATAGCTGCTCCAGCAGCTTCACAAAACAAATGAAAAGGAACTAAGAAAGAGAGAAACAGAGAGAAACGGAGGAAGAAAAGGAAACGCGCGGAGAAAAACGAAATAGAATAGAAAATAGATATTGGTACTGTTTTTTTTCACCGAGGTAAATTCTAAACTTTATCTTCTTTATTTATTTAAGCCTTATTATTCAATACCATAAATATCGCATTTATATG
>BRYE01000009.1:11077218-11079718 GCA_030159115.1 Actinidia arguta var. hypoleuca | reverse complement strand
CCCGCTCACTGATGTGGTGTGGAGGAAGTTATCCCCTATGATTGGCTCGGCGAGGGATGGTGTGCCGATAGGTCGGGACGTAACCAAGAAGCTCAATAACTTTACGAGTCTGCCGATAGTTATTCACCGCTATGATCGCAGCAACACAACGATTGGACTTCCTCCCAAAGCAGGCATTGAATCTTGTAAATAATAAAACCTAGGTAAAAAAGAGATCAGATAGCTGCAAATACAATGCAAACGCAAGATGCACATGGAAAGCTGAGGTAACAGGAAACAAGAATACACCTACTCTTACCTACGGGAATATAATCTCTTTGTCTCGGGATTGAAAAAAGACCAGGGTTGTCAGCCTAAAACTCCCACTGACCAGAGACCTAGACAAAGTCGTTCAAATATAGATCTTTATCCGGGGAATCCGTAACCAACCTCTTTTGAGGCTGATTAGGCTTTTGAAGATGAAGATAGTGGTTACCTTCATATATGAGGGTCTCTAGATTCTTTCTAGGCCGCACTATACAATAAACATGAAGTAAATCCTCGATCGTGAATTCTTTTCCCTTTCTCTTCATCAAAGCGTCCACCGCCAGCACGATTCAGACGAAGTTCACCGATACTTGCATAAAGGTGAGATGACATAAGAACAAGACTATCTTTAGCAGCTGGCTTAAAGGGAACTTGAGTCTGGCTTGATGAATGAACCAAGTTCGGACGAGTATACGGTTGCCCTCACCCTCTACCCAATCAGCGTTATCGTTTGCACATGGTCTTTCTATAATGACATTGTCAGAAATGCGATGGTCAACACAAAACTGAGCTAGGGCCTCGTTGTCATGAACCAACAATTGAGCCCGGTTCAATGCCATGTTTTGAAAATAGAAGCTTAATCACACATCATGATGAGGAATGCTGAGAAGAATCGAGTTGGTCTAAAGGGACAACAAGGCTCGAGTCTTGCTAAAATAATCAAACCCCTCTACCACCTTGGGGTAGTCTTAGTAGTAAAAGGATTTGAGAGACAGGCCTATCAAAAATAAAATATGGGTCAAGGGCAATCTAAACTAGCCTGGACTGCGATTCAGAAGCTTGCAAACGCCCGACAATGGCTGACGGGTAGTCACAAGTCCTCTGTCAACAAAATAGTACATAGGGCGCATGACAAACGATACTAACGTGCCAGGAAGGTCAAAAATGGTAGGAAAATCAGGAATGAAAAAGATAAATCGACATGCGCAAAAGAGCAGATGAAAGGGGAGAACTCAAAATAATAAGACTCACCATAACGAACAGAAGGAATTCTTAGACGATTGACAACGGAGTCAGTGCTATCGTCGAAAAAGGAGTCAAAAATGGAGCAACAATCGGCAGTACAACGGCGTCGAACTGCCCTTTCTCTATAAGCTCTCAGAATGACGACATGAATAGCGGCCCGGGATACAAAGGGTCACTTATATAAAAGTTAAAAAGGTAGGAAACCCACCAAACATGACCTTAGGGTGCATCGTTTTGTGGGCTAACCAATCGAGCGCGCCCTTAGGACGCGTCACTTAGCAGGCTAACCGTCGCTCCCAATGCCAATGAGGGACGAACACGTGGCGGTTCCCCCATCGCATGCCTGAGCCAGGCACACCCCCGTGGCAGGTAAAAAGTCATCGACATCAACTAATCAAACGGAGGCACATGGTGCAACATCAGGGAAGGTTAACCGAGTTCGACCGAGTTTCGAACTTAGCCTCACAAGGATCTGCCACACTTAGCAAAAATTTCCTTTTCGATGGGAGTGTTAGCTGAGCTTTGTAAGAACTCCAAACTCTGTCCCGCGATATTTGCTAAGTACGTTGGGCAAAATCATAAGGGTGAGCTAATCGAGCTTGATCGATCTCCGAACTCAGACCTATGAGGATTTGCCACGCTTAGCAAAAATTTTCTTTTCAATGGGAGGGTTAGTCGAGCTTTTTAAGAACTCCAAACTTTGTGTAGTGAGATTTGCTAAATATGCTAGGCAAAATCATAATGGTGAGCTAGCTAAGCTCGATCGAGCTCCGAACTCAGCCCCACGAGGATTTGCTACACTTAGCAAAAAGTTCTTTTTCGATGGGAGGGTTAGCTGAGTTTCGTAAGAACTCCGAACTTTGTCTCGCTAGATTTTCTAAATATACTGGGCAAAATCATAAGGGTGAGTTAGACGAGCTCGACCGAGCTCCGAACTTAGCCCCACGAGGATTTGCCACACTTAGCAAAAATTTCCTTTTCGATGGGAGGGTTAACTGAGCTTCGTAAGAACTCCAAGCTCTGTCCCTGCGAAATTCGTTGCATGAGAGATCAGGATTTCAAAACTAAGTACACTTACCTAAGATTTTCATGGAAGATTCAGCCGAACTCTACTTACATGAGCTCGGGCTTGTAGATCTTTCTTAAGTGTACTTGGGGCATGTATAGAAGAGAAAGCAAGAATTGCACATGTGCTCAGACAAGAAAATTCATTCATTACAAAAAATCA
>BRYE01000009.1:11044718-11057218 GCA_030159115.1 Actinidia arguta var. hypoleuca | reverse complement strand
TAACCGAAAATCGACCCAACTTGACCTCATTAGGTCGGTTTAGTTCGGTTCTACCATGCCCAAGGTTCGATTCTGGGTCTGAAAATTGATAGATCCGAATAATTCAGTTCGGTTCTCAAGTCTGTAAGATTTTTTTACTTAGAAGCAAACCGAACCAAACTAGAACCGAACAAGGATTCGAAGTCTAGATCCGATCATATAGTAATACAGTGCACTCACCATATACTATTATTGCTCATCCTATATAAATTAATGATGGAGACCTGACCCAACCCGACCCAACCCAATAGAGAAAGAATCGAAAAACCGAATCAATTTCACTTGGGTTGGTTCGGTTTGGTTCCTTTAGACGATCGATTCGATTCTGGATCCAAAAATGAAGAACAGATCAAGATCGGTTTGATTCTCGATCTGTTACATAACCGAACCGAACCTTGCACATCCCTAGTCAAGACCCATCACGGGAAAAAATAAAAAAATATTTTTTAATACATTAAAATATACAAAACACTAACAACATTTTAAAAGACTCGAACTTCACCCTCTTATTGAGGACAAACAAGAATTCTAGTTAATGGAGCCAGGACAAAAGATTATTTACTATTTTTTGCTAACAAAGATTCATATTTAAAATTATTTTTTCGTTAAAAAGAAATAAAAAATTTAAAAAATACACTTTATCTCCCTGTGATTTGACCAAAAAACACATAATCTTTTGTGGTTTAAAATCGAACAGATGATCCTATGTGGTTTAAACTTTTAACATATAACCCTTTGTGGTTTAAAATCGACACATAACCACTCTGTGATTTGAAAAAAAAACACATAACCTCCCTGTAGTTTGGATCAATCTTTCAATTCAAAAAATAGTATTTTATGTTCGATTTTAATAATTTTATGTTCAAAATAAATAATTTTTTGTAAAGTATGCCCAAATTATTTCTTCTATGTTTTGAATGTTGCGAAGGGGACTCAAAATAAAAAAAATTACTTTTTTGAATATAAAATTATTAAAATTAAATATAAAATGCTATTTTTTTAATTGACAGATTGATCCAAACTACAGAAGGTTATGTATTTTTTTCTCGAATCACAGGTGGTTATGTGTCGATTTTAAACCACATGAGGATTATATATTAAAAGTTCAAACCACTTGGGGTTATCTATTCGATTTTAAACCACATGGGGGTTATGTATTTTTTTTTCAAACAACAGGTGGTTATGTGTCGATTTTAAACCATATGGGGGTTATGTGTTAAAATTTCAAACCACTGGGGGTCATCTATTCGATTTTAAATCACATGAAGTTATGTATTTTTTGGTCAAATCACAGGAAAGTAAAGTGTAATTTCCCCTAAAAAATTTATAGCCAAGAACCATCTCGCGACTTGACTAACAGATAGGGCAAAGAAGTTTTAGAACCCAACAAGGACAGATAACAACAAATATACCCATAAGAAAATTAATTAATTACTTACTAACTAAATATACAATGAAATTGAAGTAAGGGAAAAGGCTATAGTCATATTACAATCAGAGAGAAGCGATTTGGAGAGTGTGGTCGCCGGAAATGAAAGAGAGTGGAGAAGCGCCGGCACCGGCGATCTTCCGACCACGGTGGAAGAGGTCGTGGTGGGCCATGGAGGCGTAGAACTCAACGCTGCCCTTCTCCGGCAAGCCATGGAGGTCCAGCATCGCCTTCATCGGATCCGAGTATCTGTGGTGTACAGCGAAGCCGAACGTACCAAAGCCCTCACAAACCTGCGAAGATTTGCAAATTATAATCAACACAATCATTAGCCCCAAAACTGAGGCACAATTAAACGAAGATTCCATCGAAATTTGGGCGTGAGTGAGAGAGAGAGAGGACCTGTGAGAGTTGGGCAATGGTGGACGATAGTTTTTGTTGTGATAAAAATCTGGGAGAGCAACCAACAGTCAGAATTGCTCCTCGGCCTCGGCACTGGACCTCGGCTAAAGCTAGGCGACCTGCATAGCAATGAGTCAAAAGTAATTGGCCGGGGTGAGGCCACTCAAAAACCCTCTGGCGTATGAATCAGACCAAGGCGATTAGGAGATAAATTAAGGCAGTATGGAGAGCACGACAATAAGTGTGTGTGGTGCCTGTGTTGAGCGTACCTTTTTGGTTATAGGGGAGTAGCCTTTATATAGACAGGAGTACTGAGCCGTGTCAGTGTAATATGGTGAATTCCTCAGAAGGATAAGCATGGAAGAATATCCTAATTAAATTTGGAGACTAATCAGGAGTGTGCCAAATGGTGATCAATCCGTAATCATAGGCGTCATTATGGAGTTAGAGTCTTTTGGAAACAGTTCTCTTGTAGAGGTGGAACTCTTCATGGAGGAGGACTCTAGTCAGGTAGTCTTGTGATGACAGACCTCTAATGGAGATGGAGCCCTTTTGGAGAACCAAGTTTTTGAGGAGATGCCCCTGCCTTGGGCGAGGTAGATCTCCTCGCCTTATGGCGATCTGGTGGGAATATGGTATGAAGCTCAATTTATTGATAATATGAGGCAACCATGAGGTGAGTTTGAAACCTTTGGGCGACGTACCTTGCTCAGATTATCTTATGATTCAGGACTTGTTTGAATCATTCCACATCAGTAGCCCCCTACTCAAAAGTGCCGAGACAGTCGGGACCTTTGAGTAAAAGCATTAAAAGTTATGGATTCCGCGTGGGCGCGCATTAAAAGCACCCCTCCCCTTGGGTCGACACGTGGACAGGCATTAAGTTTTGTAGGGAAGTTTGAGCGAAAAGGGCGGCGCCATAATGATGAGTTTTGTCGGGATTGATGGTACCGGGCTCGAATTTCAAAAGGATTTCAAAAGGCAGCCTAATCTAGGCCATTGAAGTGGATGGATCTCATCCGTCATTTTTCCCTATATATAAGAGACCCCACCCATTCATTTTACCCTTTTCTGACAAGCCAACATCATTCGCCCTCCTAGTTTTCATTTGTGGTCGCTCTTCCTGCTTTGAGTTTCCTTTTGCCTCTGCCTATGGTTGCCTACGTTTCTTAGCACAGTAAGTAACCCAACTTTCTTCTTTTGTTCTTAGTTTTATGTCCCATAGGTCTAAGGTGAGTCCATCGAATTTGGATTCTCTACCCTCGTGGATATCCGACCATTTAGGAGAAGGTTCATCATACATTACTGACGAAATTAGACAATCTCCCAGGTCGCCAATGGAAGACCCATCCATTGCTGAGGTCGCCCCTTTAGGTGATGTCCACCCTTTTGTAACGAAAGAACACAACACTATGACTCCCGAGTAGCTGGACTTGCTTCGGGAGATTTATTCCTTTCCTCAGGGCGTCTAGCTCAGACTTTCCGAGGAGGATGAAACCATTCTTTCTACCCGCCCTGGCGAGGTAGCCTTCTATGAGGCCGCCTTTCCTGCGGGCCTCCGTTTTCCCATTCCTTTAATAATTAGGTTAATTTTACTATTTTATAAAATTTATCCTGCTCAGCTCGTCTCCAACGCGTGGCGCAGTATCGTCGGCGCCGTGTCGTTGTGGCGAGTTCACAAGTATTCGATGACTCTTGCCGAGTTTAGGAACATTTTTTCTCTCAATAATAATCCTAAGCCGGACCAAGGGTGGTTCTATTTCAAAGTGAGGTACAAGAGAACTATCCTCAGAGGGTACCCCAGCAATGTGAAGGGGTGGAAAAACAGATTCTTCTTCGCCTCTGGGGATAGTTGGGAGCTTTTTTATGAAGAACCTCGGGAGGGAGTACCACGGATTCTGAGGTCGTGGATAACTCCAGATCGGTTTTTTATTTTGTCAATTTTGGTTTATTGATTAATAAGGTTGGTATTAACATGGGTCTCTTTTCAGATAAACGCTGCAACGAGTTGCCCACGTTGCTAGCGTACGAGCAGGAATTTTATGATGAAATTTCACAATCGATGGCGGCACGTGGGCGCTACATGGTCCCCATGCTTCTAAAAACCAAGGCCTTTCATCGAGTTTTCAGCTCGCCCAGTCCTACGG
The DNA here is from genome assembly GCA_030159115.1 of Actinidia arguta var. hypoleuca. Taxonomy (NCBI): domain Eukaryota; kingdom Viridiplantae; phylum Streptophyta; class Magnoliopsida; order Ericales; family Actinidiaceae; genus Actinidia; species Actinidia arguta. Next base: position 11,053,201 of record BRYE01000009.1, on the reverse strand, counting down.
AATCAAGAATAGAGGGTGAGCATCCGCGAGCGTCATCGACGTCGGGTGAAGCGGGTGAGTCCCGCTCTTCCCGTGGTGAACCCCTTCAAGACGGCCAACCCCGAGAGGACTCAATAGAATATCTAGGAACTGTTAGGAGGGAACTGAGGAGGGCTGTTCCTCACATTCCCGACCTAACTTTACTAAGATGGTCGGGGGAAAAAATTCGAGACCTCATTTTAGAATTTTATTTAGCTTTGGGATCGAGTTCGGACTCGACATCGGAATCCTGGTCGGATTTCGAGCTATCCCCCGAGCTTAAATCGGATGGTATAAACCCTTACTATCCTTGTTGATTATTTTTTACGTTTGATAAATATCTTTTTTTTTTTTTTGCAGCTATGTCGAAGAGGATTAGCCTAAAGAAGCTGATGAGCAGGTGGAGAGAGCCCGAGGCGAGAGTTCTTCTAAAAAATCTACTCCTGCTCCTGCAAAGGGGGTGGTCATTGGCGAGAAGCGCCCGGTGGAAGAACCTCCCACCTCGCCGAGTAAGAAGGCGAAGTCCGGGTATGATCCCAAGGGCAAAGGGCAAGCCCCCATCCCTGAACCCAAAAAGAAGTTTGGTCCGGCAAGCCATCCCGGGGGCCCTTCTCCTGGACCCGGGGAGGGGAGCTCGCCCTCGTTGGGTACAACTCTTGGTCCGAGGGCCTCCATTCTGGGGAGCCCTTTCGTGGCCGAGAAGATCCTTCGAGGGGTAATCCCTCCTACGGATCAAGAGAAGGTGGGGCAGCTCTCTCTGGACCAGACTGCCTCAAAATTTTTCCAAGCTCTCGGTCAGGTATTATTTTGATACTAACTTATATTTGGTTTATCCTTGTAAATATGCTCGGTTTGATCTGATTAGGTTTGTTTGTAGCAGGCACTTGTGTTCGGGTCTTCTCTGGTGGTGAAAAGTAGGGAGACCATTGAGGAAGCATCCCTTCAACAGGGGCGAGCTGCCTCTTTGGATCCTGAAGTTTCCTGCCTACAGAAGTTATCCGCCGATCTGGAGCAGCAACTGGCCGAGGCGCGAGCTCGGGAGCAGTAGGTTGGCGACGAGTTCGCCAAACTCAAGGCTGAAAGGGACACCTTCTTCGATAGTCTGTCAAAGGCAGGGCTTTTGGTTGAGGATTTGAGGGGAAGAGTGGAGCGTGCTGGAAAGCTGGATGTTAAAGAATTTAAGTCCTCGTCAGATTTCTCTGAGGCTGTTGAAAGTGCCTCCTCGAAGTATTTTGGTGAAGGGTTTGATTTCTGCAAACGACAGCTCCGCCACAACAATCCCGACCTGGCCATAGACTTGGAGGAGATGCGTCTCAATCTCGACCTGCTTGCCGAGGAGGATGAGGAAGAAGGGGAAGGGGGAGAGGAAGAAACAGTTGAAAAAAGAGATGCGAATGCCCTGGGCGACGCAGATCCTCATGGCGATAACCCTCCCCCTTTAACATAAATGTAAAATGTAATTTGGATATATATTTGAATATAAATATTAAGATTTCCTCCTTTGCAATTTTGAATTTTCTTTTGACAATTTTGGTGATGTGAAATAAATGGCAACTTTATATTGGTGAGCAAGATGCCTCCGTCATCTTTCGATGAGTTGGCGATCTTGAATAGGCGACCAAGATGCCTCCGTCATCTTTCGATGAACTGGCAATCTTGATTAGGCGACCAAGATGCCTCCGTCATCTTTCGATGAACTGACAATCTTGATTAGGCCACCAAGATGCCTCCATCATCTTTCGATGAACTGGCAATCTTGATTAGGTGACCAAGATACCTCCGTCATCTTCTGATGAATTGGCGATCTTTAATAGGCGACCAAGATGCCTCTGTCATCTTTCGATGAACTGGCAATCTTGAATAAGCGACCAAGATGCCTCCGTCATCTTTTGATGAACTGACAATCTTTATTAGGCGACCAAGATGCCTCCGTCATCTTTCGATGAACTGACAATCTTGATTAGGCGATCAAGATGTCTCCGTCATCTTTTGATGAACTGACAATCTTGAATAGGCGACCAAGATGCCTCCGTCATCTTCTGATGAATTGGCGATCTTGAATAAGCGACCAAGATGCCTCTGTCATCTTTTGACGACCAAGATGCCTCCGTTATCTTTTGATGAACTGGCGATCTTGAATAAGCGACCAAGATGCCTTCGTCATCTTTTGATGAACTGGCGATCTTGATTAAGCGACCTCCATCCTTCAATTGGCGATGACTGAAATAAACTGGAGAAGTTTTATTACTTGGAATAAAATTTAGAAAATAAAATCTAAATCATTACAAGTATTTCGCCCAGGCGAGCTGTCATTGGAAATATTTTTTCAAATGCTCAGCGTTCCAAGGATGGGAGAGTGCTTTCCCCTTTATATCTTCTAGCCAATAAGTCCCTAGTCTGGACGCCTTGATGACCTTATAAGGGTCTTCCCATGTTGGTCCTAGTTTCCCAACATTTGGCTCTTTGGTTGAAAGGGTGACTTTTCTTAGATCTAGGTCGCCAAGTAAGAATGACCTGTGTTTGACTCTCTGATTGAAATATTTGGTGACCTGATGCTTGTAAGTTGCTTGGCGTATGCCTGTTTGTTCCCGTTTTTCATCAAGGAGGTCGAGATTGAGTATCAGTTCGCCTTCATAGCCACAATTAAGAATTTCCTCTGTAATGGAGCTTAAGGCAAAGGTCCTAGTATGTCGATCCCCCATTGGGCGAATGGCCATGGGCTGGTAATTGGCACCATCTCAGTATGGGGTAGGTGGTTGGATGGAGCGAACCTCTGGCATTTGTCGCATTCTCTGGTGTATTTTGCTGCATCTTGTCCCATCTGGGGCCAGAAGTAGCCTTGGTGAATCACCTTTCGTACCAGTGACTTCGCCCCTGAATGATTTCCGCAAACGCCTTCGTGGATTTCCCTCATCACGTAATTAGCTTCGTCAGGTCGGAGACATCTTAGGAGAGGACCAGAGAAGGATCGTTTATATAAAATTCCATGAAGCAGGCAGAACCTTGTTGATCTATAGCGGATTTGGCGAGCTTGGAGTTTATCCGCTGGTAGTGTTCCGTTCTGAAGGTAGGCGACGATCTCATCCATCCATGTCGGGTCCATTTCTGTTGTACCGATGGATTTGGCGACCTCGATACTTGGTTTGGACAGAAATTCCAGGGGTATACTTCTGTCTGATATGAAATCAAAACTTGAATCGAGATTAGCTAGGGCAACTGCTTTTCTGTTTTCCTCTCTAGGGATCTGTTGAATAGTGAACTTCTTGATCTTCTAGGTTAAGCATTTGACTTCATCCAAATAAGCTGCCATCCGTACGTCTCTGGCGAGGTAATCTCCCTAAACTTGGTTGGCCACTAGTTGAGAATCACTGTAGGCTTCAATTGACTAGACGCCCAATTTTGTGGCGACCCGTAATCCGGCGAGGAGTGCTTTGTACTCAGCTTCGTTGTTGGTGACTTTAAACCCAATTCGTATGGCGTATTCCATCTGTTCTCCTGCCGGAGTTTGGAGAACAAGCCCCGCACCGCATCCGTGTTGGTTGGAAGACCCAGCTACAAACAATCTCCATTTGTCAAGCTCTTCCCTCGAGCTGTCGAGGCTATTTTCCGAGCTTCCGAGGTTCTTCTCTAAGTTTGGATCGGGCTTGTGGGTGGATTCAGCCACGAAATCGGCTAAAGCTTGGGCTTTTATTGCCGTCCTCAGTTTGTAGTCAATATGGAATTCACTTAACTCGATGGATCATTTTAGGAGTCTCCCCGAGATATCTGGTCATTGGAGAATTTGCCTTAACGGTTGATCAGTCAGCACAGTGATGGGATGGGCTTAGAAATAATGGCGAAGTTTTCTGGCAGAGATCAGGAGGGCATAGGCGAGCTTTTCAATCATTACGTATCTATTCTTAGCGCCTATCAGGACCTTACTAACATAATATACCGGTTTTTGGACATGGTCCACTTCTCGGATGAGCACGACACTTACCGCCGTAGGTGAAACAGAGAGATACACGAACAATTCTTCGCCCGTGATTGGAACCGCAAGTAGAGGAGGTGATCCTAAATACTTTTTGAGCTATTGAAACGCTTCCTCCGATTCTTCTGTCCACTGGAAATTCGTGTTTTTCCTTAGGATTTTGAAAAATGGTAAACATCTGTCTGCTGATTTGGAGATTTACCGGTTGAGGGCGGCGAGCCGCCCAGTTAACTGCTGAACTTCACGGATATTTCTGGACGAGCTCATCCCGAGCAGAGCTTGGATTTGGTCTGGGTTAGCTTCAATCCCTCGTTTGGTTACCAAGAACCACAAGAATTTCCCGGATGATACGCCAAAAATGCACTTGGAAGGATTTAACATCATCCGGTGTTTCCTCAGAATGTTGAAGGCTTCTTCAAGGTGGGCGATGTGCTTTTCTGCTTCGAGGCTTTTGACGAGCATGTCGTCTATATGTACTTCCATGGTCTTTCCAATCAGCTCTTTGAACATCTTGTTCACTAATCTTTGATAAGTAGCCCCAGCATTTTTGAGACCAAATGGCATGACCTTGTAGCAGTACAATCCTCGTTCCGTGATAAATGAAGTTTTTTCTACGTCGGGGGGAAACATCTTGATCTGGTGATATCCTGAGAAGGCATCCATGAAGCTAAGAAGCTCGTGCTTAGATGTGACGTCGATTATCAAATCAATTTTTGGCAGAGGAAAACTGTCTTTTGGGCACGCCTTGTTGAGATCAGTATAGTCAACGCATACTCTCCACTTTCTCCCCTTTTTTGGGGCGACGACAACATTGGCTAACCATTCAGGGTAATAAGCTTCTTTGATAACTTCAGCTCTGATGAGTTTGGTGACCTCCTCGTTGATAACTCAGAGCCGCTCAAGAGCGAATTTCCTTCTCTTCTGGCGAACTGGAGGATTTTCCGGATTGGTATGTAATTTATGCATGGCAACCTGGGGATCAATACCCGGGACGTCTCCTTGGGACCAGGCAAAAACATCGAAGTTCCTTTTATTACAAGGTCGTCAAGGTAACTAGACTGGGAACTTATTGGCTGGAAGACATGAACGGAAAAACACTCCCCCATCCTTGGAACGCTGAGCATTTGAAGAAATATTTCTAATAACTCCCCTGGGCGAAATACTTGTAACTCCTAGATTTTATTCCGAGTAATAAAACTTCTCCAGTTTATTTCAATAACAAAGTACAGGATGAAGGTCGCCTAATCAAGATCGCCAGCTCATCGAAAGATGACGGAGGCATCTTGGTCGCATATTCGAGATCGCCAGTTCATCAAAAGATGACGGAGGCATCTTGGTCGCCTATTCGAGATCGCCAGTTCATCGAAAGATGACGGAGGCATCTTGGTCGCCTATTCCAGATCGCCAGTTCATCGAAAGATGACGGAGGCATCTTGGTTGCCTATTCAAGATCGCCAGTTCATCAAAAGATGACGGAGGCATCTTGGTCGCCTATTCAAGATCGCCAGTTCATCGAAAAATGACGGGGGCATCTTGGTCGCCTATTCAAGATCGCCAGCTCATCGAAAGATGACGGAGGCATCTTGATCGCCAAATTTAAAAGTCGCCAGGTCACTAAAAAATGACCTCTCCTATCCTAGTTCGCCATTAATCAAAGAATTAAGAAGACATTAAAGTATTGCACATCGCCAAAATATATTCATTCAACATTATCGAGAAGAAAATCAACATTTATATTCATGACAATTCAAATTACAAATTACATTTACATTTACAATAAAGGGGGAGGGTTGTCATCGCCTTGAGGAGCTGCGTCGCCCGGAGGGTTCGCATCTCCTTTTTCAACAGTTTTCTCCTTGCCCCCTTCCCCTTCCCCTTCATCCTCCTCGTTAAGCAGGTCGAGGTCGAGACGCATTTCCTCCAAATCTATGGCCAGGTCAGGATTGTGGTGACGGAGCTGTCGTTTACAGAAGTCAAACCCGTCGCCAAAGTATTTCGAGGAGGCACTTTCCACAGTCTCGGAGAAATCTGACGAAGATCTGAATTCTTCAACAGCCAGCTTTCCTGCATGCTCCACTCTCCCCCTCAAGTCTTCAACCAAAAGCCCTGCCTTTGACAAACTGTCGGAGAAGGAGTCCCTTTCAGCCTTTAGTTTGGCGAACTCGTTGCCGACCTGCTGTTCCCAAGCTCGGGACTCGGTCAGTTGCCGCTCTAGATCAACGGATAACTGCTGAAGGCGAGAGACTTCAGTATCCAAAGAGGTAGCTCGCCCCTGTTGAAGGCTTGCTTCCTCAATGGTCTCCCTGCTCTTCACTGCTAGGGAAGATCCGAACACAAACGCCTACTACAAACAAATCTAATCAGATCAAACCAATCATATTTAGCAAGGATAAAACAAATAGAAGATAGTATCAAAATGATACCTGACCGAGAGCTTGGAAAAATTACGAGGCAGTCTGGTCCAGAGAGAGCTGCCCCACCTTCTTTTGATCCGTAGGAGGGATTACCCCTCGAAGGATCTTCTCGGCCACCGAAGGGCTCCCCAAGATGGAGGCCCTCGGACTAAGAACTGTACCCAACGATGGCGAGCTTACCTCCCCGGGACCAGAAGAAGGGGCCATCGGATGGTGTGCTGGACCAGACTTCTTTTTGATTCAGGAATGGGGGCTTGCCCCTTGCCTTTGGAGTCATCCCCGGACTTCGCCTTCTTGCTCGGCGAGGAAGGAGGTTCATCCGCTGGACGCTTCTCGCCAATAACTACCCCCTTTGCAGGAGGACCAAATTTTTTGGATGAACTCTCACCTCGGGCTCTCTCCACCCTTTTGCCGAGCTTCTTGAGGCTGATCCTCCTCGACATTGCTGCAAAAAAGAAAAAAAGAAGATATATATCAGACGTAAAAAATAATCAACAAAGGGAGTAAGAATTTATACCATCCGATCTAAGCTCGGGGGATAGCTCGGAATCCGACCAGGATTTTGATTTCGAGACCGAGCTCGATCCCAACTTTGAGCAAAATTCTAAGACAGGGTCTCGGATCTTTCCCCCCGACCATCTTAATAAGGTCAGGTCGGGAATTTGAGGAGCAACCCTCCTCAGTTCTTTCCTAATAGTCCGTAGATATTCTATCGAGTCCTCTCGGGGCTGGCCATCTTGAAGTTCACCGCGGGAAGAGCGGGACTCACCTGCTTCACCCGACGTCGATGGCGGTTGCGGATGATCGCCCTTTTCTCCCGATTCAGCAAGACCGGGCGAGCTGAAACCCCGGCGAAAAGCCTTGGTTTTAAAAATCATAGGGACCGCGTAGCGCATACGTTCCGCCACCGACTTAGAAATTTGGTCATAGAATTCCTGCTCGAACGACAGCAACGTAGGCAGCTCGTTGCAGCGTTTATCTGAAAAGAAATCCAAGTTAATACCGATCTAGTTAATCAATAAACTAACATTGGCAAAATAAAAACCGACCTGGAATTCCCCATGACCTCGGAATCTACGGTATTCCCTCCTGAGGTTCTTCATCGAAAAGCTCCCAATTGTCCCCGGAGGCAAAGAAGAACCTGCTTTTCCACCCCTTCACGTTGTTGGGGTACCCTCCGAGGATAGTTTTCTTGTACCTCGCCTTGAAGTACAACTACCCTTGGTCCGGCTTAGGGTTATTTGTAAGGGAAAAAATGTTCCTAAACTCGGATAGGGTCATCACAAACTTGTGAACTCGCCACAACGACACGGCGCCAACGATACTACGCCACACGTTGGGGACGAGCTGAGCAAGACAAATTTTATAGAAAAACAAAATTGACCTAATAATTAAAGGAATAGGAAAATGGAGGCCCGCGGGAAAGGCGGCCTCATAAAAAGCTACCTCGCCAGGGCGAGCAGAAAGTATGGTCTCGCCCTTTTCAGGGAGTCTGAGCTGTACGCCCTGAGGGAATGAATAAGTCTCCCTTAGTGAGCCGAGCTCCTCAAGGGTCATAGCGTTGTGTTCCTTAGTTACAGAGGGATGGACGTCACCTAAAGGGACGACCTCGACAATGGATGGATCTTCCATTGGAGGCCTAGGGGATTGTCTAACCTCGTCAGTAACGTACGACGAACCCTCTCCTAAATGGTCTGAGATCCACGAAGGCAAAGAATCCAAAGTTGGACTCACTTAAAAGGTACACTCAACACAGGCACCACACACACTTATTGTCGTGCTCTCCATACTGCCTTAATTTATCTCCTGATCGCCTTGGTCTGATTCATATGCCGGAGGGGTTTTGAGCGGCCTCACTCCGGCCGATTACTTTTGATTCATTGCTGTGCAGGTCGCCTAGCTTTAGCCGAGGTCCAGTGCCGAGATCGAGGAGCAATTCTGACTGTTGGTTGCTCTCCCAGATTTTTACCACAACAGATAGAAAAGCACACATGGAATCAAGTTGCTCTGATGAAACATATGTGGAACCTCTGTAGTGATCGGGAGAATTCTATATGGTCCAGTTGGTTTTGGACCTACTT
>BRYE01000009.1:11029718-11042218 GCA_030159115.1 Actinidia arguta var. hypoleuca | reverse complement strand
GGGGCGGTACTCGAACTTGTGAGATTTTATACTACTTTGTGATCCGTATACTTGCGGAAAGAAATTTACTTCTGGGAGCGAATTAAGTTTTTGGGCACCGTTGCTGGGGAGCATACTTTCGCATAAGGGACCACAAGTGGCGTGCTTGAACATGAACCTCAGTCCACACGAAATCTAGCGGACTGCTTCGTCATTCATCTACCATAACAAGGAAATCGACAGCTCAGGCCATATTAGTAACTTTGTTCCATTTTTTTGTGTTAATTTTTAGGAGTATTTATTTTTCTTTACTTTTTAGGGGTCTAGGTATTCATTTAGATATGAGGCAGATTTAGAGGCAGTTAAGTTTTGTGTTAATTACTTATTTGTGGTATTGCTTTGCATATAGAGATTGTAGGATTGACTGGGATAAATTACTTGCTTTCAACGGAGTTGATATTTCTGAGGAGATTGGAAAATTGGTTGGACTTTACGTGCATTTTGTGTGCATTGTATTTGTATGTCCTCATACTTTAGAGATCACACAAATCGTTTAGTTCGAGTTAAACCACTTCGTAATCTTCTTAGAGGATATTTGACACCATCACCCACTCGTTCTCATCCGGTAGACTTACCTCGATTTTCCTTGGTTGACATCCGACCTATATCTATGGAGCAACACGAACAAGATCTACCGGGACATGTTCTGGTAGGTGCACATAATGGCCAACATGAACTTTTAGGATACGTCCTGGGAGGGGCATTAAACGGGCAACATGGGGTTGATAGGAGAGTAAAAGATCAAGAAAGGGCTAGCAATGCTGGAGAAATTGAAACCCAAATACGCACAATGAAGGACTACATGAATCCTATATGACAAACATCCACCTTAGCAATAGTACTTCCTGCACACCACACCACTTTGAATCTTAAATTGGGAATGCTACAAGATTTGCCACAATTTTATGGTTATAAATTTGAAAGACCATACACGCACTTAAAAGATTTTAAGTACGCATGCTTTATATTCCAAGACAAATCATGTCCTCGGGAAATCTTACTTTTAAAACTCTTTCCTTTTACTCTAAAAGATAAGGCTAAATTTTTTGTTTAATTCACTAAGGCCGAGGTCCATTCATTCGTGAAACACATTGGAAGGGGAATTCTTACAAATATTATTTCCTGAGAATCGCATAGAGGCACACGATGTGTCATATCTCAATTTGCACCAGCTAGTGGCGAGCGTTTCTTCCAAGTTTGAGAGATATTTAATGACCAACTAGTTGTATGTTCACATCATAATTTTTCACTATGACACATTATTAATATTTTCTAGGCCAAGTTGCCAAATAAGGCCTTAGAGCAAAAAGGGCAATTATATGTATATATCTATCTATCTCATTTATTTTTTGAAAACACATTTATTTCTCATTACTCTCTCTTGTCTCCTTCTCTCTTGAAGCTTAGATTGAGTGAATGTGAGTGTGGCTTGAGTAGTGATTTTTGGCGCAAGATCATCTACTCAACGAGAGTGTCGATTTGAGCTAAGAAAGTTTGGAATCGGAGCTAGTGGAATTTGGGGGCTTCATCTCATTTTCAACAAGTTTTTAGAGTTGTATTGCTTGGATTTGAGGTAAAAGGATTTTTTTCTTGTGGGGTTTAATCTTGGGGTTGTTGTTAATGGCTTATATAAAGCTTATCGAGGTATTATTTTGGGTGTTGAACCCTAAATAGAAAACTTGGTTTGAAATGGAAATTAGAAGTTCTAGAAATCTGGAAGTGTTTTGCTTTCTGTGATGTCTACCGGTAGTCATATTATTTCTACTGGTAATCTCCTTTGTTACTTGAAGCTAGTTCGAGGGCCCGACCTACCAGTAATGAGTTCTGATATTTTGTCTCTGGATGGGTGTTTATCGATAGTACTTGTTTCCACTACCGGTAGTTATTAATTAGATCTTTGCCACTAGTTGGGTATCTACCGGTAGTATTCTTTTCCACTACCGGTAGTGATTTATTATATTTAGCCACTTGATGGGTGTCTACCAGTAGTACTTCATTCTATTACCGGTAGTGAATTATTACCTTTTGCCTTTGGATGTCTACCGGTAGTTAGTTATGTAGCTTTGTCTCTAAAGTGTGTCTACCAGTAGTGTCTAGACCACTACCAGTAGTGACCTACATACACATTTTTTATAATAGGTTTTAAAAATAAACACTTTGGATTTATATTAATGGTTATGGATATGATTTATGACGATTGCATTCTAATATTTTTAATAATGATTATTATTGACGGTTTTTAATACTTGCATAATATGTTGTTTATATTAAAGCTTTTAGCAAATGTAACATGGATTTATGTTGGACGTGGATTTGAAAATGATTTTGGGAATGACACACTAGGAGATACCGGAATTAGATGGCTTAAATTAAACCCAAGGCGAAAGACCTGGATAACAACTGCGCGGGAGAAAATATCGACCCTTCGGTTAGTGATCGAGAATGCGACCGGATATTGGATATGTCAAACCTTCAGTGAAAGTCCTGAGAAGTAGGTTTGATATCCGGATTGAAACCAAAAGTATATTTTGATATGAATGAGAACATATTTCATTGCATCATGTTTTTATTATATAATTATGTATCATAGTGTTGGCTTGAGACATCAAATCTATTAATAAATCTTTTCAAGGTAACTCACATTTACTATAACCTGAATTTCAGGTACTAAGGGTTATCCTTAGTCTTGAGGCATGTGGATGCCGTATTTTGTTTGATTTTGAGAAGAGGCATAGATATGTATTTTTAAAAATTTTATAATATTCTTTTGGCCTAGTGTAGACATTGTCCATGTGATATCATTTTAATATTGTATTTGATAGCTCATGGAGAGCATGGTCGCATGAGAGGGATAGTTTATTTGTATTCTGATGTTATGACAAGATGTTGTAATATTATTTTCGCACTCTGATGTAATGACGTCAATGGAACGTATTATTTTGGTTTAGTTTATCGTATTATTGTGATTGTCGACGTGGTCAAATCTGGTGTTATTTGGGGTGTGACACTCCTAGTGGATGGCTTAACTAGATCGATTATGTGATCGGCCAGTGGAAGGCCTATTCACTTAGCCCAGATACACGACTTGTAGTGTGTTGCCTGCACATGCTGTGTTCTGCTCAACAGAGACAAAAGATAAAAATCACAAGTGTTAAACTTGTGTTGAAGCAAAGTTAACTAGGTATTCGTTTTATTCGGTTGAAAGAAGTATCGAACCATTGAGTTTAATCCACAATGATATGTCTGATTTGAAGTGGTCCAAACACCTAATGCAAATAAGTATTTTATTACTTTTATTGATAATTGTACAAAATACTATTATGTATATTTGCTAAAGAGCAAGGATAAAGTTTTGGACAAATTCATTTCTTTATAAGAATGAGGTTGAAAATTAATTTAGAAATAAGATTAAGGTTGTGAAAAGTGACCGAGATGGTAAATATGAATAACTGTTTGGTGGATACTGTGGAGAATACGAAATTATTTACCAAACCACTACACCTTACTCACCTCAGCAAAATGGAACTACTGAGCTGAAGAATCATACCTTGAAGGATATGATGAATGCTACGTTGATAAGTTTTGGGTTGCCTTAGAACATGTGTGATACGAACCACGCCAACAACGTGACGAAACTCGACACCAAATCTGAAAACAAAACCCAAGCTCTTTCAAGTTTGATGAGAACCGTGACCCGTTGCTTAACTAAGCAAGAACCTTGGTATGATGAAGACGCCACAAACAGGGATGGATGATCTGTTTGATAAGTCGGGTTTGAATACCATAAGGAATTCCTTGGTAAGTTCAGATTAGTTTCTTCAAGAACTCAAGAAGAATAAAAAAGAAATCTCTCTATTTTCATTAATTTCAAAATTGATAGCCTTTTACCCTTTTATTTAGGTCTTACAAGATAAAATCTCTAATCTAATTTTATCTCCAATCTTATCCTATCTTGGAGATTTCCTAATTAAATTAAATCCTAACCAAATCAAATCTTCCTTGGAGATAAGTCAAATCTAATCATATCCCAACATTTAATCCTAATCCTAATCAAAACCTAATCAAAGAAATACAAAGAAATCAAATCTCAATCTGATCTTCATTAACTTTTCTTGAATCTTGAACTTCTTGGACTTTGTACACAAAACACAATCCTGACTTGATTCTTTGCTGGTCATCACGCCTACATCAGCTTTTGACACGTGTACGACTTGATTCTTTGCTAGTAAAATATGCCCACATCAGATTGTAATATCCCTTGCACATGTATGGTGGATTGGTTCTCTTTCGGATCAAATTTGAGTAGTAAAATCAGTCTTTATCCACCCTCAGTAGTAAACATACTTTCTTCTTGTTGTAGAACTCTCCGAACTAAATTATTCAGCTCTTCTTTGAATCTTTTATCTCGAGCTCGCGTCACCGGACCAATTGGAACTTGAATAGGACCATGAGTCTTGATAGCCTTGATGTCCTCATCATTCCCCCCCTCTTGAGAAGGATTTGCCCTCAAATCTTCATCTACAACAAAAGGACTCAAGTCAGTAACATTAAAAGTAGCGCTAACATTGTACTCACCTGGTAAATCAAGTCTATAGGCATTATCATTGATCTGTTCGAGCACTTGAAATGGACCATCTCCTCAACTTAGAACGTCTTTGTGCTGGAAATCTTTCTTTCCTCATATGTAACCACACCCAATCACCAGGCTCAAAAACCAGCTTGTGACATCCTTTATTGTCTTGCTTGATGTATTACTCGGTTCTCCTCTCTATACTGAGTCGTGCCCTCTCATGGAGTTGTTTCACAAAGTCAGCCTTCTTCTTACCATATAAATTCACATGCTCAGAAATAGGTAAAGGTGATAAATCCAAAGAAGCTAAAGGATTAAAACTATAAACAATTTCAAATGGTGAGAATTGAGTAGCAGGATGAACACAACGATTATAAGTAAACTCAACATGTGGTAAACAATCCTTCCAAGTCTTAATTTTTTTACTAATGATAGCCCTCAACAAAGTGGATAAAGTCCTGTTGACTACTTCAGTTTGTCCATCAGTTTGAGGATGACAAGTAGTAGAGAACAAAAATTTCATTCCTAGTTTACCCCACAAAAGTTTCTTCGAGCACATACTTCCATATAAATCCATTGGTGAGTCTAGTTTAGTGAAACAAACTTTTCATCCTGTTAATGATAGCAATCGAGACCAAGAAGATGAATTTAAAATAGAACTGTGACGTAGCAAGACAGCTAGAACGTCAATAACTTTTGATCCATACTTCCGAACTTATATGTTAGAAAGTAAGCCTTAGACATACAAGGAAGCAGTGAGATATCCTGAAAGTTCAATTGTGGAAATAAGCTATTAAGAGTGAGGTTGACTCCATTTTACAAAATCATACGTGGGAACTAGTGGATTTGCCACCAGGTAGTAAACCTCTAGGCAATAAATGGACCTTCAAGAGGAAGATGAAGGCAAATGAATCAATTGATAAGTACAAAGCTAGACTTGTCATCGTATGATACAGACAAAAATAAGGCCTAGAATATTTTGATACTTACTCACCAGTCTCGAGAATTACATGCATTAGGATGATAATTGCGATCGCAATTTTGCAAAATCTCGAGATACAATAGATGGATATAAAGACAGCTTTCTTGAATGGAGATTTATATGAAAAAATCTATATGGAATAATCTGGTATTTTTTTCGCACTTGAAAAGGAAGGAAAAATTTATAGACTTGTTAGATCTTTGTATGGTCTCAAGCAAACACCGAAACAATGGCATGTGATAATGTTGTACTGTCTAATGGTTTCAAAATCAGTGAATGTGATGAATGTATTTATGTCAAGGACGGAGACAAATAGTATGTTATTTTATGTCTTTACGTTGATGACATAATTATTTTTGATAGTAACGATAAAATTATTCAATCTACTAAGACATGTTAAATTCAAAATTTGACATGAAGGATATGAGCCTAACAGATGTGACTTTATATCTGAAGATCACCAGAATATCTGACGGAATTGCACTTTCTCAAACATACTATATTGATAAGATTTTACAAAAATTCAATAAGTCTGATTTGAATATTGCAAGAACTCCTATAGATGTAAATCTTCGCTTATGCAAGAATGGGGGAAGACGTATCTCAGTTGGAGGATTCTCATATAATTAGGAGTTTAATATACTTGATGAGTTGTGCTAGGCCAGATATAGCCTACTCAATGAGCAGACTAAGCAGGTACACGAGTAATCCAGAAAATGATCACTAGAAGGTGATAGTAAGGTTGCTACACTATTTAAGATATACTTGTGATTTTGGACTGTATCACACCAGATTTCAAGAATACTAGAAGGGTATTGCGATGCAAACTGGATATTGGATATGAAAGACTCAAAATTCACAATTGGATATGTTTTCATGCTAGGTGGTGCAACGGTGTTCTGAAAATCTTCCAAACAAATGTGCATTGCATGTTCTACAATGGAATCAAAGTTCATTGCTCTAGATAAGGCAACTGAAGACGCTAAGTGACTACACCAATTTCTGAAGGATATTCCAAGATGGTCAAAATTTGTGTCTGCAATTACCAACTATTGCGATAGTCAATCTGCGATTGGTAGGGCATAGAGTAATATGTATAATGGTAAGTCTAAAAATATTTGTCGTAGACATAACACCATTAGACAATTTCTCTCAAGTGGGGTTATCGATATTGACTACTTGAGATCAAAGGATAATATCACGGATCCGCTTACCAAGTGGTTAACCCAAGAGCTAGTTGATCAAGCATCGAAAGGAATGGGTTTAAAGCCTATGAAAAAGAAATATATCGTGAAGAAAATTCCAACCTAGTTGACTAGAGATCCCAAGATTTAGGTTCAATGGGATAACCTACTTGTTTATATCTAAGATAATCACTATGGAGTTGAATAACTCCTACCCATTCCTATAATGCACGGTGATTGTGGATAAGGTTAAGCATTGACTTTTAATGAATCTTTGTGCTGGTGAGTCAAGCTAGATATAGTATATACTCATGATAAGAAGTCATCTATGTGAGTATGAAGTGGGCCCACTTCTTTGATAATTTAGAAATGCAAAATTCTCGAAAAAATACTTACAGAACCAGAAAGAGTGTTCCATGGCCAAAATGGGCACAATTGTGAGAATTGAACTACGTTAGGAGAAGTTCTTGTATGACGTCAATTGTCTCAATTTACACCACGGCGGCACAGTTCAAGACGGGTCCATCCATTGGTCTACCATTAATTTGATAGACTCTCACAAGGAAAAGTTCAAGGCCAAAAGCTACCTATCATATTCAGGAATTATCTGTTGTCTCTCTCGAGTCAGCTTTGTATTTTGCGTCAGTTTGTCAACCAATTTCATTCATGGGATGGATTATTGTAATTTTGTTATGAAAGAAGTTGAGTAATAGTAGGTCTCTCACTTGTAGAGGTCAATTAGAAAAACTCCTTTTTGAGATGGATTCCTCCCATCATAGTCCAACTAGAAAAATGATTATTCATTTTCATAGTTTAATAAGAAAAGAACTCTAGCCTTTTTTCCCTACAAAAGGGAGTCGGGACTTTTATTTAGAGTACGTAGATTTTATAGAGTTTTGATAGTTTTGGTTTTCTGATTTTGAGAGAAAGACAGACGTAGGTTCAGTTCGCCAAGGCTTATCTCGGTGGTGTTCCGACGTACGCGGTCTAGCCATTTTATCCTAGGAAAAAGACGCTGACAAAGTCTACAACCCCCTTGGTAGGCAACAAATCTTTCTTAAATAGACTACATTTACAGTACTTGACTCGTAAATCTGTTTATATCTCATTCCTATTTTCTAGTTTGTAATTATAAATTCAGTTTTTATTTTATACACAATTGCTATCAATGGAATTTGTTCTTTAAAATTCTTTGTTTGCCTTAATTTTTTTGAACAAAATCATCTATCTTTTAAATAACTGAAATGATACATTTCTGAACATCCTAATATCGATCTTAGACACAGCATAACACACAACATCTTTGGCATGGTTGTTGAGAAAATTGACCATAGGAAGGAAAATTCAAGCCTTTTTTTTCTTAGGTAGTTTTCTATCTCCAAAAGTATGTTTTGTTTGGAAGCTAGGGGAAGAAATGGAAGAGAATGACGAATAACAATTTTGCTTTTTTCATTGTTTGGCTCATGAGAAAAGATAAGTGAAATTTCTTTTGTTTTTAAAAGTTGAGTTTTGTTAGGGATAATGCATTTTGTATAATGCATTGACAGTGAATACTCACATGTAGTCGGGTCTATGAATGAATTCCACCACTTGTGATTAAGCACTGTGAGGTGCACAAAATACCTTATAACTAGTTGCTTTTTGAAAATCTCCCTTCTTTTCTCCTCTTTATTTTGTCTTTGTTAATTTGAATTGTGTTATTATTTCTATTCCCTCTAAACCCATACAAAGAAAACTATTTTTCTTCTCATTTCATTTCATTTTCTTTGTAAAATTAACCAAGAAAAATAACAGAGTTTCCCATGAGTATTGGGCAAATGTATTGAGCAAATGAAGTAGCCATTGACTTGTGTTTTGTGACTCCAATATATGGCCAATGGCCATACTGAAATAACTTCCACTACTTATGAAACTGAAAATAACTCTTACTAATTGTTAAACAACACCACAACATTGACTTCAACATCCACGGTCTGTTGATGTATTACAATATAATAGAAAATGAATTAGATGAGTGAGAGAGAGAGAGAGAGAGAGAGAGAGAGAGGAGGAGGAATTTGTTAAAAAAATTCAAAATGTTTGTTAATTTTTGGGTTTTTATAATGCTTCCTTATTCCTTTAAAATACTCATTTTTTGTATGTGAATTTTGTCCCACATTGATTAAATAATGAAAGTTTTTCTTCTTTATATATGGGAACATATTTAGAGAGTTAAATATGATTGACTCTAAAGTGGCTATGTTCGTACCATAGAATGATTCGACTAAGCTGGTGCTTCGCACCATGAACCCGTGTAACGCGTGCGTGCATGGCAGTGAGCTTTGGCGACAAGTGACAGTGACGTGTCCGTTGGTAATGATGCGGTACACGCGTGGAAGTAGAGTTAATTGACCGGTCATTCCAAATTATTTTCTAACAATCTAAAGACAGTATTCTGTAATGGTGATGTCTCTATAAAAAATGACACAAGAGTTTGTGAAACTTGATCGGTTCGATGGAGGCAATTCCAGGCGTTATGGAAAAAGATGCATTTTCTCTTTACCACACTAAAAATGATTTATGCTTTGACCACACCATGTCCAGAAGAGAAAGATGATGAAACACTAGAGTAGGCCCGATAAAAGATTAAATGGAAAAATAATGATTACATTTGCAAGGACATATCCTGAATGCTTTATACGACGCCTTATTTGATGTCTATCAAAATTCAGAGATGGCGAATGAACTACATACTAAGTATCTAACTAACGATGCAAAAGTAAGAAGTTTCTTGTTAGTCAATTTATGAATTATCACATGGTTTATAATAAGTCTGTCATTGATCAATTGTATGAGATAAAACATATTCTCAATCAGTTTAACGTTAAAAATATGAATATGGACGAATTAGTTGTCGTTTTTTCTATGATTGATAAACTTCCACCATCATGAAAATATTATAAGAATGAACTCAAACACAAAATCGAGTAAAGTTGAACGAACATTATCTTTATTTAAATTAATATATAGTGATGTATGTGATTTTCATAATACCCCTACTAGAGGAGGCAAGAAATATTTTGCTATATACATAGATGATTATTCAAAATTTTACTATGTTTATTTATTACATTCAAAAGATGAAATTTTTAAAAAATTCAAACTATATAAAATAGAAATTGAAAATCAATGTAGAATTAAGATCAATTTTCTTATGTCTGACAGGAGTAGTGAATATTACTTTTCTGATTATTTTGAAAGTATGGATATAATTCATGAAATATATGCACCATATACACTACCATAAAATAAAGTGGCTGAAAGAAAAAATAGGACTTTAATTGAGATGGTAAATGCGATGGTAAGCTATACTGGCTTAGGTACCAATTTGTGGGATGAAGGCATACTTACCGTTACTTATATCTTAAATATGATTCCTCTCAAAAAATCTAATATTACTCTATATAAGTCAAATAAGAAACCAAACCTAAGTTATTTTAAGACTTGAAAATGTAGGACAATTATTAGATTGCCTAAACCTAAAAGAAAAAAATTATGTGAAAAAAAAATAGAATGTGTATTTTTTGGATATGCTTTAAATATAAAGTGTTTATGTTTCTAGTGGTTGAGCATAATGATGTTATATTAATTAACGCCGTTATTGAATCTCAAGATGCAGTATTTTACGAAAATAAGTTTGACAAGATTTCAAGGTTAAAGTCAAGTAAAGACTTGGAGTCTAATAAATGCTTCAATCCATTACCTTTGATGTCCAAATAGGATAATAAGTCTACAAGTCTCATACAAGTATAATGAACATGTGGAACTAAGTAGTAAACGAGCTCGGAAGGAGAAAATATTTGGTCTTGTTTTTGTAGTTTATCTAGTTGAAGGTACTCGAAAAATTACATGTTAGCATAGTGCGTTTTCACTACATGTGAAAACAAATCCATTGACTTTTGAGGCAGCTATGAAATCTCAAGATGTTACATTTTGGAAGGAGGCAATACAATATGAGATGGATTCTATTATGAGAAATAACTTGAGTTCTGGTTGATTTACTACCTGATTTTAAACCAAGTAGTTGTAAATGAATTTTTAAGAAAAAAATAAAAGTTGATAGAACTATTGATAAGTTCAAGGCCAGATTAGTTGCCAAATGATTTACCCAAAAAGAGGATATCAATTATTTTGATACGTATACTTTGGTTGCTAGAATCTCAACAATTAAACAATTAGAGTTTTAATTGCTCTTACTTCAATCTATAAGTTTGAGATTCACCAAATGGATGTCAAGACTGTGTTTCTTAATGGTGAATTAGTTGAAAAATATTATATGCAACAGCCAGAAGAATTTATGGTACAAGGCCAAGAACAAAAAGTCTACAAGTTTGTTAAGTCACTATATGAACTTAAACAAACACCTAAGCAGTGAAATGAGAAGGTTGACAAAAGAATTTTGTCAAATGGTCTTAGGATACATCAATCTGATAAATGTGTGTATAGTAAGTTCAATGACAAGCATGGTGTGATTATTTATTTGTATGTAGATGATATGCTCATATTTGATACAGACTTAAAAAGTATTCATAGTACAAATGATTTTCTTTTTACTAACTTTAGCATGAAAGATATGGTTGTTGTTGATGTAATTTTTGGTATTAGAATTAAAAGACGTAATGGTCATTTAATTCTATCTTAGGAACATTATATTAGTAAGACCTTTAATCACTTCAAAAGCACATCAATTTTTACACCTTATGATTCGCATGCTCCATTGGTTATTAATACTGAGAGAGCTTTATCACAACTAGAGTATTCTAGAGTAATAGGTAGTTTGATGTATACCATAACATGCACAAGACCAGATATAGCTTTTCCAGTGGGTAAACTTATTAGATTTACTAGTAATCCTAGACATATGCATTGACAAGTAGTGAATAGGTATTGAGATACTTGAAAGGCACTATAAATTTTGGAATAGTCCATAGTAGGTATCCTTTAGTATTAGAAGGATACACGGATGTTAGTTGAATTACTGAGCAAAATGATTACTTTTCAACAAATGGTTGGATGTTTACACTTGGCGGAGGAGCAGTTTCTTGGAGATCAAAGAAACAAACTCTCATTATAGATTTGATTATGACAGACGAATTTGTGGCCTTAGCTTTTGGGAGCAAAGAAGCATAATGACTGAGAAATTTATTATTGAAAATTTTAATGTGGCCTAAGCCTGTCACCAATATCTTTGCATTGTGATAGTGAGTTGACTCTATCACGTGCTTATAGCCAAGTGTACAATGACAAGTCAAGGCATATAGGACTTAGATATAGTTATATGAGAAATTTAATAACTGATGGAGTGATAACTATTGATTATGTTAAGTCAAGTCAAAACTTGGTTAATCCTTTAAGTTCTTACAATGACTTGGTGTGCAAAACATCAAGTAGGATGAGACCCAATGCCAGTGCATGAATCAACCAATTTGAATATTTTCAATATTGAAGGATTGTGTGTGAAATATCTCTGATTAATCGCTAGATGACCGCTAGTTCAAAGATACGTCTACTAGGCTGCCCTTATTAGTTTTGAAATATTTTCACTAAGTGAGTAGTTGAAGTCGTGAGACACTGTTCATATATGCATAATTCCTTTTAAGAGAACTTTGAACACTTCTTTTGTATTTTGAAAATGGTGGAGGATTGTTAGAAATTATGTTTGTTAATGTTTGGATTTTTGCAAAGC
>BRYE01000009.1:11017218-11022218 GCA_030159115.1 Actinidia arguta var. hypoleuca | reverse complement strand
ACGACGTATTCACATGGTCATAAGGTGACGTCCCAAGAATAGATCCTCATGTCGTTGTTCATAAGCTTTTCACTAACCCTGATCATCCTCTAGTTCGTTAAAAAAGAAGAAAGTTCGCTCCAGAACAATTGTAGGTCATATAGGTAGAGGTGTCTAAACTCATCAAGGCCGACGTTATCAGAGAATGCCATTATCCAGATTGGTTAACCAATGTTGTTCAGGATCCTAAAACGGGTGGAAAATGGAGGGTGTGCTTTGATTTTACCGACCTGAATAAGGCTTGCCCTAAAGACAGTTTTCCTGAGCCAAAGATTGATCTGATAGTGGATGCAACCTCCAAGCATGAATTCCTTAGTTTCATGGACGCCGTCTTGGGATACCATTAGATCAAAATGCATCATCTTAACATAGAAAAAACTTCTTTTATCACGAAAGAGGATTGTATTGCTATAAAGTCATGCCTTTCAGACTAAAGAATGCAACGCCACATACCAAAGACTGGTCAATAGGATGTTCAAGAAAATGATTAGAAAAATAATGGAAGTCTACATTGACAACATGTTGGTCAATAGCCTTAAAGAAGCTGATCACGTAGCCCACTTGGAGGAAACGTTTGGTATCCTTCGAAAACATCACATGATGCTAAAACCTTTTAAGTGCATCTTTGGCATATTGTCGTGAAAATTCCTCAATTTCCTAGTGACTAAATGAGGGATTGAGGCAAACCTCGACAAAATTCAGGCTTTGCTCACCAAGGAACATACATGAAGTGCAACAGTTGACCAAGCAAGTAGTGGCTCTTAATAGATTTATTTCAAAAGCAGCAAACAAATATTTGTCATTCTTCAAAATTCTAAGGAAGAACAAGGCCTTCAAGTGGACAAGTGAGTCCAAGATGGCATTCCACCAGCTAAAGTTCAGTGCTTATCAAGGAAGAAGACAAAGTTCAGAAACTAGTGTACTACATTAGCAAAGTCCTCATAGGGGCAGATACTAGATACCTAAAGATCGAGAAGCTCGCTTACGCCCTTATGATTCTAGCAAGAAAGCTCCGCCATTATTTCCAAGCACATCCTATCGCCGTATTGACAAATTAGCCCCTGAAATAAATTCTCCAACAACCTGATATCTCCAGGCGATTACTCAAATGGTCCATTGAGTTAAGTGAATTCCACATTAATTATCGAACAAGAATGGCAATCTAAATCCAAGCACTGGCCGATTTCATAGCCAAATTCACATACGACGTTGCTCCAAATCTCAAGATGGGGGGCCCTGAGGAACAAAATCAGGATGATGACATCTCTAGATGGAAGTTGTTCATAGATGGGTCATCTAATCAACATGGTTGTGGTATAGGACTCATTCTCTAGACCCTTCAAGAGAGCAAATGGAGTATGCTATATGTAATGGATTTAAAGCCACCAAGAATGAGGTTGAATATGAAGCTCTCCTTACGGGTTTGAGAGTCACAACTGAGTTGGAAGTACAATCATTGGACGTCTACAATGATTCTTAGCTTATGGTGAATCAAGTCTAAGAAGACTACCTCGCCAAAGATCTTTGAATGGTGGCATATCTGGATGAGGTAAAAGCCATATCAATGAAGATCAAGGATTTCAAGATCTGCCAAATTTTTAGGGAGGAGAACGAGAAAGTTGATACCTTAGGTAACCTAGTAAGAGCTTTTGATTTCATCTCATATAGGAGTGTTCCTTTGGAATTCTTGCTGATCCAAGTATTGACATCGCCAAAAACGTTTGTCAAGCAACAACACCCCCGACATGGATGGATGACATCATTACATATCTTAAAGATGGAGAACTGTCATCAAATAAACTCCAAGTGCGACAAATTTAGTATCGGTCAACTAGATTTTGCCTCATCCATGGAACATTGTTTAAGAGGTCTTTTTTGGGACCACTCCCGAGATATCTCCAACTAGAGAAATCAAATTATGTGCTTAGAGAGGTCCCAATAACCAGTCCATGGTCGTTCGCTTAGTGGGGGATAGACGTGCTCGGACCTCTACCTCAAGCTCTATTACAGAGAAAATTCTTGATTGTCACCATAAACTACTTCACGAAGTGGGTAGAGGTAGAACCTTTGCCAAAATCACTAAAAGAAACACACAAAAATTGTTTGAAAAAGTATCATTTGTCGGTTTGGGATTCCGAAGGGTATCGTCTTTAACAAAGTGAAGCAATTCAACAACAATGGATTCAAATTATTTTTCTTGGACCTCGCCATCTCTAATCATTTCTCTTCGCCCAGTCATCCTCAAGCAAATGATCAAGTAGAAATCACCAATAAGACGATCTTGAGAAATTTGAAGTCGAGGTTAGAGAAATCCAAGAGTGAATGGGCTGAAGACCTTTCGAGTGTACTATAGGCCTACCACACAATGAATAGAATCCCAATGGGTGAAACACCATACTCGCTGGTATATGGGACAGAATCGGTCATACTAGTAGAGATTGGAATGCCTAGCTTCAGGACGATGAATTTCAACAAGGAGAACAACAAAGCAAAATTAAGGCTTAATCTTGATCTTCTTGTCGAAATGAAGGAGCATGCCGGGGTGCGTACAAGCATAAAGTCACCAAACACTATAACAAGAGAGTTAAGCACATGTCATTTCTACCTGGTGACTTGGTCCCTAGGAAAGTCACTTTGTCTGCAAAGGAACTTAATGCTAGGAAGCTTAGCCCGACATGGAAAGGTTCCTATAGAGTTGTCAAGGTCTCCAGGACAGGAATTTATTGGCTGGAAGATATGAGCAGGAGGGCACTACCTCACCCCTAGAATGCTGAACACTTGAAAAAATACTACCAATAGTTCTCTTGGTCGCCATATTATAGAGGTCGCCTAAACAACGTTATTTGTCCTCACCAAAATTCTACTTTATTAAAGTGAAGTGGTCGCCAATTTACATATAATTGTGGTTATTTTAATAGAATCATCAATTTTTCCAGTTCAATTATGTTATCATCACCAATGATATTGAGGTCGCCAAAATGGGTTATCGCCAATTTCATAATTTAATTAGATTAGTTCAACTTATTGTTGTCGCCAAAGGATAAAAAAATTGGGATTGGCAAATTATTTAACAAAGGCATCTTGCTCGCCAAAGTATCTCACCATGATTAAGTTTAATGTTTGTCTGGTTAAGGCAACTTAAACCTATTATGTTTGCCTAACAATTTTTATTCGCCAAGTTCATCTCGTCAGTTTCATTACACTAATTATTCATGATATCGCCAATAGAAACAAGCACATTGTTATTGAAGAGGCACATATACAAAGAAGAGATACAGAAGGAAGGAAAATTGTTGTCTTATTAAAGTCGCCATTACATTGATCTCGCTATTGTAAAAAAAAAAGGAAAAATATACATGGAGATGCCTACTGGCAAGGAGAGTTGGTATCCAACTCAACCTTCTCCTCTTTTTCATCCTCCTCAACCAATTCAGGGTCGAACTGGAGGTCTTGGATGTCGAGGTCAGGATGAAAAAGTACAATCTGCTTTTTGCACAAATTGAAGTCCTCGCTGAAGTACGTGGAAGCTGCTTTTTCCACGGCCTCCTTGAAGTCGTTTGAAGATTTGTACTCTTCAATTGCCGATGTCTTGGCAAGGGTCTTCTTCTCCTTCAGCTCGGCCATTTCCTTCTCATGCCTCTCCAAGGTGGCATCGTGATCCTCCTTCATCCTCTTTAGCTCCTCAACGACGTGTTGCTTTTTGGCCTCGAGCTCGGCTACCCGACCTTCCAGGTCTTTGGCCACATTCTGGTCCCAGACCATCTCATCTCGGATGGATCTGGCATTGGCCTGTTGGGTCAGTGCCTTATCTAGCATCTCTTTGCTGCAACCAACAAGAGGGGATCCAAGCATCACCGCCTGCAAATGACATAACTTATCAGAGCACTAAAAATAAAGAATAATTTGAGCTCAAGTCAAAAGCAAGTGATTACCTGACTAATAGAATGAAAGAACTTTGTGATCACCCAGTCAAGGTCTAACTTGTCCATCGCCTCCTTATCGGCGAGCAAAATGAGCCCCTAGAGGAGCTTCTCTACCACCCCAGAATTCTCCATGATAGAGTCGTTGAGCCCCAAGACACCCCTGGGGTTAGCCGAGGTCCCCTCCCTGGGGACTATAGAAGTGGGCATCGACTTGGTCGTCACCCAACTCGATGTTGCCTTGGATTTGGCTAAGGCCTTGGCAGCTGACCCCTTCTTCTTGTCCTCAGGTGGCGGCATGGGCCTCTATGAACTCGGGAATTCTCCATGATAGAGTTCTTAATCAGATAGAATTGTCCTTGCTCAAGTGTGCTAGAGATTTCATCGAATCTTGGCTGCTCGATCGGTCAAGACTAGCGACAAGTTTTAGTGCTTACCTGAAAATGTTAACACAATGTTAGATAAAGAAGAGAAGTTAAGCTTTTTAATTGAAGAACAATTCATTAAACGAAGACTGACCTAAGGTGCTCCATGAACTCGGGACCCTCGAAACTCCAAGCTCCCAAGATAATCCATGGGCGAACTCTAAGTTATCTCTTAAGATGAAGAAGAATTTCTTCTTCCATCCCTTGACATTGTTGGGATACCCCTCGAGCATGGTTCACTTCGGTCTCGCCTTGAAATAAAGCCATTCGAAATCTGGTTTTGGGTTGTTGAATAGGCCAAAAATGTTCTTAAATTTGTTTAAAGAAAGGGCGAACTTGTTAAATTGTCGCATCACTACCGCATCGATGACACTTCGCCATGTATTAGGGGCTAGCTGGGCTGGGCTAGGCAGGGCAAATGTTGTAGTACGCCATTATTCTCCTAATGGTTGGATGAATGGGATGGCGCAAATTGGCCTAAAAGGCAGCCTCATAGAAGGCCACCTCACTCGAACGAGTAGACACAATGGTCTTATCTGGCTCGGGGAGCCTTATTTGGATCCCAACTGGGAAGGAGCATGATTCCCGAAGGTGATCTAACTTGCCTTAGGTCATA
>BRYE01000009.1:11012218-11014718 GCA_030159115.1 Actinidia arguta var. hypoleuca | reverse complement strand
TATGTATTGACACGTTCGAGTCGGTATCTGTAAGGGGATAATATACTAGTTCTGGCCAAGTTAGGGTAAGTATTATTGTCGGACTATCGCTTTATAGTAAGCTCGGTGGGGTCTTTGTGTCAGAGCTCAATTGAGACGCAACGGTCGGCAAGAATCCCAATGGCACGTCAGGAGTAGATGGTGACTTGTACGATGAAGTTTTCTCTAATACCCCCACGCCTAAATCGAGACACTGGCGACATGATTGGCTAGCTACCAACTATGTCTTATGGGCATGGTTGTGTCAGCCGCTTACTCACTGACACAACAATTAACGTGTTCCGACACACGCCAAGCTGTAGTCCGTCTATTGTAGGTGCTAGATAGGAAATTTAAATAGGAGTCTTGTGTGGTTTTATACTTTGATTTTGTGGTGGCATTGTGTAATATTTTGAATGCTTTGAATCTTTTGTTTTGTTTTTAAGAGGTTGTGAAGAATTTTGGAGGGGGGAGCCTTCATTTTTATGCTGTTGTGATTCACAGGGTAGGAGAATCCAGGAACCAAAAATATATCATTAACAGATAATAATCTTCTTCTTTCCATGTTTGTTTCCTATAGGTTTTTTTGGAGGAAAAACAAATAAATAGTTTTTTTTCTTTTGAAATTTAAGAAAGGGAAAATAAAATGATAAATAACTTAAATAAATAAATCAAAAGAATGATGAGTTTCTTTATCATTTTCATTTATTTCCAAGAAAAAACCAACAAATAAAAGTAAACTAATTTTCTTTAGATTTTTTTTTTAAATTTCTACTTTTTTTACTTTCTCATCCTTTCATTTTCTTTCCACAAGTTCCAAACATGGTGTTTCTCTTAAAAAGAAAAATAAGCAATTGACAAATTGCGTGATTGCGATGTGCGGGGGCGTGTTAGGACTGTTCTTGGTTTGAGTGGATGAATTGACTTCTAATTTAACGAATTGTGTGCAGTGAAAGAATCCATCACCGGTTCTTTTTTGTCTCAATGCGAGGATTTCACAATTTTCACAGATAATATAAAATGAAGTTAAATGCGGAACTTAAAGTAAAGAACATTATTGAAATTGAAATTGATAAAGTTGATCATTGCATAGAAAAAAAAGTTACAACTATGAATTGGAACCGTAAATTGCATGTAAGGAAATTAACTGGAAACGATAATTGAGACTGATAAAAGTGACTGATTTGTGTGTTCGGGGACCTTTTCTTCATCTTCGTTTCTTGCTTTTATAATTGCAGATATCCTAGTAGTTAAATCCCATGTTCCAACTTTAATTCTACTAGTGCCATGTGTCTTGCTCCACTAAAAAGACCAATGATCAAGCCACATCCTTGAAACTAGGCTAAATGCAACTGCCACATAGCATATCAGTGCATGGTGTAAAGGCCCATGGCAGCCACGTTCCCACATTCTATAAGATATCTTCAGGTTCTAATCAAGAATTGTCAATTCTATGTACATGTTGCCTTCCATTTTAAATGAATCACTATTAAAAATTTATAAAATTTCGATACGAATAAAGGGGTATTTGGAGGGTCTCTCGAGACAACCGAACAATTACCTCCAGGTTCATTAAACCTGAACAATTAAAAGGATAGCCATTTTGATTGTAAATATTCTCATGAAGTGGAGTTTAGAGTTTATGGGGGCTCAATTATTTTTGTCAGTTTCAAGAGCAATTTATGAGTCATTTTCTTTTTATATGTACTGAAGTTCTTGCTTTGAAAAAATACACAAAAGACATAATTTGCATTTTCAATTTTGAGAAAGAAAGAGACAGATGTAAGTTCAAGTTCGCCAAAACTTATATCGGTGGTGTTTCGACGTACGCAATTTAGCCGTTTTATTTTAGAGGAAAGGTGCCGACAAAGACTACAACACTCTCAGTAGGTGGTGAGTCTTTATTAAGGAAACTGCGTTTATAGAACTCGGCTTCAATCTGTTTGTATCTCAGTTTTAGTATTCTTTTTGTATTTGTATACATTTTGTTCTTTAAAATTTTGTATTTGCCATATTTTTCCTAACAATTACTTCATAAATGATCAAATTTAAAATGGAAGAGAGAAAAAGAATACCCAACTTTCAAATATCTCGGCATCTTGTGAACCACTTTTATATTTTTTGGCCCAAGTATCAGCCACTTGCCCAATTTTAATTGACTGCCATTTTTTAGTATATACACATAGCCTACGAGGGAGAACTTAGGAAAATAACTATTTTCCTTCCTTTTTCTTAATTTGGATAAAAAAAGAAAATATTCAAAGAAAAATTACTGTAAATTTGTTTTCTTTCTCACTTTTCCCCCTTTTCTTCCTTCCCTCTTTCCTTTTCTTGTCTTCCTTGTTGAGTTTATATTATAATTTTCTTTTTTTGAAAGCAAATAAGAGAATGTTATTTTCTTCAACTTTCTTTTTTTATTCTTTTTAAAAAACCAAATAAAGATAAAGAAATAAAATTCTCTTAAAATTTGCCCCTTGCCTTG
>BRYE01000009.1:10994718-10997218 GCA_030159115.1 Actinidia arguta var. hypoleuca | reverse complement strand
TAGATGCTTCACTGTTGATTCTCATCCTTCAAAGACTACGAGTATAATAAGAGCATCCGTCAACAAAAAGATCACCCTAATATGAGATATCAAGGCTATAGCTACCCCACTTCTTGTATCTGCTGAACATATACTATACCCATATTGTTTGCTAAGAGCTTTGTCTTCTTAGAAAGATACAACTGTAAATAGGGTATCCGTAGTACCTAGAAAACAGCATAAAAATAAGGATAATTATGTTCTTTCTTTTGTGTGCTACATAAAATATATTATAATTGAAAGTACACATTACATTTGTTTTCTAGGTACTTTTATGTGGCTTGTTGTGGGTATTAGTTCTAGGTGAGAGAGTGAAACAGTCATGAATTTGTAGGAGTAACACCAATTGGAGACAATTTCAGAGAAAATAAACTAATATGGTTTGGTCGCATAGAAAATAGATGCGATAATAAAGAAGAGTGATAAGATTACTATTAACGGAAAAGCGACAGTTTTGTCATTCATAGCATGAGGACTTGTGATTCACACTATAAATTATTATTATTATTATATACACACACACACATACATACGTACACACATACATTCATACATATATATACATACATACACACACATACATTCATACATATATATACATACATACATACATTATTGATACATATATATATATATATGTATATACATATATGTACATATATATATATTTGTCGTGGATATCTGACCACTGACCAGCAGGTATTTTGTTGTGTTAATTGCTTTTATATTTTTAATGTGTGGAATTGGAATATGTCTTAATCAATGGCATTGTGGGCATGGTATTCATGAATTTTGAAGGATGACAACTTAAGAACCACCAGGCTTGGAAGCTTATGCTGCTCTCTCTGTCTCTCTGTAAGACACACAACATACAGACTTTTTATGATGTTTACTGCATTAGGCTGCTGGCAAAATATACATTTTTTTTTTTTTAATTTTTGACTCTTGACTAAAAATTGTTGTTCCTCATGCTGCTCTTTTTTTCAACAGGTCTTATGCAGGACATGATTGCTGAAAAGTGAGCGTAATGGTGTGTTTTAGTTTCCGATTATTTATCACCCTGAATGAAAAGGAAATTAAAATGCTACTCTTGATTGCAATACAACTGAATGGGTTCTCTTCTATTTGTGTGCAACCAATAAAAATAAATAATAAGGTTTTGGGACTTCATTTTATTTTTGTTTTAGTTTTATTATGGACAAAATGGAGGTTATGGTTTGTTTTGTGAATTCTCAAGGTTACAGAACAAATTATGATTAAAGTACCACCTTCAAAGAATGAAATAAGACTGCCAATTTTTAGTTGCATTTTGATATCACTGTACTGCCAATTTTTAGTTGCATTTTGATATAGCTATTTATTGATTTCTTTGGTTTTGAAGTGTAACACGATACTGCCATTATGGACAAATGATGGGGAAATGGTGCTTTACAGGCTGATCTTTTCCTTCCTCAGCTCCATTATTGATGCATTTTAGCTTTGAGGTCAAATGAATTCGTATACTGCTTTTGCTTCTTAAACTGTACACTAAATTAAGACAGTTGCTCATATTGTTAAAAAAACAATTCAACCCAGCTCCAGACAAGATCTTATTTCTAGTTAAAATGAATTTAATAGGCAGTTGAAGTTTTTTAGGCCCCAATCTTGTGGAAAAAATTATGCACCTAATTAATTGTTAGCCTCTCAAATGTAAGAACCTGGTTATTGACTTCCATTACGTTAAGTGTGCTCAAGTGATGTTCATTTGCTATAGCTTCTGCAACTACTTTCTATCAGAGCTCTGTCCTTAATACTAAGTTACGAAGTTGGCTTGGATTCTGGCCCTTCACAAATATAATGGGCAAATGTCCCTCCTCCTTTTATACTTTGGAGTGTAATTTTTATCCGGAAGTTTCAGCTCTTATGTAGTGAAATGATTCATTTTATTTTTTCCAAATTGATTATTGTATGATGTAGGTATTGTCAAAATCAGATTAGTTGCAAAGGCTTTAGTTTCCCACTCTTTGAATTGCGACGGATTCGACTCATTTCACTCATTTCCGTAAGTGATTCTATGATGTAAATAATTGCTTAACTTTTGACTAGGTCTTATATCACAAGCTGATAAATGTTTTGTACCGTTGACACCTTAACCGAATTCAAGGCTGAGAGGGTGTCTTTTATATGCTAGAGATGTATTTTGTTAGGTTAGCATTAAGATTAGACTCGTGCGTAATTATCCAGAAATTAGCCTTCCTCAAGTCGAATTATCTGGCTATTGTGGGTTCTGATTTCATAGGACTTGGACTATGTTAAATTTCATAGCAGGAAGTACTCTATTTTTATGTCCTGGGAGGAGTAACCTAGTTGAGTTAATTCTGATGAATTTTTATTCATCACAGTAAATAAGTAATTCTGCAGAATGATCAATATTTCTCAATCCTAACATCCCTAACAAAATATTGCAAGTCATACCTGCATC
>BRYE01000009.1:10977218-10979718 GCA_030159115.1 Actinidia arguta var. hypoleuca | reverse complement strand
TGTGCATCATCTTGCCTAATTCAGTTTGACTGTTCTCACGACATTTCTCATCATTGTTTCCTTTGCTAACCAGCATCCTTTATGGTATTTCTAATCCCTTTCATCCATAGTTCTGATTATTTCTGTTGAAAAATCTCGAAATTTAGATGTCTAGGAATTTTGAAAATACTTACTTCAGGGCATGGTACGAAAGTCGTCATCCTTGAAACGTTATTTGCCATCACCTATGATGTGCATGTGCATCGGGTTGAAAACAAATGAAGCCCAGCCTTACGCTACGCTATGTGATAATATGTTTGTACAAACGAAGATCAATGACCATTTTAAGAATTTCTGGAGTTATATTTATGCAAAAAATAGAACCCAGAAATATAACTCCAGAAAGGAAGATGAATTTTTTAAAGAATTTTAAGCCGAAGCCTGAAATAAAATATTTAGAACCCAAGAGAAAGACCAATTCCTGATTGGGCACAATTTACATGCGTGTCCTAAGAGTGCACAGGGTTTAGGGTTGTTGTAGTGTCCTTAAAATCGGTCCACTTTAGGTTTATTTTAATTATTTAAAATATTAATATTGTAGAGTTTGTTAAGTTGATTATCCATGAAAAAAATTAGATTGATTTAAAATCGGTAATTGCATAATTAAATACATTTGTTTTAAAACAATTAACGTCAAGTATGATTTTTTTTAATGTACTATAAGACAAATGACAACTAATCATTTAACTACTGATGTCAGATTGACTTGATTTTTTGCAAAGATTATATGTTCAGCGGACTTTATAAATTACACGGTTCGGATTATAAAGATGAGCAAATAATAAACCTATAAAAAAAAGCACTACGGAATTGTAGTGCCTTTGATTACTATGAGAATACTAAATCCGATGCTTTAAGGCAGTTAAAGCAATTAGTTGGCATTTATAAAGCATTTCCTTTCCTTCTCGCTTTCCTACATGGGACATAATGCATAAGACAACTTTTTAAAAAAAAACCAAAAAAACCACGCACTTGATAATAGTTTAACAATTTCTTTATTGTGAAAGTTGTGAAGTTTGCCGGGGTTAGACTTCACCGAAAGCGCGCCCTAAGAGAAGTGAAATCGAGCCACTAAGCCTGCTCAGGAAAAGGCAGCAGTTTGCCTATAAAAATCAGGCTTGGGAGGCATAGTCAGGTTTGTCTTTCTTTTATTTTGTCCCATCTTGAACTATTTTTTTTTTAATGAACTTTTTGTATTTTTTGGTCTAGACTTTGTAGGTTAACGGTTTGTCTTGATTACAGGATTTAAAAAAATATATATACATATATATATGCCAAAAAAAACCTAATTGCCAACTGGATTAGTTTTTATTTTAGTGGATATTTGTACATAAATAATTTTTTTATTCCCGATCAAGACAAATCAAAAAAATTAATCAAAAATTAAAATAAATCAACTAAAGACAAAAATAATTCTAGTAACAAAATTTTATCCCAAGCTGCTCAAATACAATGTCTCTTTTAACATGGGCCGTATGTCTTGGGCTGGACAGCTTTACTAGTCTGGTGTGAGACATGGGCTGGACTTTTTTTTTTTTCCCAAACTAATAAACCAGATTATAGTTATAAGAATTCCCAGAAGGTTTATTGGGCCTTGTTTGGTATAGGCCTTAAAGCTCTAAGCACTTGGTAGTTCCCTCAATTTAATTTAATTATGAACAACTAGATATCGAGGGGAACAAATTATGGTTGATATTAATTATGTCAAATAAAGATATTTCAATTATTCTTTTTAAACATTATTGAGTGTTTATCCTCCTTAAAAGATATTCACACACATTTGTACTCACTTTATACAAATTCTCTCAAATGACTATATAGAATACAAGTAGTAGTGTG
Source organism: Actinidia arguta var. hypoleuca (assembly GCA_030159115.1). Lineage (NCBI taxonomy): Eukaryota > Viridiplantae > Streptophyta > Magnoliopsida > Ericales > Actinidiaceae > Actinidia > Actinidia arguta. Next base: position 10,977,840 of record BRYE01000009.1, on the reverse strand, counting down.
TGGACATCCCTAATTTGAGAGAGTTTATACAAATATTTTTGTTCAAGTATTTGTGTTAGTTGCATTATTAATATTTTGTTATATTTATACGTGTTCGTAGGCTAATGAATTTTAGCCTATTAAAAATTGACAATTATCACAAAAATCCTAAAAATATGGCACAGTGATTGGTTAATCAGATAATGTTCAATAGGCAGGGCTGACTCAAGATGATATGGGGCCTAAAGATGCAATATAAAATGAGGCCTTTTCTTATATGCATTACAAAATTTATATTTTAACTTTATGAGATGCAAATTTTTGCATTCAAGTTTTGCCAACAATTCAAAATTGGGTAGTATATCAATTCACTTAATTTTTCTTGTGGCACCGATAATCTAAAGCAATTTTTTAATGCATTTCAACTTTGAAATTTTTTTTATGCAAAATCATTTATTACAAGTATTGTTAATAATATATTATAAACAATGCATGCATTTCAAAAAGATTATAAGATTATCATAAGGTTCATCTTAAACTTTCAATTCTAAAAACAAATTTAAACCCATCAATATTCGAATAGCTTTCACGTTTTAGCTTAAATTCAACATTAAGTTGCAAAGATGAGAGGAAAGAAATAAGG
>BRYE01000009.1:10957218-10959718 GCA_030159115.1 Actinidia arguta var. hypoleuca | reverse complement strand
ATTAGGACAACACCGTCATCAAACTCCACAAAGCTAAAAAACCAATCCCTTTAAGGGCTCATGTGATAGTAACATCTTGAATTCAGAATCCACTCCTCAGAATGATTAGTGGATGATGAAACTGTCAAAACTGTATCCAAATCTTCATCTTTGTTATGTGCCACATTCACTTTTGATTCTTTCTTTTCTTTGATCGGACAATTATCCCTCCAATGGCCTTTCTAATTGAAATAGGCACACTCATCCTTTGCAAGTTGTCGCATATCAGATGATTTTTCCCTTGATTTTGAGCGAGACTTCCACCTTCCTCTAGACTTTTGAGTACTCATTCTACCCCTTGCTGTAAATGCATCTGAACTCGATTTCCTGTGAGCATACAAATCTTTCTTCTGTACCTCATTATTCACCAAGGCATTAGAAAACATCATTAAATTTAATTTCATCTTTATCATACATCAAGGTAGTTGACAGATGTTCATAAGTTTCAAGCAAGGAATTTAATAACAAAAAAACCTTATCTTCATCATCAATTTCAATATCCAGATTTTATAGATTAACCAAAATTTTATTGAAACTATTCAGATACTCACTCATGGTCGTACCTTGTATTGGAAGCGAAAGAGTTTCTTTTTCAGATAGAGTCGGTTCTCAACATTCTTGGACATGTACTTGTTCTCGACTTTGTCCCACAACTCCTTTGTTGAGGTCTTCTTCATAACAAAGTTCTTCTGGTCTTTGGCAAGACAAAGTTTGATAGTACCGCAAGCTTGGAGATTAAGTTTCACCCAATCCTTCTTTGACATGTCATCGGGCTTAGCCTCTAGATAATATTCAAGTCCTGCTGAATTAGGACATCCAAAACTTCGCATTGCCACATGCCGAAGTTATTTGTCCCATCAAATTTCTTAACTTCAAATTTGGTATTAGACATCATAGTCCTACACCCAGAGCTATCGAAACTGTTAGACATCATAGTCCACTTTTCTTTTGCCATCGAAACAATTTTAAATCCACCCAAACTGATATATAGAATTAAAATATACAAATTTGAAATGTAAAAAAAACTTAAGGAAGGCTAAACTAAAAAAATTTAAAACTTTTGTGACCAAACTATCAAAAATAAAAAATTCTAGCAACCAAATTATAATTTTTGGTAACTCCAGGGATCAAAGTATAATTTTTAAAAATTATAAGGACTAAACTATAATTTACCAAAATTTAGGGATTAAAATATAAAGTTTTAAAACTTCAGGGATTAAAATTATAATTTACCAAAGAGAATATTCTTGGAATATTCTATTGCTGACAAATTATTGACGAGGCACTGGATGGATGCTGATAGAGCTCTAACCAAGCGCTAACTTGTACGCTAACAGATTGCTGACAAGGCACTGACAAAGTACTGACGTGGCCTTGACTATATGCTGACTTGATTGCTGACTCAACGCTGATTAAGTTGATGACTCAGATTTGACTAGACCACTAACTGGACGGGCATGTGGCTAGTAGGAGCGCGTGAGATCAGGTGATGCGCGTGTGCAAGTGCGTGTAGGGTCTTCTGAGCGCGTGCAAGTGTGTGGCATATATAGAATTGACGCATCGATAGTCTGACGGCGTGCTAACCGGATTGCTGACTCAGTGCTAACTGGATTGCTGACTCAACGCTGACTGGGTTGATGACTCAAATTTGACTGGACTGCTGATTGGATAAGCGTATGGCTAGCAAGAGCGCGTGCGAGCGCGTGAGATCAGGTGATGCGCGCGTGCGAGGTCTTTTGAGCGTGAGCAAGCACGTGGCACAGATGGAACTGACGTGCCGACAGTCTGACGACAAGTGTGACGCGTGGATGAAGTAAATCTGATGCACCAATAGTGAGGTGGCGCATGAAGGCGCGTGTGGCATCATATTGAGACTGTGTTTACTTCTAGAGCTTTGTCTCGAGGAGACGAACACGGTGGTGCTATCAAAAATTAATTTAGAGCACTTTTTCAGAGATCAGAAATTCGACCTGGGCTCTAATACCAGTTGTAATGTGCTAAATCAAATCACACCAATCACACACAATCACAGATGAAGCACACACATAGACACAATGATTTACGAGGGTCGACAAAATTGCCTACATCCTCAGGTGGCAGCATTTCACTATTATAGAGAAACAGATACAACTCTCAATTTTCTCCTCTCAACCAGAAACATAGAATTTAAGAGAGAAGAAAATATGACAGATTTTATATTCTAAGATTCTAATCTCATAATCCTATATCTGGGACGTTTAGTCCTTTTTATAGGATGAGTGATTGAATTCAAATTCAATTAGGAAATAAATCCAAATAAGAGTTTGAAGCAAATCCAAATAAGAGGAGTTTAAAACCAACTCGAACATTTATATCTATTCAAACACTTGCATACACAAGTCACTAACCCTGAAACGTAAATATAGCAAAAATACGAAGAAATGACCTTTTCTTTTTTCGGAAGTCCTATGGTACATGTTAC
>BRYE01000009.1:10934718-10954718 GCA_030159115.1 Actinidia arguta var. hypoleuca | reverse complement strand
TTATAATTTGGCCAAAGTTTCATTTTAGTTGTTAAAAATGACAGTATAAGTTTTCATGCACTTCTTTTTTATTCAAAATATAAACATATATTGACAGATGAACTATATTGGACCACATGAAAATGGTAGGGTCATAATTATTTAAATTGGAAGATAAAATTTACCCAGACAGACAATTGCAGGGAAAGAGTAACTACAAAAAAGGAAAGTTTGCCACGTAGCACACAATAGGACCCAGAGCTGCTGGTAGGCCAAGCATGGATCATGAAGAAGGAAAAACTTAGGGCATTATGTAAGAGATTGGAAATTGACAGCCGAACAAGAAGCTAGTAGAAATTAATATATTGCGATCTTCTAGTGACAGATTTTCTTTTCCATGCATTTGATTCGACACTTTAAGACATTACCATGCTAGAAGAAAGATAATCTCTGTGGTGGTAGAAATTTTGGGACGAGCAATTAATAGTCAGAATTGTTCTTTGACCTTGGAATTGACCTCGGCTATGACCTGCACAAGAGAACAAATGTAATCGATCAGGGCGAGGCCGTTAAAAACCTCTCCAGCGTGGAAATCAAACTAATGCGAACAGACCAAACATAAAGTATCAGAGCTCTCAAAGTGAGAATACAGTTGATTCGTGTATGTACCTTTTCCAATGGAGGAGAGCGACTTTTTATTGATGAAGGATGGAAAGTTGTGTGAGAATATTACGGCATAATCCTTGGGTGGCTAAGTATGGAAGGAGATTCCGAGAATATCGAAGATAAAGGTAGAAGATGCCATATGGAGATAGTAGCGTGAATGTTGGAGTTCGAGAGGAGGTGGAGTCTTACATTGATCTTATCTTCAAAAAGTCAGGCAAGATAGTTCACCTCGCCTATGTGTAAGGGCGACAAGACCAATCGAGGAGTCCAAGCAAATTTCAGCATGGAGCTCGGGAGATGTTTATGACACGATCCTTTTGGGCGACATCCCACCCTGGCCTATCAGCAGGTGGAGAATTTTTTCCTCATTAATTGCTCCCTACTCAATGTGCCGAGGTGACACAATTGGCACAATTGAGTAACGAGTTATGGAGTGTGAAAGGAAGACGTCAACAAGTAATGATGGCATGTCCTAGCTAGGTGACATGTGGAGGTGCATTAATGGCAGAGCGTCTCTTCGCCTTCTAACGGTGGTTATAACTGTAGATGGCAGTTTGAACCTCAAAATTCAGAGGGTCATGCAATCTTGGTTGTTGACGCGAACAGATCCCAGTCATTGGTGCTTCCTATAAATAAGGGGATCCACCACCCAGCGTACTCTTCTATTGTCAGTGATAAAGAGGTTCTGTCTTTGCTCCGGCGTTAACCTCACCGTAGATCTCGCCCTCGTCAGCTCATCATCTCGCCATCACCTAAGTAAGTATTACCCGTCTTTCCTCAATCTCTAGCCTGTAGTTTATGTCAAGTAGGGCCGGCGTAGGAGACTTAGATAGTTCTGTACTGTCTTGAGTGTTTGAACACTTAGAAGAAAAATCATTCATGACGGATGAAGTCAAACAACTCTTTTCCTCCCCTCTTGAGGAATCTCTGCCTCAAGATGAACCTTCTGACCATGGGGAAAATCTTGAGATAGACAACTGACCTCCACCTGATAGGGAGGTAAATATCATGACTCAGGGCGATCTCGATCGCCTAAGAGAGTCATGTTCCTTCCTGTCAGGGATCTAGGCTAGGTTCCCCGAGGATGACGAGACCATAGTGTCTACTCACCCAAGCAAGGTGACCTTTTATGAGGCTACTTTCCATGCTAGCTTGCGACTCCCAATTCACCCCACTATTAGGAGAAAACTATATTTCTACAATGTCTTGCCCAACTTTCCCCCAACACATGGCGAAGTGTCGTCTGGGTGGCGATATTACAAGTCTGCTCTATCCCTCAACGAGTTTAGGCACCTATTCAGCCTGTTCAAAAGTCCAAAGCCAAACTCGGGGTGGCTTTACTTCTAGGCGAGGCCAGGCAAGGCTGTGATCAAGGGGTACCTCAACAATATCAAGGGGTGGAAAAAGAAATTCTTTTTCATCTCGGGAGACGACTGGGAGTTCTCTTTGGGAATATCTTGGGATGAAGGTGTTCCTCGGGTTCCAAGTTCATGGAACACCCTAGGTCAGTCTTCCTTTCACCAATTGTCCTTGAATTATCCAAATGTAGCACCTTGTCTTTTACTAACAAGCGTTCTTTTGTTTTTAGGTAAATACTGCAACAAGTTGCCTATCCTGACCAATCTAGAAGAACGAAAGTCCAAAAAGGTCTTCAAAATAATAGGCCTAGGAGGGTCTTTCCTAGTCAAGGTTGTCCTCGACTCCAAGGCATATCGCAGGTATTTCACCCTTGGTCGGCAGGGACAATGTTGAGGACAATCCTGTAGATGGCGCAACTGCTATTATGGGCGACGAGGGTGGGTCTCATCATTCTCGAGATGAACACCCCCGAGATGACTCGGTTGAGTGCCTAGGGACTTTTAGGAATAGGATGAGAAAAATTCTACCCCTCTTCCCGATATGACAATGTTGAGACTACTAGGGGGAAAATTCCATGATCCTTTTTTGGGCTTAGGACCGTTTAGCTCAAGCTTGAGCTCTAAGTCAGAGACCTGATTGGATCCACATCTACCCCCCGAGCTTAGATCAGATGGTACTATCTTATTACTTTCCCAAGTACTATAACCCGTTCATTGATTGATTCATGTTTCCTTTTGCAGCTATGTCGAAGAAAATCGATTTGAAATAGCTCGCCTAACTAGCGAAGAAGTCCAAGGCTGCCACCTCACCAACTAAAGGTGTGGTGATTAGAGAGAAGCAACCTCAGGATGAGGTTCCTGACTTCTCGCCTAGCAAAAAGGGCAAGACTACGGCCGACTCGAAAGGGAAGGAGACCATGCCGCCGCCCGAGGCTAAAAAGAAGACAGAGAAATCCAGCAAGGCAAAGAACAAGGGAGTAACACCTGCAATGGTTCCCGGGGAGGGCACCTCGTCCAATCCTGGTGACGTCTTAAGGCTCAATGCCTTCATGTTGGAGAGTTCGGCAGTGGCAGAAAAACTCCTTGAGGGCGTGATCACACCCTTCGACAAGGAGGAGGCGGGCAAGTTGATTGGGCGATATTGAGGCTCTTTTTTGGAATTGTCTAGGTAACCACCTACCCTTTGGTTAAGGTCGGCCTCATGTGCTTTTAACCTTCTAGCTAAGTTCATACTTTTGTAGGTGGTGGTGCTCACGTCTTTCCTTGCCAGTCGTGGCATGGAGCTAAGGGATGAGGCAATAATTCACTAGACCCAGGCTGAATCAGTTAGGACTGAAATGGCTCGAGCTCAGCACGTTCCTTAGAGATGGAAAAGGTAATGGCTGAGATCAGGGTCCGGGAATGACAGGCTACTGAAGATCTTCAAAAAGTGGAAGACGAGCGAGATGCCACCATCAATAAGCTCAAGAAGGAGATTTTCGAGCTTAAGAAGAAAGAAGTCCTCGCCAAGAAGTCAGCCATTGAGGAGTACAAACCTTTCAATGACTTCCATGAGGCTGTGGTGCAAGCAGCTTCCAAATACTTGGGTGAAGAGTTCGACTTGTGTAAGAAGCAGATTGGCCTCCTTTATCCCGAGCTGGACATCTATGGCTTGAAGATTGACAATGAGCTTGCCCGGGAGGAGGATGAGAGCGAGGACAAGAGTGAAGAGAAGGAAGAGGAGAGGGAAAGGGAGAAGGGCGAGCAGGACAACAACCCTCTTTCTCCTTAAACACTTGTACTTTTTTCTTCTTTTTTTTTTTTACACTGGTGAAGTGTAACCCTACCAATTTTTAATGAATGAAAAATACTTCTTTCTTTATGTTTCCTACTTGCACTGTTTACTTCACCGCATAGTATCTTCTCATATTGGCGACATCACATCTAATGAATTTGGCGAATAAAATTTAATAAACTGGCGATTGGAAAAGTGAATTTGGTGAACATAATATGGTCATTCGATGAACAATACTGCTGGGCAATCGTGCTAAGTTTAATTCACCTTAATCACTCACACATCAAACTCGAATCATGGCGATCAATTCATCTTGCCGAGTTTAATGCCTTGACAAAATTTGAAATTCTCAAAATCTTTTATTCCTTTGGTGACATCAATAAGTTTTATCCTTATTTTGGCAAAATCGATGATATAATCTTTGGCGAAATAACAAAACCGATCGGGAGAATTTGTTATTTTATTAGAGTGATCATGATTACATGGAGATTGGCGATCGTAATCATATGAGCTTTTGGAGAATAGAATCGTAATTACATGGAGAATTTGGAGAATATAAAACTTTGGCAACATCGTTTCATTGCATGGGTAGTTTTTATCAAATGGCGACCAAAGAGACTATTGGTAGTATTTTTTTAAATGCTCAGCATTCTAGAAATGAGGCAGTGCCTTCCTACTCATTCTTCTAGCCAATAAGTTCATGGTCTGGATACTTTGATGACTTTGGAGGGACCTTATCATGTAGGGCCAAGCTTCCCAGCATTAGGCTCTTTTGTAGATAGAGTGACTTTCCTTAAGACCAAGTCACCAGGTAAGAACGACCTGTGCTTGACCCTCTGGTTGTAGTACTTGGCGACTTGCTGCTTGCAAGCAGCCTAGCGCACCTTAGCTCGCTCCTTATTTTTGTCAAGGAGATCAAGATTAAGCCTTAACTCGGCTTAGTTGTTCTCCTTGTCAAAATTTGAGGTCTTGAAGCTCAGCATCCCTATCTCCACTAGTATAATTGATTTGTCCCATATACCATCAAGTACGGCATTTCGCTTATAGGGATTCTGCTCATCGTGTGGTAAGCCCATATTATGCTTGGAAGGTCTTCTACCCATTCACTCTTAGACTTCTCTAACCTCACCTTTAGGTTCCTTAGGATAGTTCTATTGGGGACCTCCACTTGACTATTTGCTTGAGGATGACCAGGCAAGAAGAAATGGTTGGATATGGAAAGATATTAGCAAAATAGTTTGAATCCATCATTGTCAAATTGTCTTACATTATTCGATTTGATAACCTTGGGAATTCCAAATCGACAAACGATGTTCTTCCTAAAAAAATTCATAGTATTCTTCTCCGTGATTTTGGTGAGAGGTCATGCTTCTATCCACTTCATGAAGTAGTTTATGGCGACAATCAAGAATTTCCTCTACAATGGAGCTTTGGTAGAGGTCTAAGCACGTCAATCCCCCATTAGGCGAATGGCCATGGGTTGGTCATCGGTACCATCTCGGTATGGGAGAGATGACTCACAAGAGCGAACCTCTATCACTTATCACGTTTCCTAGTAAATGAGATCGCATCTCGTCCCATCTGAGGCCAAAAATACCCTTGGCAGACAACTTTTTTAGCCAGCGTTCTAGCTTCAGAGTGATTATGGAAGATGCCTTTATGAATTTCTCTGAGTACATAATCTGCTTCCTCAGGTAGGAGACATCTCAAGAGCAGTCCTGAGAAAGACCTCTTGTATGAAGTCCCTTGGATGATGCAAAACCAGCCTGAACGGTTTTAGACCCGACGTGTGTGGAGCTTATCTGTTGGAGACTTTCCATCCTTAAGATATGTAATGATTTCGTCCATCCACATAGGATATACTTCAGCTTGGCAGATGGTTTTGGCGACGTTAATGCTAGGACCTACCAAGAACTCCAGGGATATACTCCTGTCCGAGATGAAATCGAATGCTGAGGCTAGGTTGGCCAAGGTGTCAACTTTCTTATTCTCTTCTTTAGGGATTTGGCGAATTTTGAACTTCTTGATCTTCATTGAAATGGTCTTTACCTCATCTATATAAGTCGCCATTCTGAGAACATTGGTGAGGTAATCTCATTGGACTTGATTTATCACAAGCTGAGAATCACTATAGGCATCCAAAGATTCCACTCCTAACTCCATTGCGACTCTTAATTCAGTGAGGAGAGCCTCATATTCACCCTTGTTGGTGGTGGCTTTGAATCCATTACGTATGACATATTACATCTGTCACCTAAAGGAGTTTGGAGAACAAGTCATGCACCACAGCTATGCTGGTTAGATGATCCATCTACGAACAACTTTCATCTAGCGAGATCATTATCCTAATTTTGTTCCCTTGGGGTAATCATCTTGGGTTCTGGAATGACATCATGTGTAAACTTAGCTATGAAATCAGTCAATGCCTGAGTTTTGATCTCCATCCTTGGTTGGTAGCTGATGTGAAATTTGCTCAGCTCAATAGACAATTTGAGTAGTCGTCCAAAGGTATCAGGCCATTGTAGAATTTGCTTCAAGGGTTGATCTGTCAATACAGCAATGGGATATGCCTATAAATAATGGCAAAGTTTTCTCGCAACGATTAGGATGGCATAGGCGAGTTTTTCAATCTTCAAGTATCTGGTCTCAGCCCCTATGAGGACCTTGCTGACATAGTATACTAGCTTTTGAACCTTATCTTCTTCCCAGATAAGCACTCCACTCATTGCTACTGGCAAGATGGAGAGATATAGGATAAGCTCATCGCCCATGTTAGGAACAATGAGTAGGGGAGGTGATCCTAGATACTCCTTCAGCTATTGGAATGCCACCTCAGATTTGTCCATCCACTCAAAAGCTTTATTCTTCCTCAGAATCTTAAAAAATGGCAAGCACTTATCTACTAACTTTGATACAGATTTGTTAAGAGTTGTTACTTGCTCAGTTAATTGTTGCACCTCGTGTATGTTCCTCGGCGAGCTCATGGAGAGTAAAGCCTGAATCTGGTCTGGATTTGCCTCAATACGTCGTTTTGTCACTAGGAACCCTAGGAATTTTCCCGACGACACTCCAAAAATGCATTTGGAGGGGTTAAACATCATGCGATGTTTTTGCAGGATACCAAATGTTTTCTTCAAATGGGCGACATGGTCAGATGCTTTGAGGCTCTTGACTAGCATATCATCAATTTAGACCTCCATTGTCTTCCCTATCATCTCCTTGAATATCTTGTTGACCAATTTTTTGTACATATTGCATTCTTCAATCCAAAAGGCGTGACTATGTAACAGTACAACCCTCTCTCCATGATAAAAGAAGTCTTTTTCACGTTAGGAGGATGCATTTTGATCTGGTGATACCTTAAGAAGACATCCATGAAGCTAAGTAGCTGATGCTTGGAGGTTGCATCAATGATCAGATCAATTTTTGACAAGGAAAAATTGTCTTTTGGGCAACCCTTATTCAAGTTTGTGAAATCGACACACACTTTTCATTTTTGCCCCTTTTTGGGGGTGACAACGACGTTGGCGAGCCAATATGGGTAGTTAGATTCCCTGTTAACATTGATTTTGATGAGCTTAGCCACTTCTTCTTCTATGACCTTCAAATGCTCTAGGGTAAACTTTCTTCTCTTTTGGCAAACTAGAGAATGATTAGGGTCGGTAAACAACTTGTGAACGGTGATTTGAGGATTATTACCTAGGACATCGCCTTGTGACCACGCAAAAACATCATAGTTTTTCTTCAAGAATTCCACCAAAGTACTTCACAGCCCCTCAGTCAATTCGATCCTAATCATGACATGGTGATCTAGATAGTTGGGGTGTATTGAAACTGAAGTTGCTTCTTCCAATGGCTTGGTGTTTTTCTGTCCCCTTGGGATCAATAAGGGTAATCTCTTCCATTTCGTCTCTTAGTGCCTCTATTTCGGCATCATCTATCTATAATTGCTATTTGGTGACTGGCCTTGACGGAGAGTCGGTCTTCATGGCCATGATGAAGCACTGTCTTGCTACCTTTCGGTCTCCCCTTACCTCACCTATCCTGGTTGAAGTGGAAAACTTCATCATTAGGTGATATATGAAAGTAATGGCTTTGATCTTTCCTAGAATGGGGCGACCTAATATAGCATTGTAGGGTGATGGGCAATCAACGACAATGAAATCTTGCCATACAGTAGTCTGATGGGGCTCTGTCCCTAAGGTCATGGGCAGCTTGATCCATCCAAGAGGACTCCTAGTGCCCCCCCCCCAAAAAAAAAAAAATAAATAAATAAATAAATAATCCAACTAGAGGGGTATGGAATGGGTGATCATCTTATCCAATGCTGAGATGAACAGGATATTAGTAGAACTCCTGTTGTTAACTAGGATTCTCTGAATGTTGAAATTGGCGATAGTGGCCAAGATTACTAAGGCATTGTCGTGGGGGAGATGTAAACCTATCAAATCCTCATTAGTGAAGGTAATGGGTTAGTGAGCTCCAGTCGTTAGTGTAGAGAGGTTGTATACTTCTTTTTCAGCTCGCCCACTTGCCTCCTTGGCATGCCTCTTTTAGTATGAGCTTAAGCATCCTCCTGATTCAAATCCCCCATGAATGGTTTGGATGTCACTTGCCGTAGGCCTATTGTCAGCATATCTTTTGTCAGGTGAATTTGGACGTGGGCGATCAACTACATACTTTCTCAGATACCCTATCTTGATCAGGTCGACTATCTGCTCTTTCAGCTGAAAGCAATCCTCAGTATTGTGCCCATGATCCTTGTGGAACACATAATATTTGTTCTCGTTCCTTTTGAGGGGATTAGTCTCAATTTTTTCTGGCCATTTTATGAAGTCTTCGTTCTTGATTTCCATAAGCACTTGGGCAACATAGCTGTTAAGAGGAGGCAACATCAGTTCAGGTCGGCAAGGTGGAATTCGTGAACGTCGTTCATTAATTTTCCTCCTCCCATCTCAATCAGATCTCTTATTCTTCACCTCACCCCTATAGTCAGTTCGCTGAGTGTTAGGCTCTTTTCTTTGTGGTCCTCTCTTCCTCGCCTTCTACACTTGGCCTTTGCCAATTCCTTCGCTGCGATGTACTTGTTGGCCTTACTTTGGAGTGTTGATAGAGTTTCAAGGACGTTCTTGGAAAGGAAGTTAAACAACGGTCCCAAGCGAAGTCCTTCAATCATAGCCATAATTACCACCTTGTCACTGGGATCTTCCATTTCCAGGACGACCTGATTAAAATGCTTGACATAGTCTTTCAATCTTTCCCCATCCTTTTGGTGGACTATAAAAAGGTGGGAGGCATTCTTCTACCTTACCCTGCAGCTTATGAAATTGGCGACAAAGAGCCTACTATAGTCGCTAAACGAGTTAATGGTTCACGGGGATAACTTTCTGAACCATGACCTCGTTGACCCCTTTAAAGTAGCACAAGAATCCTTGCACATCACCTCGTCTGAGTAACCCTGGAGCGTCATTAAGTTCTTGTACGAATTCAGGTGGTCCATTGGATATGTCTTCCCTTCGTAGATCCTGAGCTGAGATGTAAACTTGAACTTAGACAAAACCCTTGTCCTCATCTCTCTTAGTGAATGGAGGTTCGGTCTGTTATATCAAAGCATCTACAGTAACCTGGCATTTGCACTGGTATTGACTGCATTAATCCGAGCATCTAGGTCCTTTATCTTCTAGGTGGTGAACTTATCTCGACACTTGTGTGATCAATCGTCTTGGTGAGGTGATCTTCCTCTTCTTCTAGTCTTCTTGCCCTCCGTATTGTGAAGCTGACTAGATGAATAAGACTTCCATGGAACATGACTTTTTTCTCGTCAAGAGCGTAAGCTCGGGAATTGGCATCGCCGGCTTCTGGTTGATCGTGCCCGACCTATGGTTTGGCAACTTTGAGATTGGCGTGTGTAGTGGCAAATGCATATGTCGAGATCTATTACTACTTGATTCTCTCTATTTTTTTGGATTAATCTTTTATTCATATGACCTCAAGTATCCAGGAATTATATAAGTCTTAGAGTTTATTTTTATGTAAAAGTCATCATGTCAAATTCACAACTATTATATTTACTGTGAAAATTCCTTCATGAAGTTATGCCAAGTCGATACATTTTACATTTTCACGACTTTTAAAATTAGGATTGCTCTCTTTGCATTACTTTTATATTTACTCGTATTACGAGCAATCCCTTGAGAGAAACCTGTGTGTTCTATTATTGAGAGTGTATGACTTGTGAGTTTTGAATCGAGACTGTCGGTTATTGTTATGGGATGCATAATGATTGATCTCTGGGAAATATGACTCTATCGTTATTACACTTGAATCTCTCGTTTATATTACATTTGACGGTTTGGTAGATTGCATGGCACAATTCGATTGATTTGAAATGATTGTATTGTATTATGTTGAGAAACTATTGTTACACTATTTTCTATACATTGCATGATGTGATGTTTGTAGGTATCATCACTGGAAACTCTCACGAGACACCACTCGTCTACTAGGGTTAACATAAGGATTTAAAGGCTTGATGCATACGTTAAATGTATTTGGGACTCTTACGAAAGGAGAGATTATCTTTTTGTTTTTCTTAATTTTGCTAAGAACTAGTAAAAGGTTAGTTTGGGTGTGTTATTGGACTGCATAATTATAGTCCAAACGTCGTTAAATCGACTTAAATTGGCCTTAAATTAGTTTAATTATATATTTTTATCGTGTTTTGTACTTAAAGTCGTGTCCAAGTTCATTGCAGGTAAACGTTGATAAAAAAAGAAGAATTAGAGCCATAAAAGTGATGCGGAGCGCGAGCACGCTTATTGAGGACCGTTGCCAGGAATTGAGAAATTTTTCATCCGAAGTTCGAAATGGAATTGAAGATGCGTCGTTGGAAAGATCTCACAGAATTGTACAAGTTCACGTCTAACGAGAATTGCGAGATATGGACTCCAAGGGTTACAAAAAAGACCAAGAAGAAGAAGGAGAAAAATCTAAAGAGGCAAAGATTACACTGAGCGTTCCAACGCCCAAGACCAGGAGGAAATCAACGCTCGAACGCTAAGAAGGAAATCAGGAAAAAATGTATTGATCGTTCGAGCACCATTAATGGGCAAGACATACCGTTCGAACGCTAAGAAGAAAAATAGAAGGTGAGAGTTCAAACGTCTCTGTGCACCGTTCCAACGCATATAGGATAAAAAATTTGAATTTTGTCTTAGGATTTGAACTCTCTATGCAGCGTTCCAACGCACAGAAGACTGAGAATCTGCCATAGGCTTTAGCACTCGAATGCCAAAAAAATAGGTATCAACCGGCGTTCTAACGCTAAGAAGCAAAATTCAGAAATTGCTCTTGGCGTTCGAACGCCAAAAACACAAAAGAACTAGCGTTCCAACGCTGAGAAGAAAACTGAGCAGGAATCTTAATCCCGGTAGGACTCCAATTGTGTAACCTATATATACTTTCTTACAGTTTTATAAACGGGATACATTATTTTTTAGGATTTTTACAGTCTCCTAACTTAGTTTTTCATAATTTTCAATAATTCTTGTAATCAATTATATTTAATTTACGTTTAATCAATTCGATTTTCAATTTTATTCAATTACACGCGTTGTTCTATAATTTTTCTGTAATTAATTTACGTTCTTTAATTTTTAATTATTCATATCAGTACTCATATTTCAGAATGTCTTCTATATTTAATTATTTATTTTCCATAGCTATGTGTTGCTAATTTTTTTAACTCGGGATCGATTGTGAATATCGATTGTGGATCGATGATGAACGGAGGTAAATTTTGATTTCACCGTTAGATCTTTTTGATTTATTCTTCTTCTTCTTCATTCTAAATACTTTTAAAAACTTGGGCGTTGATGCAGAACCCTAGGATCAAGAAGAACCCAAAACCCCGACACACAGTTTGATGTTCAAGAAACTGGGTGTCCTACTAAACCCCTAATCGACAAGCAACTAGAAACGTAGATTAAAGGACTGAATTAAAAAGAACGCCACAAGTTACCTTGATAAGTTAATTCCAATTCGTGGTGTAACAAGAAGAAGATGAACTTCTCTCTCAAGCAAGATGTCAGATCTTGATCAATCTCCAAAAAAACTCCCTCTCCATCTTCTAAACAAAGCATTTATAGGAAACCCTAACCTAAACCCTACTTAATTAAGGCCCAACTCGAATTGGGCTTAAACACCTAAATAAAAGGAACTAACATCAATAAATAGGCCCAACTAAATAAACATAAAAATAAATTAAGCCTCCACTTCCAGCCCACACACTTGGATTGAATTAATGGGCTGAGCCTCCACTTCCAGCCCACACACTTGGATTGAATTAATGGGCTGATCTTCATCTTTAATATTTCCATTGAACCCATTCTTGATGTCTATGGCTGGTCCACCAAGTCTGTCTTCAATAAACTGGCCCACAAAGCTTTGGAAGGCGGATGTGAGCTTCTTGGCCCGCGACCTTGTGATTGGCCCAACTGGTAACTTGATCTCATCGCCTTTGATAGCACCATCCTTGCCCGTGCTCGCATCAATCCCTCCCTCCTCAAAAAGATTCGTCCTCGAATCTGCATCAAAAGGACAAAGATCAGAAACATTAAATGTAGCAGAAACTTGATACTCACCTGGCAGATCAATTTTGTAGGCATTGTCTCCAATGCGTTCCAACACCTGGAATGGTCCATCACCGCGAGGATCCAATTTAGATCTCCTTTTAGTTGGAAACCTCTCTTTGCGCATGTGCACCCAAACCCAATCACCTGGTTTGAACAAAACTCGCTTTCGCCCCTTGTTGGCTTTTTGGGCATACATCCTGTTTTTATGCTCTATTTGCTGTCGTGCCTTCTCATGTATAGTTTGAATCATTTCAGCTTTTTGTTTTCCATCTAGGCTAGCAATTTCATTCAAGGGCAAAGGCATTAAATCCAAAACAGTTAAAGGATTAAAACCATACACAATCTCAAAAGGTGAAAATCCCGTAGAAGAATGCACAGTTCGATTGTATGCAAATTCAATGAAGGGTAAACAATCTTCCCAAGTTTTTAAATTCTTTCCCACCACTGATCGCAACAAACTACCCAAAGTCCGGTTGACCACTTCAGTTTGGCCATCTGTCTGGGGATGACAAGTAGTAGAAAACAGCAATTTGGTACCCAACTTACCCCACAACACCTTCCAAAAATGACTCAAAAATTTAACATCCCTGTCAGACACAATGGTCCTAGGCATGCCATGCAATCTAATCACCTCTCTAAAGAACAAATCAGCAATATTTGGAGCATTATCAGTTTGGTGGCATGCAATAAAATGTGCCATTTTGCTAAACCTATCTACCACCACAAAGATGCTGTCTCTACCCTTTCTAGTCCTAGGCAAGCCTAACACAAAGTCCATAGAGATATCAACCCAAGGCACGATAGGAACAGGTAACGGTGTATATAACCCATGTGGCATAGATTTGGATTTAGCTTGCCTACATGCAATGCACTTAGAACAAATTTTCTCAACATCCCTACGCATGCGTGGCCAATAAAAATGTTCAGACAGTATATCCAAAGTTTTATGCACACCAAAATGACCCATTAAACCTCCACTATGTGACTCACGTACAAGCAATTCCCTCACAGAACAAGTAGGCACACATATTTGATTACCTCGAAATAAAAACCCTTCATGCCTATAAAATCTTTGAAAAGCAGCATGTTCACAAGCATTGTATACCTTACCAAAATCAGAATCTGTTGCATACATCTCTTTAAGGTGCTCAAAGCCTAACAACTTAGAATTAAGTGTAGTGAGTAAAGCATACCTTCTAGATAACGCATCAGCAACAACATTATCTTTACCTTGCTTGTAACGGATCACATAAGGAAAAGCCTCAATGAACTCTACCCACTTGGCATGCCTTTTGTTAAGCTTTCCTTGGCCCTTAAGGTGTATCAATGATTCATGGTCGGTGTGAATGACAAACTCCTTTGGAAGAAGGTAATGCTGCCACACATCCAATGCCCTCACCAAGGCATAAAACTCTTTATCATATGTGGAATACCGCAACTGCGCTCCATTTAGTTTTTCGCTGAAGAATGCTATGGGGCGCTTCTCCTGCATCAACACAGCACCTATACCAATCCCTGAGGCATCACATTCAAGCTCAAAAGTTTTGTCAAAATTAGGTAAGCACAATATAGGGGCAGAACACAATTTTTCTTTCAAAGTATTAAATGCTCTCTCCTGCTCCTCTCCCCACCTAAACCCGACATCTTTTTTGATTACTTCAGTCAAAGGAGCTGCAATAGCTGAAAAATCTTTTACAAATCTCCTATAAAAACTGGCCAAACCATGAAAGCTCCTCACATCAGTCACACTCTTAGGCGTTGGCCATTCTTGAATAGCCTTTACCTTTTCAGCATCCACCTCAACTCCCTTTGCACTCACAATGAAGCCTAAAAATAAAAGTCTATCAATGCAAAAGGTACACTTATTCAAATTGGCATACAATTGTTCTTTCCTTAGAACCTCCAGAACTAATCTAACATGCATGGTGTGATCATCTAGAGTTTTGCTGTATATAAGAATGTCATCAAAATAAACAACCACAAAATCTCCAAGGAATTCTCGCAAAACATGGTTCATTAATCTCATGAAAGTGCTAGGTGCATTAGTTAAACCAAAAGGCATAACCATCCATTCATACAAACCATATTTTGTTTTAAAAGCAGTTTTCCACTCGTCTCCCAGTTGCATCCTAATTTGATGATATCCACTTTTCAAATCAATTTTGGTAAATAAGCATGACCCATGTAATTCATCTAGCATATCATCTAATCTAGGAATAGGGTGGCGATACTTTACAGTGATTTTGTTGATGGCACGGCAGTCCACGCACATTCGCCATGATCCATCCTTTTTGGGTACCAATAGGACTGGTACAGCACATGGGCTAAGGCTCTCTCGCACATGCCCCTTTTTGAGCAACTCATCAACTTGCCTTTGAAGTTCCTTTGTCTCCTCTGGATTACTCCTATAGGCTGGCCGGTTTGGAATTGATGCTCCAGGCACAAAGTCAATTTGATGCTCAATGCCTCGCAAAGGTGGAAGCCCAATTGGAGTCTCTTCGAGAAAGACATCATCAAATTCCTGTATAAGAGAAATAAAGACACTAGGCAAACATGGATCAAGATTAGTCGAAACCAATAAAC
Source organism: Actinidia arguta var. hypoleuca (assembly GCA_030159115.1). Classification (NCBI taxonomy): domain Eukaryota; kingdom Viridiplantae; phylum Streptophyta; class Magnoliopsida; order Ericales; family Actinidiaceae; genus Actinidia; species Actinidia arguta. The sequence goes on along the minus strand of BRYE01000009.1, from coordinate 10,939,725 downwards.
TCTCTTTAAATCTTATCGCTATGAGGGCTCTCCTTCCCATGAAAGCACTCTTAAGATCTCTCTCTTTTGCATAAAAACTCATTTTTTTGTCACCCTTATTTTCTCTCTCACTCTCTTTTTTCTCTCCTGCACTTCTCTCATTTTTTTTCTCACTTGTGCAGTCACTCACCATTGGGCCATTTAATGGTTTCTTGTCTCTCTTGGCCTCCTTTCCCTGTATTTTTTTCTCCTCACAACCCGAACCCCCTTTGGAACCGCTCACCATTGTAAGTTGATCTTGGTACACCTCCTTAGGAGATAGAGGTGCTAAGGTCACATTTTTATCATTGAAGCGGAAAGAATACCTATTCTGATACCCATCATGTGTCACCCTCCTGTCAAATTGCCAAGGCCTACCCAACAGCACATGGCCCGCATGCATGGGCACTACGTCACATGACACCTTATCAACATACCGCCCAATTGAGAAAGGTACTACAACCTGTTTTGTCACCTTAACCTCCCCACTATCATTCAACCACTGCAACCTATAAGGTTTCGGATGTTTCTCACATTTCAACCCTAACTTCTCAACTAAGGTGGTGCTAGCTACATTTGCGCAACTACCCCCATCAATAATCAAAGTGCAAACTTTCCCTCCGACCAGACACCTAGTGTGAAAAATGTTCTCTCTCTGTTCTACACCCTCCTCTTTAACCTGGGTGTTAAGGGCACGCCTAATAACCAAGGATTCACCACACACAGCATATTCAACATCGTCAGCATCTTCTAAGCTAGGCATAGAATCACCGTCAGATTCAGATTCAGACTCTACCTCCCCATTATCCCTCAAAAGCATAGTCCGTTTGTTTGGACATTGTGAAGCAATATGCCCAACCCCCAAACACCTAAAACATTTAATATCTCGCTGCCTACTATGTGAAGTTGAAGAATCGGTGGTACCTTTGTTTGTCACAGCAACTACGTTGCCTTTGTTGAAGCTTGAAATCTTATCTTTAAAATTAGAAGGCTTACCACTCGCTGCCTCCTCTTTCTTTGACCACTTCGAGGTCCAATTTGGTGTGTAATTAGAAGATTGTTTTGCTGCCCCCCTCGCCTTGAGCTGCCTTTCCACCTTCATTGCCATATTCACCATCTCTTCAAGCTCTATGTAATGGTGCAACTCCACTACGTTGGAAATTTCCCTATTCAAGCCGCCAAGGAATCGTGCCATGGTAGCCTCTCTATCCTCCTCAATGTTTGCCCGAATGAGCATTATCTCCATCTCCTTGTGGTAATCTTCAACTGACATAGAACCCTGTGTGAGCCGCTGCAATTTCTGGTGGACCTCTCGGTAATAGAAAGAAGGCACAAACCTCCTCCTCATGACAACCTTCATCTCGGCCCAAGTATCAATAGGTCCCTCTCCAGTTCTCCTTCTTGTAACCAACAACTGATCCCACCATACCATGGCATAGTCTGTGAACTCCACTGCTGCTAATTTTACCTTCTTTATCTCAGAGTAATTGTGACACTCAAAAATGCGCTCCACTTTCCTTTCCCACTCCAGATAAGTTTCAGCATCATTCCTTCCCTTGAAAGGAGGAATTTTCATTTTGATGGAATTTATGTTGCTGTCAAGCCTGTCAAACCTCTCCTCCCTTCTCGGCCTATCCTGGATGGAATTAGCATCATCCTCTCCTCCCGTTTGTCGTGACTGTCTAACCTCTTCTAGTTCCCCTCTGATATTTGTCATCTCTCTTCCCCACCTTTCCATTTGTTGCTGCATGGCTTTCAATGCAAACGCAACTTCATTCATGCCTATTTCACCACTCCTGTTATCGTCTTTGGACATGTTGGAAATATTTATCCTCACAACACTCCCTCGCGTGTTTACTCTCAGTACAATGTCACTCCACTCGTGTATCACTCTAATATGGCTTTTACCCTCTTCTGTTCTCACACACTCTGCCTTTTTCCACTCTTGCTCACTTCTTGAAGTTACACTTCAGAATCAGATTCAACCAATCAAAGATAGATCAATTGCAAAAATTATGGAAACACAATCAAGAAAAAAATTTAGAAAGAGAACAAAGCAAATCAGGGAATACGAAATAAAGAAGATAACCAACCAAGACTCAATCAATAAAGTGAAGATAACCAAGGGCTAGAATTCGCCCAACAGAACAGCAGAATTCGGAAAAACTTCAAACAGTCTTAACTTTTGATCCGACCATCGGATTTAAGCCCATAATATATCAAAATGACTGGCTCGATGAGATCTAGAAAGGGTAATGTACGTGGTCAATTCCCACGCAATGGATCGTCCAGAAACACTGTTCAAACAGTCTTAACTTTTTTTTTTTTTTTTTTTTTTTTACGAATAAGAAACAGAGAAACGTGAAGAACTACGAAATATATATGAAATAAAAGATAGATAACCTGGCTCTGATACCAAATGATGCAGAACCCTAGGATCAAGAAGAACCCAAAACCCCGACACACAGTTTGATGTTCAAGAAACTGGGTGTCCTACTAAACCCCTAATCGACAAGCAACTAGAAACGTAGATTAAAGGACTGAATTAAAAAGAACGCCACAAGTTACCTTGATAAGTTAATTCCAATTCGTGGTGTAACAAGAAGAAGATGAACTTCTCTCTCAAGCAAGATGTCAGATCTTGATCAATCTCCAAAAAAACTCCCTCTCCATCTTCTAAACAAAGCATTTATAGGAAACCCTAACCTAAACCCTACTTAATTAAGGCCCAACTCGAATTGGGCTTAAACACCTAAATAAAAGGAACTAACATCAATAAATAGGCCCAACTAAATAAACATAAAAATAAATTAAGCCTCCACTTCCAGCCCACACACTTGGATTGAATTAATGGGCTGAGCCTCCACTTCCAGCCCACACACTTGGATTGAATTAATGGGCTGATCTTCATCTTTAATATTTCCATTGAACCCATTCTTGATGTCTATGGCTGGTCCACCAAGTCTGTCTTCAATAAACTGGCCCACAAAGCTTTGGAAGGCGGATGTGAGCTTCTTGGCCCGCGACCTTGTGATTGGCCCAACTGGTAACTTGATCTCATCGCCTTTGATAGCACCATCCTTGCCCGTGCTCGCATCAGGCGTCCTATTATATTCGATAATGCATGAATTGCTGACTCAATATATACGCTGCCTTGTAACGTTTATGCGTGAGTTGTATTCGGTATATGTGTTGTGCGAATTGATGATGCACACCCGTGATTATAACAACTAGATTTATTTTAGAAGTTGAAGATTGAAAGAACAATTTGTTTTAAAAGTTAAACTTTTCGAATCTGAGACTCACGACGTATTCGAAGGATTTGAGTTATACGAAGCTTCCATTGGAATTCTGAGAAACTCGATTGGTTGAATCAATTAATTCTGAGTCGTTTTTAATATTAAATTTTAAATCAGTTTTTAATTGCTTTCGTAATTTAATTTAAATCAATCAAAAACTAAAATATAATATTTTTATTTTCTTCTTTTTGAAGCATAAGTTTTGATAGAATTAGGATTGATATATAGTGTTTTAGTTATCTTGTGATTACTTTGGCACTGCTTCTCGTGGGATCGATACTCATACTTCGAGTTTATAACTATTTTGCGACCCGTACACTTGTGGTAAATAATTCACTTCTGAGAGCGAAGACACATGACAATAATTCTAACTTTGTATGAAATCTCACTTGTATATGGCAATAATTCTCACTTGTATACGTTGAAGTGGAGCGACCTTTGTGTCTAATAAAAGAATTATTAAATTTCATGTAGCTAGCTATCATTAATTGTACTTAAATTGGCGAGTAAGAATTTAATGTACCTAAATTGACGAGTAAGAATTCGTTGTACCGAGGATACTACGTTATCCGTGACTAAGTCTTTATAGGGGATGAAGGAACTATGCTATTTGAATAACACTAATTTTGAAAATTCAGCAACGGATATGTGTTTAGTGAAAATTCTTATGCCTTCATAGTAGTTAATTTGTTATTAGGTTGTGATAGCACGTGTTACCGATAACATGGCATGCCCATTGCAATTATTTTTTTTCCTAATTGAGGTAATTGCAGCTGTGATCTATGTCTTGGTTACATAAGGCTCAACCCAACGTGACACAATGGCATAAAATTTCTTTTTTGCTGGTAAAAACAAACAAACATGGCAGAGAGGGAAGCTCATGCACTATAAAATTAAGGAAGGTTTTTGGGTATAGAAACAATACTTTCATTAAAAAAAATCGTTTTGGAATGAAGTGACTTTAATTTATGAGTCGTTTGTTTCAAATTAAAATACCCCCGGTTATGGCTTATAATTTTCAGAAAATAATATTCAAAAAATAAAACTCACCGTCAGTGTTCATAATCGCATCATTTTTAAAAATCTGTATAGAAATCCTTTTTGTACAAACTTAAATTACTCTATAACTAACTATATTGCCTATTATATTCTGCCTTAATTTGAAAGTAATTTCTTTATAATGCCATAGAAAAGAGTCATGAAAATCTTACAGCTTGGAAGAAATTAAAATGGGTAAATTATAATGTGCACTCCTATACTCTCAATTGTGTTAGTCCGCCTCTTATACTTTCGATCAATTGTCACTTTTGTCAACCATTTGATCAATAAAGGTCCCAATGACTCTTTTTATAGGAAAAATGACCTCTTTTTGTCACTTAATTTAAGAGAAAATGGACAAAATGACAACATTGACTCTTGACTAAAAATCTAAATGGTTGATTGATACAATTAGAAGTGTATGATTCAATTTGAGTTTTTGGTCAAAGGTGTTGTGCAAAATGTACTTTACCCAATTAAAATTGGATTGAAAACTATTTCTAGGGTGTTTTGTTTCCAAATACAATATCACACACACTACGGTAAACCATTCCGGTGCAAGTAAACCTGTTGATTAGCTCAATTGGTCATTCTTTACATTTTTAAATGGGAGGTTAGAGATTCAATCTTTACTCAAAATAAAGATTGATTA
>BRYE01000009.1:10907218-10919718 GCA_030159115.1 Actinidia arguta var. hypoleuca | reverse complement strand
AGTCATGAAACCCGAATGGAGCATTTTTTCTTGCCAAAAAGCAGGGCGAAAGGAGGAATAAACTACTGGCTGATGCTCAGAGGGCTGCCAAAGGCCATTCCGAGCAAAGGTCAAGTCGGTTGCTCCCCAAAGGGGAAAATGACAACAGGGATTGGACTATAACGCTCCTACAAGCTCAAATAACAAAACTACAGCAAGTTATAGTGACCAATAACTTTTTCACTTTCCATACCATTCGAGGGGCCAGTGCAGGGCCATCCAAGGTGAGTACCACGAAGCATGAAAACACACCTCGAGGCAGCTCAAAGGGAAAACAAGCCGATTCCTACACTAAGATTGAAAGCCGAAGTGTTAGCAAAACTGTGGCTACGAGGAGGCGAAAGTTACCACCGAGCCTAATCCACTTCGGCGTGGATCTTCGTCATACCCTCAATGCCAAACAAAGTCGAGAATATGGGGATTTGCAGGCAAAGCTGGTTGCCAGGACAACAGTGGCCTCAAAAACCATTGTCCCGGAAAGATCAGCAACTAGGACTTCCAAGTCCGCACCAAGATAACAACTCAAAAGATACCATACCCTTTTCGCGCCCGAGATTGAATGAATGGAACCTCCAAAGAAGTTCAATTCCCCAAAGTTCACTTTATACGATAGAAAATCAGACCCAAAATCCCACATTAGCCATTTCAGGTATATGATGGCACTTTGGAATCACCCTGACATATTTACGTGCAGGGTGTTTCCATTGCGCCTGAGTGACCTTAGGCTAAAATAGTTCGACAAGCTCTCAGTCAGGTCCATCAGGAGCTTTTACCAACTTTTCGAGTCATTCGTGGCTCAGTTTATGGTGTCAGCTCTCTTCTGATGCTCTACAAGGGCAAGAAGGAAATGCTTCACAATAACAACAAACTCTATTGGGAGCTCTACAATGAAATAGAGGAGTCTCAAAAAAGCTTGCCATGGTCAGTTATAAGTTTGGACTGTCCCTGAGCAAGAACTTATGGGAAGACCTAACGCTTGATCCCCCAGTCGATCTCTGTGACCTCATGTCTTGGGTGGAGATGTTTGCTCGTTTGGAGGATGACGTCAAGCTAGTGGAACGAGTTTCGGGGTCTTCTTCCCTTGGCAACGACTCATTCAAAAGATGTTGAGAAAGTATGGTGGACTATGAACAGTGGCAAACGCAGGATTTCCGAACGAGCCAAATATGGGACCACCAAATAATTTCTTATAGCCAAAAAAACTGGGCTCACAAGACTATCAGAACCAGGCTTCAAATAAATCCACGCGCAAACAGATCAAGAGATACCAACACGCAATAACAGAGACGGACAGATCACACCAACATGCACAGTAATAACACGCGCAATAACACCACATGTATAGAGACTAAAACCTCAGCCACAAATTCAACAGATCACACCAACAGAGACAGACGCAACTCTAGAGACGCATAGACCAAAACCTCAGCCACGATCACACCATCAGAGACGCGGACCAAGGTACTGGCGTCCGTCGAAGGTTCGACAAGTGACAGCGAAGCCTGTCGAATCCCCAGTGAGCGTCGGGGAAGCCTGTCGGAGGCCCAGCGAGGGACAATACAATCAGGAGTCAGGAGAGCGACAGGAACGCCTGTAGGAGGTCAAGTGAGTCACGGAGACGCTTGTAGGAGGTCCGGCGGGTGATGGGGAAGCCTGTCGAAGTCAAATCGACCCTTAACAGATGCAGATCGAGGGTCTGGTGAGGCCAATCGAAGCCTGTCGAGTTCGAATTGACCTTGACAGGTCCAAATCAAGAGCCTCCGACGGGAGACAGATTGAATCAACGTCGCCTGAGCTGGAGTTGGCTTCGTCGGAGGTCGGTTGCCGGACGATCACTGTAGATTGATCAACATGCAGCGCATGTAAGAAAAAAATAGGGTTTGGCTCTAATACCAAGAAGAAAATTAGAGAAAATAATTGTTTTTAAATTTCGTTGTTCCAATATTGTATCAACATGCTTGTGTATTTATACACAAAGTAAACAAAATAAAAAAGGAAATAAAATCAAATTAAGGCTAACATAGAGGAAACTAAATCAACCTAAATCAGGGAAAATATTCTAGGGATATCCTAGAATATTTCCTATTTCCAACACCATGTAATTCTGATGAAATTTTCGATGTTAACACACGGTTGGTGCAAGGGAAACCGGAGAAATAAACAAGAGCTTACTCAGCCTTGGTCGTGTCATAAATGCATTTGTGGAACCACTCAGTTCATATCCGTTACAGGTTTTTGCTGATTCATATATTTTCAATCCCATAGTTTATGGACTTGTTTTATTTTGTGTTAACATCCTCCTCTGGTACCATATTGAGGCAGGGGTAAGTTAACAAGGCTGGAGGCAGGGACAGTAAGCTAACAAGGCTGGCTGCTAAGAGATTCACTGGGAGGGAAAACAAAATTTTGGATCATTTCAACAGTTTCATTGTTTGGATGGAACTTTAAGCACACTAGATTATGCCTATTGAGCTAAAAACATAAAGAACGATCCAGATGTTCACTTGTTTATTTCTTTCACCAGTTTTAATGTTGCTTTTGTGGTAATGGTAAAAACTTATTTTGCAGGCAAACCAAAAAATCTGTGTTGCTCAAGGATTTGTAATTAGAAATAGAGAGAATGAAACAAGGTTTGACAAATCCACTTGTACTTTATGATTATTTTGCAATAACTTTTAGTTCAAACTACGATATTCTTCTTTTGTTTTCAATGAAAACCAAACAGAAGAAGGTATATTCCATTTGAGAGATATGCTCAGGATGAAGCTAAAAAGAAGGTAATGTATACCCTTTTTGAATAAAAACTATGTTTTGTATGTGTTCCGGTATCAACTGTGACCCTCAATTTTCTATATTTCACCCTTGCTATCTATGTGTAGCTTGGATAAGTTGATTTCTAAAATTGGCATATTGTACCATTCTGTGCAGGCAAAGAATGTGAACTTAGAGCAATTAGAGATTTATCTAAACCCAACGAGTGAGAAGGTATGACCTAGTTGAGCTTAGTTTTAGTTTTCTGAAAATCATTTGGCATCTATTTAACTGCGTGTCTATATTATTGTTGCAGCAAGTGGATAAATTTCGTGAGCTCTATCTTACTGAGCAAGAACAGAAATTAGAGTTAGATAGTGAGCTCAAATGTTGTAACGTATAAATCCTGGTTTGCCCTTGGATGGTTGGTTTTGCTATCCAATTTGTTGTGGTAATATATCTGATTTGAATTCATTCTTTTAGTTTAAATCTGGAACATGGCCTTGGAGCATCTTCAAGAGAACCACAGTGTAGCCATTTCAACACTCAAGGAAGAGGAGTTTATCATCTCAAAACTTCTCCACCCAGGTAAATAAACTGAGTGTTCATGTCATATATCATGTACCTCATACTTGTGTGCTGATGGATTCAAACCAATTTATGGGTTTTTTTAATCTACAAATAGAAAATTCATTAATTGATTGTGAAGGAATTGCGTGCCAACTTGCAATTTGCATCTGAGATATCTGCTTTGTTTACAAAACTTGGAACTTGATATTCTTTTTCCTACATCATTGCAGAACCCTGAATCAGTAGGATATGTTTTTTCTTTTTCTTTTTAATTCTTCTTGAATGTTGCTTGATAGATGTTGAAAGAAATGCTACTACAACGTCTAATGGTCACCAATCTTGTCTGTTAAGGAAATGATTTCTTTTCTCAAAGCACATATTCTATTTATATCCCATGTGTGTATTAAATGCGTAAACCAGCTACTTTTTTCTGCTTCTCCTGCATTATTTTGAGGCACTTAACTAACATTAGAAGTCATGCAGATCACAAAAATACATTGGAAGCAGAAAACCAAACCTAGGGCTGCTTGTGACTTTTGGCTCACAGCTTGGAAGCTCTTAAAAGACCTGCACAAGACCATCATGGGGTCAATTTCTCAGCAACAGCAACGATTGAGGTGTATGGAGGCGGAGCTTCATTTCTTGCTAGTAAATATGATGTATGAACTGAAACCTCATTCCTCTTAATATGTAAAACTTGCCGAGTTCATTTATTCAGTTAATAACTAATCTCACGATGTTATCTTCCAGGACTCCCGGATTTTGGAACACAAGATAAAGAAAATGACGGGGATATATACTTCAGGAATGTCAACCCTAACAAGCTTGCCAATTCATTGCAAACCAAGGCTTCTTCAGATCTCTTGACCAGATGAAGTCTACAATGTCATGCTAAATACGTTCATAGGAAATGAACTTAATTATTCTTAATACTGAGGAAATGAACTTAATTATTCTTAATACTTTATCTTTTTTTTTATATATCAAAATTTGTTAAACCTTGTGGCAATGTAGGAATTTGATTGAAGTGTGGCTTGCATAAGTGATTTCAAGAGCGACAATGGATTTCTTTAATGACCTCAGTCGTCTTGCTTGTGCTTCTGAACTCACGACTCTTCTTCAAGAAAGCCAAAGTGATAAATCCCACCAATTGGCTACTTTTGAGAAGATGTTTGAGGTAAAGTAGCCTTGAGAATTCGGCATCTGTTGGACTTAGTACTGCAGGGGATTGAAGTATAATGAGAGTCATTTTTTGTTGTTAAACAGGCTGCTAGAGAAGAAGAGAAGCAGGCAATGGAAAAATTTTCTAAAATATTAGCATCTCTGACAGCTAAGAAAACAGCTATGTTGAGTCCCTTTTTCTTGTCGTTACATGTTGCAAAATTAACCAGTAGAGTTGTTTGCTTGCATGTAAGATCCATTTAGTAGGTTTCGGGGGCCTCAAGGAACATTGAGGATTCCAGACAAGGGAACAAGAGACCTTGCAATAAATATTCTGGTATGCGCAGCAAGTTTCAGGTGATGCAAAGGAATTGAACATATACTTAGAGAAAGTGCAAAGACATTTTTTTGGTAGACACATTTATATCTGCTGAAGCCATAGATACAATGGAAAGTTGCCTCAAAGAGTGATAAGCTTTTGTTAGTCTGTTTGGAAATCTTAGTATTAATGACAAGCATCCAGGAGATTTTTTTTGATAAGAGGGAATAGAGTTTAGAGGTAAAATTAAGTGCAATGTGAAAAATGTAGAACTGGTTTTGTTGTATTTGATAAGCAGGTTTATATGAAGACTTGCATTTGAGAAAAGTACGCAGGGGAATAATTGAACAAGTGAAGTGACATGAAAATCATACTGAAATGCACTAGTTAACAACGTGGAAGAATAATGTACAACTATTTTAAGCATTTGGAAATATGCCAAATTTTAGTTGAGATGGACAAAAATTGAATCTCTAGACTCCTAGTATTGTTTGTCATTAAGGCTTTAGTCCAAAGTTGTGAGATTTTTATTATATTATAGTGGACTGCACTTGACATTGCAAATCATAGTCTTGTCAAGCAATTATCTTTCCGATTTGTAGTACAAAACTATCGGCAGTAGTGGAAAAATGTACAGTTATCCATCGACCATCTCAACAAGAGTAGTCCTGAGTATTGCAGAAATAGCATCTACAATAAAGTAAGTCTTCTGTCCCACTATATTATGTTAAATTTATTTGTTAATATTTTTTTTCTTATCCCATTTTCTCCCTGAACAGCACAAAAACTTGTGCAAACCAAGCTATACATGGAGGACTTGTCTCCAGATTGCCATCCATTACTGCAGAATTTGAAGCCAAAGTCTGTGACCTGAATGGTGATTCAATCCCTGTCTATGATTTTATGTTTTCATTTATCATATAATAGTCTTTGCTCAAGAGCAAAAGGTAATGAAACTTGTAGATTCGATTCACTGATGCTGGACCAGGAAGCTAAGAAGGTGATAGACTGCAGGTCTATCTTGTGTTTGGATCAACTCAATTGTATCATAGATAAGCATCCATAAAGCATAACAAATATCAGAAACCACCAAGCTGAGCAATGTCTGAGGAAAGATTATCTGGTAGGCTTCTTTGCTTGATATATTTTTCTCCTTTTGTGATGATAATTAACAAGAAAATGTTCTTTTCAGGTTTGTCGAACATGTACAGGTTCAAAATGAAAGCAACTAGGAGTTTGAATGATCCATAGAGACCAAGATCAAGGTTGCCAGGGGTTGGGTTGACTTCGTCTGAGGTCAGTGACCCTTCGGTTGAGGTCACCGGCAATCGGAGATGTTAGAGAAGAGGCGGCGCAGGTTAGGATCAAGATTGCTCTGATACTATGTTAGTAGAAGTGATTAGGGTTATTAGTTAAACCCTAACATAGAAAAATATTATTTATAGTACTAAGTAATGTATATACCCATAACTAATCACGCCCAACATTACTCACTACACCCGCACACACTCTTAACTCTAATAGGTGTTGTATCCGTGTAGGACACGTATTGGAACAGACACGCCTAAATACACGCCATGTAGCCTGTTCTAATATCTTATTAGGGTGAAATACAATGACCTCCCCTAAGGTTTGCCTTTAATACACAAAGTACCCCTGACATTTGAGAAATTACAATAACCTCCCCTGAGGTTTGAAACTTATAACAAATTTTCTCTAAAATACACTGACCACCCCTGAGGTTTTGAGTTAACACACAAAGCACCCCTGAAATACACTAACCACCCTAGGGGTGCTTTGTGTATTAACCCAGAATCTCAGGGGTGGTTAGTGTAATTTCTCAAACGTCAGGGGGCATCTGTATTAAATGCAAACCTCAAGGGAGGTCATTGTAATTTCTCAAATGTCAGGGGTACTTTGTGTATTAACATAAAATCTCAGGGGTGGTCAGTGTATTTCACCCATATTATTATTATTTTGTCCAGACGCCTGAAGTTGTCTCGGACACATTTTATGACAAGTTTAGGTGTTATCTCTCTATTCAAAAGCTATTTTTCCCCATACATTTACCTTGTAACGTGCCTTGTGGTTTGTCTTTTTTACGGATAATTATCTATTAATTATTGACTTAGTGTTAATTTTGATTAACTTTGGTGGTTTAAGGATCAAGTATTCGTAAACCAAACCAAACCTATAAGAATATACGTGCTAGAGATCAAACAACCAAATTACAGTGGTGGTTGCAGCAATTCTAAAAGGATGTTTTAGGATACCGGGGTTTACTCTATGAAAGCGGTTTGCTAGGACTTCATCGTTGAAAATAAAAGAAATGGAGAATTATGTAAAAAAACCGAGAGTTTTGGACTATGGAAACAAATTAAACCTTATAATCTCAATTGTAACCAATCAAACCATGTAGTTTTAATTTAGTAGCAATTTAAGTCATCCCTTAGTCTCCATCCAAACATCCAACTAAGGATAATGGAACTAACTAGTTTTTGTCCAAACTCTTTAATTTGTCTTGTAAATTGATTCGATGAGGGCTTTAAAATGGGTAGCACTATACGAAATCGTTTCTATGTATTTTGGGTGGGAACCAATTAGTTCTGTTAGTCCTAGATAGACGGAGATTAACGGATGCTTTAAATTGTTATTGGATTAAAATTACAAGGTCGATTTATTACAATTAAAACTATAGGATTTAGTTTGTTTTTTATGGTCGAACCCTGGTTTTTTTTCTATAATTTTCCCTAAAGAAAGTATCCCTTCCATTTATTTTACAATTGGTAGCAATTAATTTTCAGTATTTTGAAAGTATAACTAGTTTTCTATTTTTAATCGTACTTTTTGCTAATCACCCAAAAAGGAATTATAATATTTCTATTAGATTCAGTCTCCTAAAAACAAAAAAAGAATTCTGTAAGAGGATAAAATTTTTAAGTACCTATTTTGGACGAGCTAGGGCAAACACTGCCCCTGGACTGTCTTTTTATAGAAAGCTCGGCGGGATCTCTACGCCAGAGCTCGGTCGGGACGCAACGGTCGAAGGCAATCCCAAGACTTGCACGACGAGGACAAAAGGTGACTTGCACGACGAGGTCTCCTCTGATAACCCACACACCTGGATAGAGATGTCGACTACATGATAGGCTAGCTACTAGTCGTGCCTTAGGGGCATGGCTAGGTCAGCCTCCCACTCACAGTCACAACAATCAACGCATCCCAGCACGCGCCGAACGATAGTCCATCCAATGACATGACAATTGGCATGTCAAGGCACGCGCCGAAATGTTTATAAAAAGCCTCACACTTTCATTCTCAAGGTATGCAATTTCTCGCACCCTAAGCCTTAAACTCTCTCTCTATATGTACATATACTTATTTTCTTCGGTCATCTAACTTGACCATCGAAAAGCCATCGTAGGATAGCTCCAACGGCCTTTTCTCACTATTCCTGTAATTGCAATTTGGTCTAGTAACAAGCAGCCACCGAAAATTACCGTTAACAACTGATATGCCACTGCAAGTGTCTATCTTCGATTTTCTCTCCTTCATTTCTAGTATTCACACCCCACAATTGGTGCCATCTATAAAAAATTGATCATAGACATCTATAAATCCTATTCTTATGTCATCTCAAAACAACGATTCCAAAAGTCAAGAAACTCGACGAGAGCACCTTCTCGTACCCAGAACTTTGGGTGAGAGGGAATAAATTACTGGCCTATGCTCAAAAGGCGACCAAGGGGAAAATGACAGCAGAGATTCTACAATAAGGCTCGTACAAGCCCAAATAACTGAACTACAAGTTATAATGGCCTTTAAATGATCATACCAGCCCAAGAGGCTGGTGCAAGGCCACTTGAGGTGAGGTCCAAAAGACGAGAAAACCGATCTCGGGGTGGCTCAAAGAGAAAATAAACCAATTCCTCCTACACTGAGGTCGAAAGCCAATTCGGCATGGATCTTCGTTAGACCCTTAACAAAAAATGAAGCCGGGAAGATGGGGATTTGAAGGTAAAATTGCTTGCCAAAACAACATGAGCTACAAAGGCCATCGTACCGGATAGATCAGCAACCAGGATAACCAAAGTAGCCCCGAGGGAACAACTCTAGGAGTACCAAACTCCTTTTGCGCCTGATATTAAGGGAATGGATCCTCCGGAGAAGTTTAATCGGCCAAAGTTTACCCTATATAATGGGAAGTCAGACCCGAGATCTCACATCAGCCATTTAAGGCAAGTTATGGCATTATGGAACCACATCTACTCACTCATGTGCAGGGTGTTTCCATCGAGCATTGGCGACCTTGGGCTGAAGTGGTTTGACACGATCCTTATAAGGTCCATCAAGAGCTTTTACCAACTTTTTGAGTCATTCGTGGCTTGGTTCATCATCAACACCAAGGCACCAAAAGGTGTCGGCTCTCTTTTGACGCTCGGTAAGGGAACAAATCACTTCACAACTATAGAAAACGCTTTTGGGAGCTCTATAATGAAATAGAGGAGTGATCAGAAGAGCTCATCGTGGTCATCTATAAGCTTGGGCTGACCACGACAGAGAAATTGTGGAAAGACATGACGCTTAACCCTCCAACAGACCTCTGAAACCTGATGATGTGGGTGGAGATGTTGGCTGGAAGAAGACGTTAGGCAAGAAGAACGAGCTACGGGATTGCAGGCTACCGCCACAAGCAGCAGTCGCCTGATACCTTGTTTGCCACATGTGACCGCCATTGCCGCCACTTGCTTTGTTGTCGCAACCTTGTTGCTACTAATTCCAATTTTACTACTGCCGCAAATGCCAAGTTGCTACCTTCCTAATTTCTTGCCTTATTTTTCACAAACCCTAGTTCCCCAAATGCATTTTGGATTGGGATTCCTCTAGTCTCCTAACCTTTTTGATTTTCTCTCATTTTTTCCCTCAACCCTTATCGATCCTTCTAGCGTGTGGACTTTAAACTTTTTTCTAAAAATTTGGAGAATCAGAATTGAATGATAGGATTGACAGCCTCATATATATATATATATATATATGTACGTATGTATATATAGAGAGAGAGGTTAGGTCTCCAACTAGGGCAATAATAGGGATCATAAGAGATTCATAATTTGGCTTCAATCAAACTACTAAATTATCTAGTTATCTCATAACTAATTTAGTAATTTAATTAATCTAAATTAACTCCATTAAATAATTTGGAGTGCACTTCAAAGTAATAGGACAAAAATACCCATCATCTCTAATTAACACTTTAATTAAAACCTCTCTTCTCATGTATCAATAATTGAGGTTTGGATAAAATAACTATTAATCAAACCGTAATTATTTCCAACTCCTATGATTTAGAATTCATTTTTTATTCATCAAAATAACAAGTCTTCATTTTAATAAACAATTTACTGAAAAGACTAGATCCAAATTTCAATGGCTAAATAAGTGTTCCCACATACCTAACAGTGACCACTTAAAATACCGAGGTGTTGGCCCAATAAACCTTGCTCATTGGCAAATCAAAGTGAGTAATGTCAAGAAATTGAGTCCACTGTTATCTCAAGATTAAGAGTCAATTACCAATAGCGAATGTAAGCTTTTTATTATAAAACGACAGCTTTATATGATATATTTCTTACAACGATCCAATTCAATGTATTCCAAATATACTAATACTTTAACTCAAAGTCAACTACTCTAATAGTTGAGATAAATCATCCTATCATATAGAGGTTATGAGTGTAATAGTTTTCGCAGATGAGATGTCTAAACTTATCACCAACTACGAACTAAATAAAGTAACTAGGATCAACGATTAATATCTGTAATACCCCAACCCTTAATTATTCTTACCTTATTAAAGTAAGGAAAAAATATAAATACACTAGTAGAACTTTAGTAATTTTTCAAAAATTTTATGATAATAAAATTTTTACCCGAAAAGATTTGCTAATAAAACGGAACAGAAAGCTGAGCACACGTCCCACTTTTGAGACACATGTCAGCCATACATGGAATGGGTCATGTGGACCACGTGGTGGGGGTGACTCAACACCCTCCCCACCAACTAATAGGTTGTTTGCAAATGAGAGAGAGAGAGGGAAAGAGAGAGAAAGAGTGCTGAGAAAAAAAAAGAGAACAAGAGGAAGAGAAAGAATAAGAAAAAAAGGGAAAAGATAGAGAAACAGAAATAGAGTAAAATTCTCCTACGTTTCAGGTAATCCTGATGAGAACATCAAGACTCATAGTCTGATTCAAGTTTCAATTGGTCCGGTGACGAGAGCTCGAGCTAAGAGATTCAAAGAAGAGCTGAATAACTTAGTCCGGAGAGTTCTACAACAAGAAGAAAGTATGTTCACTACTAAGGGTGAACAAAGGCTGGTTGTATTACTCAAATTTGATCCGGGAGAGAGCCAATCCGCTATACATGCGCATGGGAGATTACAATCTGATGTGGGCGTGTTTTAGTAGCAAAGAATCAAATAAAGATTGTGTTTTCGTAGTCCAAGGAAGCTCAAGATTGAAGAAGAGTTAAGAAGATCAGATTTGGATAGGATTAGATTTGATTAGAATTTGACTTATCTCCAAGATAAGATTTGATTTGGTTAGGATTTGACTTATCTCCAAGATAAGATATGATTAGTTTTAGAGAGCTTATCTTGTAAGGCCTATATAAAGGGGAAGAGGTCATCAATTTCGAAATTAATGAATAATAGTGAAATTTCTTTATTCTTCTTAAGTTCTTGAAGAAACTAATCTGAACTTATCAAGGAATTCCTTGTGGCATTCAAACCTGACTTATCAAACGGATCATCCATCCCCGTTTGTGGCGTCTTCACCATACCAAGGTTCTTGCTTTGCTAAGCAACGGGTCGCGATTTCGATCAAACTTGATAGACCTTGTGGGTTTGTTTTCTAGATTTGGTGACGGGTTTTGTCACGTTGTTGGCGTGGTTCGTATCAAATCCTTTTTCGAGCTTCTTACTTTTTGTAATCTTTGTACACTTCGAAAAAGACATAATCATCTCATTTAGGAGCAACATGCTATATAATGGAATAAAGTCCAAAATACGTTAGCGTTGCAGTTTTGGCTGGCCTCATCAGCCTGTTGTTAACCATAATTTGTGTCAACTTTTCCAGTTGCCTTTGTAGCAATGGTTATATCTCAATTGTTTGTCCCTCCAGGGAGCAACCAACCTGGGTTCTGCCCAGAGGTGGCCCTAGCCACCCTCTGTGTGTCCTCTAGTAGTTTACCCCCTCCATACCCAGGAGTTTTGGGTGCATGAGGGATCTCCTTGAGAGTTGCGGCACCTCAAATGTAACAAAGGCCTTGGCTCGGATGATACGTCTTCAGTAGTGACCTCTCTAAGCTCTGGCACGAAGGACCTACGAGCTCGCTCTATAACAAGAGCTTGACATAGACCTCCGCCCTAGCAAGGCCAGTACTCAATTGTGTATGCACCGAGCTCCGGCGCAGGGGACCACCGAGCTTACTTCTCAGCATTAGCTCGACGAAGGTACCTACTCTACCAAGGTCAGATTACGTCGTTGTATAATTTGTCCCCTTACAGTTGGATAGAAAGAACAAGAAGGGAAGCTTTGGGAAAAACATAAAACCAACTCTGAGAACCAAGGGTACGGTCAAACTTTTTATGAGTGAGAGCTT
>BRYE01000009.1:10887218-10889718 GCA_030159115.1 Actinidia arguta var. hypoleuca | reverse complement strand
TGACCCGGTGTGAGTATTGTCCATGGATTATCATCCATCTTTTGCACTTGATAGCTCATAGAAAATATGGTCTCACGAGAGGAATAGTTTAGATGTACTATGATGTAAATGACAATATATTGTCATGTTATTTAGTTTGACTTTTTCGAATTTGAGTTGTTTGCTTATGTGGCCGGGTCTTGGTTTGATCAGAGCGTGACATGTACTCTTTTACTTTTGCTCTCGAATTGCTGCCCCTGCTCTAATGTACACCTCGCCCTCATAACCTTGTAACTTTGCCTCTACTTAAGTAAGTATTACTAATCTTCTTGTCTATAGTATACGTCTAGTAGGCCCGACGTGGGGGACTCAAAAAATTCTCTACCATCTTGGGTGTTAGAGCACTTAGGAGAAACACCATTCATGGTAGACGAAGTTAATCAATTCCCTTTACCCCCTCTTGAAGGATCTCCTCACCAGGAAGAATCCTTTAATTACGGGGAAAACCCCAAGGTCATGACTCAAGGCAACCTAGATCGTTTGAGGGAAACATACTCCTTCCCGACTAGGATCCAAGCTAGGATCCCTGATGTGGGCGAGACTATACTGTCTACCCACCCGAGCGAAGTAGCTTTCTATGATGCTGCTTTTCCTGCCGGTCTAAGGTTTCCAATCCACCCCACCATCAGAAGAATATTTAATTTTTACAACATTTATCCCGCCCAACTTTCTTCCAATGCGTGGTGATGTGTCGTTTGCGTATTGGTGATATGGCGATATTATAAGTGTCATCTGTCCCTTAATGAATTTAGATGCCTTTACACATTATTCAAAAGTATGAAGCCAAACTCGAGGTGACTTTACTTCAAAGCAAGGCCGGGCAAGAACTTGATTAAGAGATCTCCCAATAACGTTAAGGGATGAAAGAATAGATTCTTCTTCATCTCTGGAGATGACTGAGAATTCTTTCCAAGCATGGCTCTAGGTGAAGCACTACGAGTCCCGAGGTTGTGGGGTATCCTAGGTCAGTCTCGTTTTCATATTATTATATTTTTTGATGTATATTATCTTGCCATAAGCTAACAAACATCTTTCTTTCTCTAGGTAAACGTTGTAATAAATTGCCCACCTTGATCGACACCGAAGATCAAAGGTCATAGAGGGTCTTTAAAAAAATAGGTTCGGGTGGATATTTTGATGTTCTAGTTGTTCTCGACTCCAAAACACTTCACTGGTTCTTCACCCATGGCCATGCTGAGATGTTCTCCAGTGATGGTGACAACAATAAGTCTAGGGATGGCACGATTGCTGCTTTGGGCAACAAGGGTGAGTCTCACCACTTCCGAGATGTACATCCCTAGCGTAAAAGTCCCCGAGATGATTCAATAGAATATATAGGAACCATTGGGAAGGAGATGAGAAGGGTTTGACTGCACCTTCCTAATCTTACCCTGCTAAGGTGGCTAGGGGGAAGAGTCCAAGATCCCATATTAGGTTTGGCACCCAGTAGTCCAAGCTCAAGCTCGAACTCTAAATCGAAGTCCTGGTCAAACTCAGGGCTGCCTCTCGAGTTTAGATCGGATGGTATAATCTGCATCTCCTTTAAGAGTTTTATCTTTTCTTGCATTTGATGTCAGTTTTTATCTTGTAATTATGTCGAAGAGGATCAATTTGGAAAAGCTCGCCAAGAAAGTGGAAGAGAAGAAAGACAATGAGGGTTCAAAGGCCACCACCTTGTTCACTAAAGGCGTAGTGATATGGGAAAAATGGCCTCACAAAGAAGACTTTGATTCCTCACCTATTAAGAAGGGCAAAACTGATGACTCCAAAGGAAAAGAGGCCATGCCGCCACTCGAGGCTAAAAGAAGTCTAGCAAGGGGGCGAGCAAAGGGTCTACCCGTCTAGTTGCTCCCGGAGAGGGCACCTTAGCCGCACCAAGCCATTTGCTGGGGCCCAGAGCTTCTCTGAAGTGCCTCTGTGGCCGAAAAAATTCTAACTAGAGTGATCCTCCCCACCAACAAGGAAAAGGTGGATAAACTCTCCTTGGATCAGGTGGTCGCCAAGTACCTTCACATTCTCGGCCAGGTATTTGTTCATTTTTATCCTCGATTTTAATTTTTATATTTTTATAGTCAAAGTGCTCATGGAAACTTATTTATAGCAAGAGGTTATGCTCAGGTCGTCCCTCGCCCTCTGTAGAAAGGACTTAGGGAATGATGTTGCTTTTCAATTCTCCCGAACGGACTTAGCTGAGCTCGAAATGGTCCAAGCTTAGAAACGAGCTTCAAAGCTGGAAGGAATTTGGCTGATTTCAACAAGCAAGACAGGAGGATAATGGAAGAGTTTAAGGAAAAGTCTGAGGCATTGGTGAGGTTGGAGGCAGAGGTGACTAGGATTAAGAAAAATGAAGCCCTTGCCCAGAAGAGGATTATTGAGGAGTTTAAATCCCCCAAGAGGAAGTAGAAAACGCTGCGTCCAAATACTTTGGTGAGGGTTTCGATTTTTACAAAAGGCAACTAGC
>BRYE01000009.1:10854718-10877218 GCA_030159115.1 Actinidia arguta var. hypoleuca | reverse complement strand
ACGTCATAGTTTTCTTCAAAAATTCCACTAAAGCACTTCGTAACTCTTCAGTCAGCTCTATCCAGATCATAACATGGCGATATAGATAATCTGAATGTATGGAGACTAGAGCAACTTCCTCCAAAGGTTTGGTATTTTTTGATTCTCTGGGGTCCACTAGGGTAACCTCCTCCCTCTCATCCCTTAATGCCTTCATCTTGGTGTCAATAATATGTAGTTACTATTGAGCATTTGATTTAGAAGAGGACTCAGTTTTTATGGCCGATAGGAAGCACTGCCTGGCAATTTTCTAGTCACCACTGACCTGGCCTACCCTTGTTAAAGTAGGAAACTTCATTATCAAATGATAAGTTGAGGTGATAACCTTGATTCCTCCCAAAGTTGGACGGCCTAGGATCGCATTGTAAGGCAAAGGGTAATCCACCACAATGAAATCCTGCCACGCAGTGGTCTGGTGAGGCTCCATCCCTAAGGTCTCGGGCAACTTGATCCATCCAAACAGGTGTGTCGTGTTTCTTTCAAATTTGACCAAAGGGTTGTGAAAAAGGATGGAGCTTATCCAGCCCAATCTTCATTTTGTCAAACACCGAGATGAACAAGATGTTTGTAGAACTTCCATTATCGATCAAGATTCTCTATACGTTGAAATTGGCGATGGTAGCAGAAATGACAATGGCATTATTATGAGGGAGATGTAAGCCTCTCAGGTCATCATTGGTGAAGGTAATAGGTTGATGGGTATTTAAGACTGGCGAAGAAAGGTTATAAATTTCTTCTCCAGCTCGCCCAATCGCACTTCAGCGTGTTTTTTTCTAGACAAGCTTTAACATCCTCCTGATTTAAATCCACCATGGATCACTTGTATATCTCCTATGTGGGCCTGTCTAGACCTCGCTAATTCTTTTAGGGTAGCAGAGAAAGCCTTGCACATTATTTCGTCAGAGTATCCCTGAAGTGACATTAGGTTTTTGTACGAATCTAGGTGGTCCATAGGATCAGTTTTCCTTTCATAAGCTGAGTAGGCAACTTGAACTTAGAGGAGACCCAGGTTCTCATTACCCTTTCTGTGAATGGGGGCTTGGTCTGTCTGATCAAAGCATCTATGATAACTGGAGCGCTTGCGCCAGTGTTGATGGCGTTAATACGGGCGTCCAAATCTCTAATCTTTTGGGTGGTGGATTTATGTCGACGCCTGGGTGCCTTGTCATTTCGGTAAGGTGACCTTCCCCTTGTCTTGACCTTCTTGCCCTCTACTTCGGGAGTATGGCTAGACGATTGGGATTCTGATGATGTAGGACTTCTTTCTTTCTTGGGGCGCAGGCTGGGCGATTGACGTTGCCGATTTCGTGCTCGGTCTGTTCTCCTATGACTCTGAGATTTTTTGTTGCCCGATCATTGAGAATAGCGAGATCATTGGACTTCTGGAACAAGTACTGCAGCTGGAGTCAGTGGATTGGCTATGGCGAGGTGCTGTATCAGGCGG
This sequence comes from Actinidia arguta var. hypoleuca, assembly GCA_030159115.1. Lineage (NCBI taxonomy): Eukaryota > Viridiplantae > Streptophyta > Magnoliopsida > Ericales > Actinidiaceae > Actinidia > Actinidia arguta. Next base: position 10,875,735 of record BRYE01000009.1, on the reverse strand, counting down.
AAGTTGTTCTCATTCATAATTTTTATTTGTTCAGCAATATTGTGCATCTCATGGTAGAGGCCCACTAGATCCGGAGCTTGGCTAGTGTTGGCCATTAAGTGAGTTATGTTATCCAAATGGCTGCTGGCACTTAGTCTAGGTAGCAAACAGTTGCGCAGGTGCATAGAAAGCTTTGAGAACTATCGTTCCCACAGACGGCGCCAAACTGTTGTGGTGGAAAACTGGGACAAGCAACCAACAATCAAATTACTCTCTCACCTCGGTACTGGACCTCATCAACCACTCGTCCGACATGCATAAACAAGGGAACAAACGTTATCGGTCGGGATGAGGTCGCTCAAAACTCCTCCGATATATGAATCAGACCAAGGTGAATAAGCTAGGCAAAGCAATAACACCAGGACTCTCTGAATAAATAAGGGTTTGTTTTTTGCATACTTTTGAATGATGGGGGAGTAGCCTTTATATAGTTGGAGAATGGAGAGCTGTATAAGGAAAGCACGGCGTGATCCTCGGATGGATAAGTATGGAAAGAGATCTCGGAGATATCAGAGTGATAATAGGAGAATGCCATATGAAGAGCAGTCCGAAATTGTAAGCGATATCAAGGAGAATCTTGAGGTGATGGAATCCTTATGGAGATGGTCTCTAATCAGGTTAAGTAACCAACCTCGCCCTTTGGCGATATGGAGATCAAACAATATGCCCGCGGTATACTAGCGAGATGAGCAACTAGCGATGTTATGATAGACGACCAGGAATATATTGGGGATATGGCGAAGTTGTTCTTTGGGTGAGGTGACCAACTTGGTATATCAGTAGGCGGATATTTTACCCCACATCAACAATCATATTAATTTCGCTCAAAGATTCTTACAATTATGACTAGGGTGTTAGATATAGAGTCAAAAGGAAAACTTCAAGTTCTTTTGGACATAAATGCCCTGAATCTATTCAGGTTCCCAAACCCTCTTTCACATCCATTCACGTTCCCCATACCATCTCTGTCAGCATTATCAGTGCTTGCACCTCTCGCCGTTTAAGCTCACCACCATCGAGCAGCATTGTCGTCTAGACCTACCATTGTCGACCCCTTCACTTTAGTCATTGTCATCCAAGCTCTTAGTCTTGTTGTAAAAAACTGGGTTTTGAACATGATTTTTTGACAACTTTTAGCCAAAATAGAGGTTTTCGATTATCTTTTCTAATGAAACGAAATTGAGTTGTATCCATAATGTGGTATTTGAAACCATATAAAGTTTATTCAAAATAGATAAAAGGTGAATGAGAAATTACCCTTAAAATTTAGTTAGTTGGACTAGTTAAAATGTAAAAAAAAAGATTGGTCAGTAAACTAAAAAGAAATAAACATAAGTAAAAGTGTTAATATAAGGCACCAAAATGTGAAAAGTAAGTGAACACATCACTAGACAACACATGCACCGCTGCTATGGCATGTGGCATAGGATCGGCCATGGTTTTGGACTCAGCCTGCATGGAATGTGAAGAGTCATCAAGTGGTGACTGAGTGCATTTCTTGTTGTTTGTCTAACAGACACTAATTACAAGGCATTACTGGGGAGTTATTTTTTTTTTTTTGCTCAGTAAATAAAGTTGTATTACTCAAAAATGAATGTACAGTATACTCTGGGCATACCGAGGAAGATGGACAAAGCCTAAAATCAAGCAAAACTCCAAGACAGGGAGCAACTCAAAAGGAGCCAAGGTAATATAGCCCGACCCTACCCAAAAAGCATTAAGCATATCAATACATCAGGGACTAAGAGCCAGGAATAGACTATACAAAATTTTGTAAGATTGAATTTGAATACGCTTAGAGATGGCCTCTGGCTGGTCTATTTTGTCTTCAAAAAGCCTTTTGTTTCGGGCTTCCCATATCTATACCGTGCATGAGAGACCAATTCTTTTGATTTTAGCTGGGAACCCTGTACCCCGGGTCTCTTTGATCATCCATTTTACCATTGCTTTAAGGGTTTGCATGGCTCAGGAAATACCCAACCATCGTTTGATATTTGCCTAAATCTGATTACCTATACGGCAATGGAAAAATAGATGATTAAGAGTTTCATTTTGGGAGTTGCATAAGGGGCACGATTGATCTTCAATAAAGTCTTGGAGTTTGTCCTTTGTTAGAAGTCGATCTTTCAGACCCAGCCATAGAATAAAGGAATGCCTGGGAATAATTGATCCATGCCAAACCAGCCTTGGCCATGTAAGTTTGGCACCCCTTGGCCTAAAGAACTCATAGGCTAATCTAGATTGGAATTTCCCATTAGGAGCCCACTGGTCCAGCTTGAGAATGGCGCTTTCTATTGTTATCTCTGATTGAATGATTTCATCTCTAAGTAGCATTATTTGCTTGAGAAGGGGGGAATCTACATGCTTGCTTGTGTACCCCCAGAAACAGCCTCCTTTCATATAGACATGGTGGACCCATTGGACCCATTGAGTAGCCTTCTTAGCTTGAATGTCCCAAAGGGATTTGGATAGAAGAGCCTTGTTCCAAGCTTTGGAATCCCGGAGGCCTAAGCCTCCCTCCTCTTTTGGGAGGGTAACCTCCTTCCAGGATACCAATGGCTTCTTGTTGATGGTGCATTTCCCACTCCAAAGAAGGTTTCTACGAAGCTGAACAATTTTGGCCTTGACCCCAGTTGGGATAGGGAGGATAGAGAGCCAAAAACATTCGACTCCTTACAACACAACTTTAATCAACTCTATCTGGCCAGCGTATGATAAGGTTGCACCTACCCATGCATTAATGTTGTTTGAGATCCTATCAATTAGAGGGTTGTACTGGGAGATAGTCAGCCTGGAATCCGCCACTGGAATTCCCAGGTACCTAAAGGGGAAAGTCCCATGTATGAACCCAGTTATGCCCTTGATGTCTTCCAAGTCTATGTCACTGATGCCTACAGCATGGAAGCTGGATTTGGACAGATTTATGCTTAAGCCCGAGCATTCTCCAAAGTGGTTGAGCTTATCCATAAGAAAAGAGACTGAGGTAGGGTCACCTTTGGAAAAAAGGACTAAATCATCAGCATAAGTGAGTAATCTTTAAACCCCCACATCTCGGGTGGAAATTGAAATCTGCATTGTGATGCAAGTCCTTCAAACTTCTGGAGAGATATTCCAAGCAGAGCACAAAGAGATATGGGGAAAGGGGGAAGGGGGTCCCCCTGCCTTAAGCCCCTCTCCCCTTTAAAGAACCCATGCATGGACCCATTATAGGCAAGAGAGTAAGAGGTAGATGAAATACATGCCATAATCCATGAGATGAAAATATTGGAAAATTGTAGAGCTATAAGCATGTCCTTAATAAATCCCCAGTCAACTGAATCAAAAGCTTTCCTTAAATCAACATTTAGAGTGCACCTCGAGATGTTCTTTTTCTACTGTACTGCCTTAGGAGCTCCTGCAGAAGAAAAATGTTGTCAACCATGGCTCTATTTTGGATGAAAGCAGCTTGAGCTGGATCAATGATGCTGATAATAGCTGGGCCAAGCCTTGCGGCAATTATTTTGGAGATAACTTTATAGACTACGTTGCAGCATGCAATGGGCCTAAAGTCTTTAACTCTGTCTGCATCCTTAGATTTGGGGATCAAGGCTAGGACAGAATGATGGATTTATTTTAAAATTTGGCCAGAGGAAAATAATTCTAAACAACTGCTGTGAAGTTTGTGCCCACCATATCCCAAGCTTGCTTGAAGAAATAAGAAAAGTAACCATCAAGGCCAGGGGCCTTGTCCTCCCCTATGCTGAAGAGGGCATATTTGATTTCGTCTTCAACAACAAGGTGAATAAGGGCTATGGATTGAGCCAAGTCCAAAAGCTTGCCATTGTGGACAATAACTGAGTTTAATCTTGTGCAATTTTTCTTAGTGCCCAACAGCCCCCTGTAGTACTGAACAAAGGCATCACTAACCTGCTTATTTGATGTTGATCTAGTTTCATCCCCAAGAGTGATGGAAGGAATGTTGCTTTTCATTCGCCTTCTTTTAATCAAGTTGTGGAAAAATTTTGTTCCCTTGTCGATGTTTTTCAAAAACTTAGCTTTGGCAATCTGGGAGCAAAAGCTCATTTTTGCCTCCGCCAGCCTGAGGGATTTAGATCTAAGCTCTAGAACAGATGCTTAAAGATCAGGGTCCGTAGGGTTGTTATGCAGCTGCTATTGGGCTTGCTGCAGCTCCTCCTCAGCAGCTGCAAATGTAGCAGTAATATGCAAAAAATGGAGCTTGTTCAAGGACTTGAAAGGGCCTTTAAGGGCTTTAAGCTTGTTACGTAGCTGAAACATGGTTGTTCCCTCTACGTACATGTCCTAAGAGCAGCGGACCAAGGGCTAGAAGCTATCATGATTCACCCACATATTGAAAAATTTGAATGGGGAAGGACCTCTATCATTTTCTCCCATAAGAGAGACAGAGCAGGGGGAGTGATCAGAGAGCTTCCCTGGGGGATCAAAATGAGCTTGAACAACAATTCCCCTCTGAGTCCATTCATTGTTAACCATGTGATGCGAGCACGGGCAAGGATGGTGCTATCAAAGGCGATGAGATCAAGTTACCAGTTGGGCCAATCACAAGGTCGCGGGCCAAGAAGCTCACATCCGCCTTCCAAAGCTTTGTGGGCCAGTTTATTGAAGACAGACTTGGTGGACCAGCCATAGACATCAAGAATGGGTTCAATGGAAATATTAAAGATGAAGATCAGCCCATTAATTCAATCCAAGTGTGTGGGCTGGAAGTGGAGGCTCAGCCCATTAATTCAATCCAAGTGTGTGGGCTGGAAGTGGAGGCTTAATTTATTTTTATGTTTATTTAGTTGGGCCTATTTATTGATGTTAGTTCCTTTTATTTAGGTGTTTAAGCCCAATTCGAGTTGGGCCTTAATTAAGTAGGGTTTAGGTTAGGGTTTCCTATAAATGCTTTGTTTAGAAGATGGAGAGGCAGTTTTTTTGGAGATTGATCAAGATCTGACATCTTGCTTGAGAGAGAAGTTCATCTTCTTCTTGTTACACCACGAATTGGAATTAACTTATCAAGGTAACTTGTGGCGTTCTTTTTAATTCAGTCCTTTAATCTACGTTTCTAGTTGCTTGTCGATTAGGGGTTTAGTAGGACACCCAGTTTCTTGAACATCAAACTGTGTGTCGGGGTTTTGGGTTCTTCTTGATCCTAGGGTTCCGCATCATTTGGTATCAGAGCTTCTGGTTATCTATCTTTTATTTCATATATATTTCGTAGTTCTTCACGTTTCTCTGTTTCTTATTCGTAAAAAAAAAAAAAAAAAAAAAGTTAAGACTGTTTGAACAGTGTTTCTGGACGATCCATTGCGTGGGAATTGACCACGTACATTACCCTTTCTAGATCTCATCGAGCCAGTCATTTTGATATATTATGGGCTTAAATCCGATGGTCGGATCAAAAGTTAAGACTGTTTGAAGTTTTTCCGAATTCTGCTGTTCTGTTGGGCGAATTCTAGCCCTTGGTTATCTTCACTTTATTGATTGAGTCTTGGTTGGTTATCTTCTTTATTTCGTATTCCCTGATTTGCTTTGTTCTCTTTCTAAATTTTTTTCTTGATTGTGTTTCCATAATTTTTGCAATTGATCTATCTTTGATTGGTTGAATCTGATTCTGAAGTGTAACTTCAAGAAGTGAGCAAGAGTGGAAAAAGGCAGAGTGTGTGAGAACAGAAGAGGGTAAAAGCCATATTAGAGTGATACACGAGTGGAGTGACATTGTACTGAGAGTAAACACGCGAGGGAGTGTTGTGAGGATAAATATTTCCAACATGTCCAAAGACGATAACAGGAGTGGTGAAATAGGCATGAATGAAGTTGCGTTTGCATTGAAAGCCATGCAGCAACAAATGGAAAGGTGGGGAAGAGAGATGACAAATATCAGAGGGGAACTAGAAGAGGTTAGACAGTCACGACAAACGGGAGGAGAGGATGATGCTAATTCCATCCAGGATAGGCCGAGAAGGGAGGAGAGGTTTGACAGGCTTGACAGCAACATAAATTCCATCAAAATGAAAATTCCTCCTTTCAAGGGAAGGAATGATGCTGAAACTTATCTGGAGTGGGAAAGGAAAGTGGAGCGCATTTTTGAGTGTCACAATTACTCTGAGATAAAGAAGGTAAAATTAGCAGCAGTGGAGTTCACAGACTATGCCATGGTATGGTGGGATCAGTTGTTGGTTACAAGAAGGAGAACTGGAGAGGGACCTATTGATACTTGGGCCGAGATGAAGGTTGTCATGAGGAGGAGGTTTGTGCCTTCTTTCTATTACCGAGAGGTCCACCAGAAATTGCAGCGGCTCACACAGGGTTCTATGTCAGTTGAAGATTACCACAAGGAGATGGAGATAATGCTCATTCGGGCAAACATTGAGGAGGATAGAGAGGCTACCATGGCACGATTCCTTGGCGGCTTGAATAGGGAAATTTCCAACGTAGTGGAGTTGCACCATTACATAGAGCTTGAAGAGATGGTGAATATGGCAATGAAGGTGGAAAGGCAGCTCAAGGCGAGGGGGGCAGCAAAACAATCTTCTAATTACACACCAAATTGGACCTCGAAGTGGTCAAAGAAAGAGGAGGCAGCGAGTGGTAAGCCTTCTAATTTTAAAGATAAGATTTCAAGCTTCAACAAAGGCAACGTAGTTGCTGTGACAAACAAAGGTACCACCGATTCTTCAACTTCACATAGTAGGCAGCGAGATATTAAATGTTTTAGGTGTTTGGGGGTTGGGCATATTGCTTCACAATGTCCAAACAAACGGACTATGCTTTTGAGGGATAATGGGGAGGTAGAGTCTGAATCTGAATCTGACGGTGATTCTATGCCTAGCTTAGAAGATGCTGACGATGTTGAATATGCTGTGTGTGGTGAATCCTTGGTTATTAGGCGTGCCCTTAACACCCAGGTTAAAGAGGAGGGTGTAGAACAGAGAGAGAACATTTTTCACACTAGGTGTCTGGTCGGAGGGAAAGTTTGCACTTTGATTATTGATGGGGGTAGTTGCGCAAATGTAGCTAGCACCACCTTAGTTGAGAAGTTAGGGTTGAAATGTGAGAAACATCCGAAACCTTATAGGTTGCAGTGGTTGAATGATAGTGGGGAGGTTAAGGTGACAAAACAGGTTGTAGTACCTTTCTCAATTGGGCGGTATGTTGATAAGGTGTCATGTGACGTAGTGCCCATGCATGCGGGCCATGTGCTGTTGGGTAGGCCTTGGCAATTTGACAGGAGGGTGACACATGATGGGTATCAGAATAGGTATTCTTTCCGCTTCAATGATAAAAATGTGACCTTAGCACCTCTATCTCCTAAGGAGGTGTACCAAGATCAACTTACAATGGTGAGCGGTTCCAAAGGGGGTTCGGGTTGTGAGGAGAAAAAAATACAGGGAAAGGAGGCCAAGAGAGACAAGAAACCATTAAATGGCCCAATGGTGAGTGACTGCACAAGTGAGAAAAAAAATGAGAGAAGTGCAGGAGAGAAAAAAGAGAGTGAGAGAGAAAATAAGGGTGACAAAAAAATGAGTTTTTATGCAAAAGAGAGAGATCTTAAGAGTGCTTTCATGGGAAGGAGAGCCCTCATAGCGATAAGATTTAAAGAGAGTTTATTGGTTTCGACTAATCTTGATCCATGTTTGCCTAGTGTCTTTATTTCTCTTATACAGGAATTTGATGATGTCTTTCTCGAAGAGACTCCAATTGGGCTTCCACCTTTGCGAGGCATTGAGCATCAAATTGACTTTGTGCCTGGAGCATCAATTCCAAACCGGCCAGCCTATAGGAGTAATCCAGAGGAGACAAAGGAACTTCAAAGGCAAGTTGATGAGTTGCTCAAAAAGGGGCATGTGCGAGAGAGCCTTAGCCCATGTGCTGTACCAGTCCTATTGGTACCCAAAAAGGATGGATCATGGCGAATGTGCGTGGACTGCCGTGCCATCAACAAAATCACTGTAAAGTATCGCCACCCTATTCCTAGATTAGATGATATGCTAGATGAATTACATGGGTCATGCTTATTTACCAAAATTGATTTGAAAAGTGGATATCATCAAATTAGGATGCAACTGGGAGACGAGTGGAAAACTGCTTTTAAAACAAAATATGGTTTGTATGAATGGATGGTTATGCCTTTTGGTTTAACTAATGCACCTAGCACTTTCATGAGATTAATGAACCATGTTTTGCGAGAATTCCTTGGAGATTTTGTGGTTGTTTATTTTGATGACATTCTTATATACAGCAAAACTCTAGATGATCACACCATGCATGTTAGATTAGTTCTGGAGGTTCTAAGGAAAGAACAATTGTATGCCAATTTGAATAAGTGTACCTTTTGCATTGATAGACTTTTATTTTTAGGCTTCATTGTGAGTGCAAAGGGAGTTGAGGTGGATGCTGAAAAGGTAAAGGCTATTCAAGAATGGCCAACGCCTAAGAGTGTGACTGATGTGAGGAGCTTTCATGGTTTGGCCAGTTTTTATAGGAGATTTGTAAAAGATTTTTCAGCTATTGCAGCTCCTTTGACTGAAGTAATCAAAAAAGATGTCGGGTTTAGGTGGGGAGAGGAGCAGGAGAGAGCATTTAATACTTTGAAAGAAAAATTGTGTTCTGCCCCTATATTGTGCTTACCTAATTTTGACAAAACTTTTGAGCTTGAATGTGATGCCTCAGGGATTGGTATAGGTGCTGTGTTGATGCAGGAGAAGCGCCCCATAGCATTCTTCAGCGAAAAACTAAATGGAGCGCAGTTGCGGTATTCCACATATGATAAAGAGTTTTATGCCTTGGTGAGGGCATTGGATGTGTGGCAGCATTACCTTCTTCCAAAGGAGTTTGTCATTCACACCGACCATGAATCATTGATACACCTTAAGGGCCAAGGAAAGCTTAACAAAAGGCATGCCAAGTGGGTAGAGTTCATTGAGGCTTTTCCTTATGTGATCCGTTACAAGCAAGGTAAAGATAATGTTGTTGCTGATGCGTTATCTAGAAGGTATGCTTTACTCACTACACTTAATTCTAAGTTGTTAGGCTTTGAGCACCTTAAAGAGATGTATGCAACAGATTCTGATTTTGGTAAGGTATACAATGCTTGTGAACATGCTGCTTTTCAAAGATTTTATAGGCATGAAGGGTTTTTATTTCGAGGTAATCAAATATGTGTGCCTACTTGTTCTGTGAGGGAATTGCTTGTACGTGAGTCACATAGTGGAGGTTTAATGGGTCATTTTGGTGTGCATAAAACTTTGGATATACTGTCTGAACATTTTTATTGGCCACGCATGCGTAGGGATGTTGAGAAAATTTGTTCTAAGTGCATTGCATGTAGGCAAGCTAAATCCAAATCTATGCCACATGGGTTATATACACCGTTACCTGTTCCTATCGTGCCTTGGGTTGATATCTCTATGGACTTTGTGTTAGGCTTGCCTAGGACTAGAAAGGGTAGAGACAGCATCTTTGTGGTGGTAGATAGGTTTAGCAAAATGGCACATTTTATTGCATGCCACCAAACTGATAATGCTCCAAATATTGCTGATTTGTTCTTTAGAGAGGTGATTAGATTGCATGGCATGCCTAGGACCATTGTGTCTGACAGGGATGTTAAATTTTTGAGTCATTTTTGGAAGGTGTTGTGGGGTAAGTTGGGTACCAAATTGCTGTTTTCTACTACTTGTCATCCCCAGACAGATGGCCAAACTGAAGTGGTCAACCGGACTTTGGGTAGTTTGTTGCGATCAGTGGTGGGAAAGAATTTAAAAACTTGGGAAGATTGTTTACCCTTCATTGAATTTGCATACAATCGAACTGTGCATTCTTCTACGGGATTTTCACCTTTTGAGATTGTGTATGGTTTTAATCCTTTAACTGTTTTGGATTTAATGCCTTTGCCCTTGAATGAAATTGCTAGCCTAGATGGAAAACAAAAAGCTGAAATGATTCAAACTATACATGAGAAGGCACGACAGCAAATAGAGCATAAAAACAGGATGTATGCCCAAAAAGCCAACAAGGGGCGAAAGCGAGTTTTGTTCAAACCAGGTGATTGGGTTTGGGTGCACATGCGCAAAGAGAGGTTTCCAACTAAAAGGAGATCTAAATTGGATCCTCGCGGTGATGGACCATTCCAGGTGTTGGAACGCATTGGAGACAATGCCTACAAAATTGATCTGCCAGGTGAGTATCAAGTTTCTGCTACATTTAATGTTTCTGATCTTTCTCCTTTTGATGCAGATTCGAGGACGAATCTTTTTGAGGAGGGAGGGATTGATGCGAGCACGGGCAAGGATGGTGCTATCAAAGGCGATGAGATCAAGTTACCAGTTGGGCCAATCACAAGGTCGCGGGCCAAGAAGCTCACATCCGCCTTCCAAAGCTTTGTGGGCCAGTTTATTGAAGACAGACTTGGTGGACCAGCCATAGACATCAAGAATGGGTTCAATGGAAATATTAAAGATGAAGATCAGCCCATTAATTCAATCCAAGTGTGTGGGCTGGAAGTGGAGGCTCAGCCCATTAATTCAATCCAAGTGTGTGGGCTGGAAGTGGAGGCTTAATTTATTTTTATGTTTATTTAGTTGGGCCTATTTATTGATGTTAGTTCCTTTTATTTAGGTGTTTAAGCCCAATTCGAGTTGGGCCTTAATTAAGTAGGGTTTAGGTTAGGGTTTCCTATAAATGCTTTGTTTAGAAGATGGAGAGGCAGTTTTTTTGGAGATTGATCAAGATCTGACATCTTGCTTGAGAGAGAAGTTCATCTTCTTCTTGTTACACCACGAATTGGAATTAACTTATCAAGGTAACTTGTGGCGTTCTTTTTAATTCAGTCCTTTAATCTACGTTTCTAGTTGCTTGTCGATTAGGGGTTTAGTAGGACACCCAGTTTCTTGAACATCAAACTGTGTGTCGGGGTTTTGGGTTCTTCTTGATCCTAGGGTTCCGCATCACCATGGCCCGATCCAGCTTACACCATACTGTGTTGTTTGTCCAGGTGTACAGAGCTCCTGTTGATCTTAGGTCAGAAAGACCTAAGTCATAGCAGCAGTCTTTGAATTCCCTAAATTCATACATTGTAACAGGCTACCCATTGGCCCTTTCCTCAATACTTAGAACATTATTGAAGTCACCACAAAGAATCCAAGGGTTATGATGAGTAGAGCTGAACCTGCATAAATTTTCCCATAGGGGTCTTCTCCCCACAGCTGAATTGAAAGCATATATAAAGCTAATTGAAAATGTGATGCTAGAAGACTTACAAGTGGCTTAGCAGTGAATAGCCTAGTCCGATGTCTCCAGAATGTCCAAAGTCACCAACTCTTCTTTCCAAATCACTAAAATCCTACCATTTGGATGACGACAAGGTTGTCCACCATTTTCCAATTCCAGAGCTTGTTTTTTGCAAATCTATATAATGGCTGCTTGTTTAACTTTGTTTCTATTAGACCCATGATAGCTGGCCTAGCCTTCCTTAGGTGCTTTAGCACCCCATACTTTTTCAGAGGCGAGTTGAGGCCCCTGATGTTCCATGAGGAAATAATCATTGCTTGTTAGGATTAGGAGAGTTATCCCTCATGTCCACACAAAATTCTGCCAAATAGATTGTTTTCTTGCTTCCTCCTGGATTCTCCTTTTCTATCTTTCTACCTTTGATAGGTGGCTTTTTGCCTGGCTGCGCAATTCCCACCTTTGTGCCCCTATCAACTGGGCTATTCTTGCGGCCTGTACTTAGTTGTTGTAGCTTGTTCCTCAACTCCACACTAGCAATTTGATTGGCCTGTTCTATATATATTTTCCCTCCCAACTGCTTAGGGGCAAGAGGTTGCACTGGATTTGATTCAAGGGGTTGTTCTAGGTTAGTGTCTGAGGAAGGCGCAAGGGAAGGCTCAAGTGGTTGCTCTGGATTGGGGGAAGGCTCGAGCGGTTGGACTGGGTTTGGCTCTAGGGGCTGCTCTGGATTGGGAAGAGGTTGGTCTGGATTGGGCTCTGAGACGCTTTCTTCATTTCCTTGATTATCTAGAATGGTCCTTGTTGCTTCCTGAGGAACAACTCCCTCTGATGCAGGGATTCCTTTGGAAGGGTTGCTCTATTTTATAACCCATTCCTTCTAATTCAGTGTAGTCTGAACACCCTCTTGCACCCGTACCTGTGTCTGACCTGCAGCTTCTCGGGGCCCCTGCTCCTCCGCAGCTTGCTTTGCTGCCTTGTTGGGAGAGTTTGACTTACCCTTACATGTCTCTTTTGTGTAACCCACCACTCTGCAATGGGCACAGTACCTGGGCAAGTTCTCATAATAGATTCTTTGATCATGCTCTCCTCCCTCTGGCATATGCAGTTGGAAAGAATGCACTAGCTCCTTTGCCATGTCAATCTCAACTAGGCATCTAGCAAATGTAACCCTTTCCTTTTGAGTAGTCAGTTTATCCATGTGGATTGGTTTGCCCAGCTTCGAACATATTTTACCAAAGACTATTGGATTCCAAAAAGTAAGCGGAACACCTCTCAACTGGACCCAAACCAGAAATGTGTTGATTGCCTCCTTTCCAAAACTGAAATACTTATCCATTTGCTTTAACAGCAAGGGACTCTCATAAATCATGTACGGCCCATTTTCGAGAACCTTTGTTTGGTCATCTTTCGAACCAAATTGGAATACAATCCACCCACTTCCATGGAACTAGATGGAGGGGTGGACTTTCCATGCTGTAACAATCTGGTTTAGGGCATGTTTACCTGGGAATTTCCCCCCAAAGTAGCCTACTAAGCACCTCTCCCAAGGGTAATCTGATAGCTGGATATCCTTCTCTTCATGCTGGATTGGGCCGTCCTCCAGATTATAGAACTCAAGCTTGCTACCGTTTGAGGGGAGCCTATTCTTCTCAAAAAGGCTTGCAAAAGGCTTTTTTAGAACTACCTGGCTGACTTTCCCCATGAGTCTATTTTCCCTTGCAGTAGATGGCTCTCCTTGGATATTCCCAGATTTCTCTTGGGCATTTCGTCGAACACCTGACGAGCTAGAGGAGTCTTCATCCCCCAGAGACTGTGATGCATTCTCTGAATGCTTCTCTGAGGTATATCCTTCAGGGCCTTGCTCTAAGTGCTCACTTAAGTTCTCAAGAATCTAAGAGTCAACCTCATTATCCTCACCTGTCCCATTATCAAACATCACTGCTATGGACCTTCCGTCTATCTCCATATGTTTGACAGAGATAGAGGATGAAGCTCTTGTTTCTCCTCTATAGGGGCCATTCTCCGTTCTTGCTAGTGCCTTTGCAAGTATTGGGTCCTCCTCTAACTTTAAAGGATGGGCCATGACCTCCCTCTTTGCATTTTTTTTTTTTTTTTGTACCCATTTGTGCACAATCTCAGATTGTCAGTCAATTGGTACTTCGAATTGCATCGAGACTGTAGAGCGAGCAGCCAAAACAGCCGGTCTGGATCCAGATACTCTGTCACAGCTTTGCGAAGGCAGTGGGATCTCCAAAAAAAATCACCACCAAGAGCTTCTTTCTCTACACCTTCACACTAATGTTGTGAACACCTCTCTCTCTCTAGAAAATGGGGAGACTTTACAGTTGAATCTCTCGATTATATTACTGGGGAGTTATTACCCAATAGTGGGGGTGGATTTACAAGGCATTACTCTTGAGTAATGTGTCATTAATGGTGGTGAGTGTGACATGTCATTAATCCTAAAAGTAATGGGTGATTAATGGATAGTTAATGCCATTAATCCTTTACAAGCAGAAAGGCCATACACAGTCTATGTATAAGTAGTCTCTAGTCAGTTCTAGACATAAAAAAGTTGAGAGCACGCACTTTAGGGGATGTGAGAAAGTTCTTCCCATTCTTGAGTGTTTTTCCCAGAGAGAAATAAAATACTATTTGATTTGTTGTTCTGATCAGTGCAGTACTATCACTAATCAGAGATCAGCAACTCAACACTGTTGAGAGATAAATATATTATAAGGAGATCGTGTGGTACATGAGACTTAGCTCGTTTTGCAGGTTCTGTTTGCTATTTTAATTTAGTTCTGTATTTATATTTTTTATTCCAAAGTTTGGTTTTATAATATGTTTATAGTGTTTACCAATAAACAATTATGTGTTTTCTATTTTGTATTGCTCTTTGTATAACACGTCTGTCGCGCCGTCTATATTTTAGACCAAATTTGAATGATAAAGCTCCTTCCAAGGTTTAATGGTCTCCCATGCAAGGATGGAAGTATATAGGAGCAAGTAGACTTAATTGACCCTACTAAAAAAAAATTACACCGTTAGTCCTTATATAATTTGCTATAAATATAATTTTAACTACACAAAAATTAATAATTTAGCTAAATTAATAATTTATCCTTAAAATATATCATAAATATAATTTTGACCTCATAAAAAATTATTTTTATAATTTTAACCCATTAAAATTATTTTTGGGCTCCGCCCCTACTCCCATGGGAACACATTCAGTGTCACTGCATCCCAAATGACTCTCCCTTTCTATGTGTGCATGTGGAACGCACAAGCCTTTTTTGCCCCCTCCTAGTAATGATGTGTTGTGGTTGTACGGTGGTGGACAAAGTAAGGATTTTTACTGTCCGAAAAATAGTAAACTTTCACTAAATTTATAAATGAAGATAGTTCAAAGAGAGATTGTGAGGAACAGTATTTTTTATTTTAATAATATTTTTTTGTGGTGGCGGTGATGATTGTTTCTTGGCAGCGTTTCGAGAAAATAGTGAAATTTCACTATATTTGAAGTAGGTAAAATTTTATTATATTCATTGAAATTTAATACTTTTGAGAGTTTCACTAAAGTAAATGAATTTGCTTGGTTACTTTTTCAATTGTTATACTTGAATACAATTTTTTTTTAGTGGAATTTCAATACTTGTAAATTAATAAAGATTTCTATGAAAAAATTCTTTATGCCGAAGAATTTCAATACTTTTTAAAAAAAAATTTTTAAAAAGAAAAAAGTAATCTTGAAACTTCTTTTTCAGGAAAAAAACTTTGAAAATAATTCAATAAATATATATTGAAAAATATATTTTTAAATTACTGAAATTCGTAAAAACGAATAAGATTAGAAAACAATGGTTACTTTTACAATTTTTATTTTCTGTTTAACAATAAATAAAAATATTATTTTTTTTGAAAAATAAAAAACTAAAAATATATTTGTGCACTCATATCCATTCGAAAACTCAAATTGAAAACAATTAAGGTGGCCAGATATGGGTTAGTTGTTAGAGAAGTCATCCACGACAAAAAGAGGTCACTGGCACCGGAGATGGTGGGTGAAGGTTGTGGCATCCACGTTTATCCTTCCTAAGAGAGTCTCTAAGAGAGTAAATAATATCCTTACGATTTTTTTGTGGCCTGGTGTCAAACTTAAGCACATGGGTGCTAAAGTATCTTGGGAGGATGTTAGTCTACCTAGGGATGAAGGTGCCTTGGTATCAAAGATGTTTTGAAATGGAATGAGGTGGCTATTACAAAACATATTCGGCTCCTCATTGCTGGTGGGGAATAGTCTATGTGGTGTCAATGGGTGAAATCATACCTCTTTTAAGGGGGTTGTTATGCCTTTCAGTTTGAAGAACCCCGGAGCAACCTATTAATGGGCAATGAATGCTTTCTTTCATGAAATGTTAGGCCGTTTGATGATGTTGTGGTTAAGTCCAATTCCTACCAGGAGCATCTAGGAGAACTCAGGAAGGCATTCAAGAGGATGAAGATGTTTGATCTCAAGATCAATCCAATAAAGTGTGTTTCCGGAGTTTTTGCAGGAATTTTTCTGGGATTCTTGGTTCACCAAAGAGGAATTGAAGTTAACAAGAACAAATTAAGGGTCGCCCTAGAAGCCAAACCTCCTACCAAAAAGAAGAAGTTGCAGCACTTCCTCGGACAGTTAAACTTTCTTAGGAGGTTTATCTCTAACCTTGCTGAGAGGGTTCAGGTGCTTTCAGAACTCCTGAAACTAAAAGCCGTGGAGCAGTTCGAGTTAGAGGCTCATCACTAAGCTTTCAAGGAAGTCAAGAAGGTCTTAGTAGAACCTCCTGTTCTTACTTTTCATATCAAAAACAAGTCTTTGAAGTTGTACATCTCAGCTGCAGAGGGTTCCATTGGAAGCATGCTGGCTCAAGACAACGAAGAAGGCAAATACAATCAATTTACTATTTAAGCAGGCTTTTAACTTCATGTGAATGTATATATTCTCCTATTAAAAAGTTGTGTTTAGCTTTGTATTTTGCTGCTCTAAATTAAGGCATTACATGCTTCCGGTGTTGGTTTATATCGTGTGCAAAACCGATCTCATCAAATACTTGCTTTCTTGGCCCATTATTCGAGGCCAAATTGGCAAGTGGTCTTTGACTTTGATGGAATTTTTGAAGTTGTCAAGGGTCTGGCCTAGGCAATATTTCTTGCCGACCATCCTTGTTTGGAACTCGGCAATAAGTCAGCTTTAGGCCTGAATTCCTACGCAGCATCATTTACTCCTTGGACACATCTCTTCAATGGGTCCAAGACTGAACAAGTTTCGGATTGTGGTATTATCATCATATCTCCTGCTATATACTCAGTTATCCTTTCAATTTGATTTTGAGTGATCAAACAATCAGGCCGAATATGAGGCTGTTGTGATAGGCCTGAAAATCCTCAAGGAGATTGGAGAAGCAAATGCTCAGATATTGGGGATTCTCAATTGGTTATCAAGCATTTAGTCAGGGCTTACAAGTGTCACAGCAAAGACTTAGCCCCATACTATATGGCTGTAAAACAACTCATTGATGATTTTGATGATGTGTCAATTTCTCACATTTTTAGGAGGTTCCACAATGAGGCCAACGAGTTAGCTCAAGCAACCACAGGAGTTTATCAGAGAAGAATTACAGTTCAGAAGAGAGTTCTGCCTTTAGTCAGGAGGAGGAATTTTGTTGTGAAGGCATATTCAGCTGAAATATCAGAGGAAGACTTGCAAACTCCTATCATCAAATTCCTGAAACATCCTTGCATAAACGTTGAAAGGAAGATAAGGAGAATAGCTGCCAAGTATGTGATTGTAGAAGGAGAACCCTTCCAGATTAGTTTTGAGGATGAATTCTCAAATGCCTCGAAGAGGAGAAATCCCTGAAGGCTATGGTTCATGAAGGAATTTGCGGAACACATCAAGCAGGGCACAAAATGAGATGGCTTCTCAAGAGGTACAACTATTATTGGCCATCCAACCTTGAAGATTGCATTCGGTATGTTAAGGGTTGCAAAGCCTGCCAGATTCATGGGCTCGTGCAACATGTTCCTGCAAGTTCTATGAAGGTTGTCATTAAGCCTTGGCCTTTTAGGGGTTGGTGTATGGATCTGGTTGGCAAAGTCTATCCACCTTCTTTCAAAGGCCATTCCTATATCTTGGTTCTCACACATTTTTTTACTTAAGTGGGAAGAGGCAGTTCCTTTGAAGTCTGTCAACCAGTAGGATGTCATCAAAATCTTGAAGGAGAACGTTATCCATAGGTTTGGTTTGCCTCGACACTTGGTAGCTAATAGAGGAACTGTATTCTTTGAAGATGAAGTCCAAGATTTCGCTAGAGAGTATGGTATTGAGTTATACCATTCAACTCCTTACTATACTCAAGGCAATGGCCAGGCTGAATCTAGCAACAAAATCCTAAAGGGTATGATTGAGAGGATGGTTGAAGATAATCCTAGAAATTGGCATGAGTCCCTCTCTGATGCCTTGTGAGGCATACAAGACTTCTAAATGGTCTGTTACAGGAGTCACACCATTTGCAATTACCTATGGGTATGACTTAGATCTTCCTATGGAAGTTACTGTTAAATCCCTAAGGTTAGCTTTTTCAGAATGGCATAATTCCTGAGGAGTACACTCAATCAATGCTTGTGAGTTGGAAAGCCTGGATGAAGTCAGGTTGAAAGCATAAGACCATATGCTCATACAGAAGCAAAGGGTAGCCAGAGAGCATACAACGAAAAGGTTAAGTTCGAGTCCTTTGCAGAAGAAGACTTTGGTTTGGAAAGCCATTCTGCTATCTGGGGCTAAAGACCCTAAGTACGACAAGTGGTCACCGTCTTGGGAGGGTCCATTTAAGATTAAGCAAGCAGAGAAGGTTCATACATCCTACAAGACTTAGATGGTGAAGAGCATAAACATCTGATCAATGGTAAATATCTAAAGTTGTACTGACCAACCATCTGGGAAATGCGAGATCAAAACCAAAATATTGTTCAAAATGTGGATCAAAGTGGCATGCAGGCCAACTAGCAAAAAGGCCTATTGCCCAGAGTTATCTACAGCTAAGCAAAGGGAGGCAGAAGAAGGAATTCAGAGAAGCCCTTCCACCAAGGCCTTGGAGGCTGTCCAGCTGTCATGCAGGCTTTGGGGTTTAGCAGCTATGGCCAGTGTTGAGTTCTCCAGCTCAGACATTTCTTTCTCCAATGCTTGTTTTTCATCACAGATAAGTTGGCTAGAGGTGTACAAAACTCCATCTTCTTATCCTTGTCTTTCTGCGAAGTGGTCAAGATAGCAACCAGCTTCTTCTCCAATTTAGCCTACTCAAGTTTGGCTTGTTCAGCCTCCCCCGGACCTTGGCGTACTCAGCAAAGATCTCTCCAGACACCCAAGGCCGAACACTTGCTCATTTTTTGATCCACTTCAGCTTTCTTCTTGTTTGATGCATCAAAAAGTCTGATCATGTCAGGAAAGCCTTCGTGGAAATGATCAAAAACATCCTGGATAGATCATCAAATGCCTTGGTGTTAGCAAGCGTCTCAAGACATTCTCGCAGCTCTGGCAGAAGACATGGGTGCATTACTTCTGAAAGGCCAAACCTGAGCAATTCTTCATGATGCCTTTGGCTTTTGGCTATAGCAGCATGATCATAAGTTTCATGGATTGTGGTGGAGGCAGCGCGGTAGAAGAGCCCGAGGCAAGAGGAGTAACTTCCTTAGAAAAAGACACAAAGTAACTGTCAAATTCTATCTCCTTGACTGCACTTTGTTTCTCAAACGAAACCGTCTCCTTGTCTTTGGAAGCAGGAGGAACAGTACCTCTACGATCTCAGGAATCCTGAGTTTCAGTAAGAGGATCGGCTTCCTTAGGTTGCTCTTTGGCCTGCTGGGTTTTCTTGGGAATGCAGGAACTTTAGTCTACAGAATCAGGAATTCAACACTATTCAGGATTTTCGAAAAGTTAGCCTTAAGGAATTCAAAGCAAGTTCAAAGTTTACCTTGTTCACTGAGGGGGAGGAGAGAATTCTATTGGAGGGATAATAGGGTTAGGAGTTTTATCCTTTGATGAAGAAGAGGAGAAAAAGAGTTCGAATAGGGGTTGTTTTCTTTGTAGCAACCTTCTTGAATCGCTTTCCCTTAGATGGGGTTTAAGTAGGTGTTGGGGACTTTGTTGGAGTTCGGCTAGGGCTTTCCTGCAAAGGCCAAATGAAGCCAAAAAGTTCACAAGTTAGAAAGGCAGGTATTCACTAACAACAGCAAGTAGGAATGTTCCTTAGAAGAAGTTTTCTTTGGCTAGTTCCTGGGAGAAGTCCGCAGGCTCACTGGGGGAGATGCTGGAGTTTCTTGAGAGATATTCCTGCCAGCACGGACCTGAGACACAAGAAGGAATCCAGTTAAACTCCTGAGGCAGGGATGAAGTTAAATTAAAAGAATACCTTACTATTTTTCTTGGGAGGAGTAGCTTCTTGCATTGCTGCCTTGGG
Organism: Actinidia arguta var. hypoleuca; assembly: GCA_030159115.1. Lineage (NCBI taxonomy): Eukaryota > Viridiplantae > Streptophyta > Magnoliopsida > Ericales > Actinidiaceae > Actinidia > Actinidia arguta. The sequence continues at coordinate 10,855,963 of BRYE01000009.1, read as the reverse complement.
AGAAGGAGGAGGTGTCAATAAAGGCAGTAGTTTTAGTCCAGACAGTTTACAAGTTCGCAAGTAAAGGGAAGAAAATAAGTCACACACCTTTTCTCTTCTTGATCGGGGATTGTGCAAAAGGAGTTGGAGAGGCCTTGGCTTGGCCTTTCTGCCTTTTAGAACGACAACCCTCACTGTTGGAGGCCTGTTGCACTAAGGCCTTCCCAAAAGAGATGTGGTCAGGAGATATAAGGCTCAGAATGCCTACAATAGAGGAAGAAGTTTGTTTGGTAATGTATTTATCCCACCAAGTTTCGAACACAGAAGTAGCAGCCGGGTTCTCATCAAATTTAACAAGTTCGAAGCTTGCCAACAACTTTTCAAAATGGGTTATGATGGCTTTCTGAACTGAACTCGCACTTCTAACAACTTTATTCTCTAAGGATTTATTTTTGGTAAGCATACAGGGCAGTGTCAGGACAAATTGTCGTGTGAATTGGGTTGCATTATAAAATTTCACTCTATTTTTGTTGTTGTTCGGGCTAAAACTTAGCCCATAAGACAAATCTCTGGAAATCAAGAATTTAGTCCAAATGTCATAGCGGATATTGTCCTCCTCTTCAGCAGGATTTCCAGAGAAGACTTTCAGCCAGGGAGCCACTGTAGTCCTAGCGAAGGGCATCCAAATAAAGTCCTTGGTAGCAGGGGCAGTGTAGAAATATGTAAAACAATCCTCAAAACTGTGTTCAGATGGCTCAATTCCTAAATATCGAAAGTCGAAACACTAGTGTTCGGCTTGAAAGCAGCAGCAGGAAGCCTAGGGCTGAAGCTAGGGAAGTAACTCCAAAACCACAACTGCATAATCCAAAAAGGGCAGAAATTGTGAGTTTACTAACTCAGTCACGCCTCTGTATAAGTGTGACAAGAATATAGGGCCCAAAACAAGAAACTCGCCATTGTCCAAAGCTTTGGCCAAGGCGATGAAGTCCTTGGTGATTTTATTTGAAGAAACACCAAATATGAACTTATTCAACCAATAAATCAAAAAGGCAATATGTTCTTGTTCAGCGACCATACCAGATTTCTTAGAGGCAATGATGAAAGTTATGAAACCAGGGTACCCTAGGCAATTGATATCCAGGTACGCATATGCTGGCTCGCCACGTTTGAACAGAACATTAACCTCGTCGCCCATGAGGCCGAATGCCTATCAGGAAGGCCACATCCTGAAGTCCCGCTAGAAATGATAGAAGTTCATGGATTTAT
>BRYE01000009.1:10817218-10829718 GCA_030159115.1 Actinidia arguta var. hypoleuca | reverse complement strand
GCGCCCACTGAGACACGCTTTGCTTCCTTCTTAATTGTTGACTCCTTGCCTTCCTTATTAATTGCAGACTCTTAGCCTTTCTTCTTAATTGCAGTCCCTTTGCCTTCCTTCTGCCCCTATTTATTCGCAAAGCCTTGAGAGAATTTCTTAGAGAGAAAATGTGTGTCTTCTCCGTTTACTATCACCATCTGATTTTCGGCGACTGTTCTCCAGCTTTCACATGGTTAATCCCTTCTGGATTTGTTCTTCGTTTTTAGAGTATGGAGTGCAAAGAGCTCATTCTCCCGACTTGGTCAAGCAACTACAACATTAGGGAAGAGTTAGCCGAGCTTTGCGCGAACCATTTCCTCACCCTAGCTCTAGTTTGGAGGAAGTTTTTGATCATTTTCAATATATCCCAACTTTTGTGCCCAACAAATGCTCCATAAATATAGTTTTGCCTATGGCGGATATTATAGGCTTCAACCTAGCCAAAAAATATTGTCGTGCAACATCTATTCTGTAGGCCAAAGTCAAATCATGGATATCATCTGGGTGACTATGTTCCCGAAACCCAACCAAATGGAGCCCCTAATGCCACCACTCTATTATCTTATTTATGTTGTGTTGACATATGTTAGCCTGTCTCGCTCTCTATAAACTCCTTTCTATGGACCTGATCCATTTCTCCTTCTATTATACGTTCAATGTCCCACCCCATCTCCCTTTCTTGATAAACCCAAACGAGACCTTGGGATTCTAGAAATCAAATTTTGCCTTTTTTTGTCTTGGTATTAATCTACTACGACATTTTATTGATTTTGAGTTTTGTTTGCACAAAACAAGCTCTTTACAAAGAGCAACCATGACATGCCAAAACAAGGAAAAGAAAAAATAAGATGTTCAAAAAAGAAGAGGTCACACGTGGCGTGAAAGACCTGAAAAAACTTAAAAGTGGCGTTGGTGGAAAGGTTGTGTAGCTGATCGATGCTAATGGTTGTAGGATGTTAATCTTGATAAGAGAAAGATTTGGATTTGTACACCAGGTTGAAGTGGGAGAGAAATGGTGATTTGCGTTCTTATAGATAGAGGGATTGAAGATTGGGATTCAAACTAGAGAGAGAATATAAGAGAAATAGAAAAGAGAGAGAGAAATGGTGATTTGGGTTCTTATAAAGAGAGGGATTGAAGATTGACAGTCCAACTGGAGAGAGAGAATATAAGAGAGCGCAATTATTGGCAACAAATGTCTCATTTAATTGATGATTTGATAATTTGTAACTTAAATTTGATATGTATATGATTGTGGTAAACTTATCATCTTAATTATGATTGCATAATTCTTAAATTAGATTTGAAAACATATATATATGTACATATATATTGATGTGGGAAAAATATTTGTCTATCGATATTCTGAGGCAGATTCCTCGCCAAAAGATCACATCGCCATAGTATTAATATAGTCCTGGTCATCCATCGCAGTATCATAGCACCTCGCCAATGTGTACGAGCCTTTCTCCAGCTCGCCTTTAGGCAGTGTCATCCATGTTGCCAAACTAGAGACTATCTCTAGGAGAGCTCTCTCTCCACAAGGGTTTTACCTCTACAAGAAAACTATCTCCATTACAACTCCTACAATTGCGGATTGCTCTCCACATGGTAATCTCCTATTATTAATCTGATATTTTCAGGATTTTCTTCCATACTTATCCATCCGAGGATCACGCCGTACTTTTCTTATATGGCTCTCCATTCTCCAACTATGCAAAAGCCGCTCTCCCATCACAAAAAGGTAGACTTAATCCTTGCATACACACAGATAGCTTTGTTTTTTCATTACTTAGTCTATTCTCGCCTTGGTATGATTCACACACCGAAGGGGTTTTAAGCGGCCTCGCCCTGGCCGATCATATTTATTCATTCGCGCAGGTCGCCCGAGTTGTTACCAAGGTCCAATACCGAGGTCAAGAGTAATATTGACTGTTGGTTGCTCGTCCTAATTTTTTACCACAATAGTTTGGCGCCGTCTATGGGAACAACAGTTCTCAACGTTTTATGCACCTACGCATCCGTTTGATACCCAAACCAAGTGCCAATAGCCCTTTAGATTATATAGCTCATCAGATGGCTAACACCAACCAGACTCCCGATCTAGAGGGTCTTCACCATGAGATGCATGGTATAGTAGAGCAGATGAGGGTCATGAACAAAAACAACAGTTCTCAACGTTTTATGCACCTACGTATCCGTTTGATACCCAAACCAAGTGCCAATAGCCCTTTAGATTATATAGCTCATCAGATGGCTAACACCAACCAGACTCCCGATCTAGAGGGTCTTCACCATGAGATGCATGGTATAGTAGAGCAGATGAGGGTCATGAACAAAAATAATGCCTGCTTAATACAACACCTTACCACTAACAACCTTCCCCCTACAGTACCCATTATAGAAGTTCAACGATCTCGCCCCTCTCAATATTCGGGCAATGATGAATCCCAAGGCCATCGAAGGATAGGCTGGGCACATTAGAATAGAAACCAGTGACATCGATCACCAAGGCCCCATCCCAGACGAGAAAGCTTTTCCTCCTCATCAGAATCCCGATCATTCCACAAAACTCTCGGAGTAGACGACAAAGAAATCAAAAGGAGGAGAAGGTCTCCTCGCCACAACGACTGAGCGCCCAAACGCCGAGATGGATCCACCACATAGAAGATTTGGGACCTCGACGTCCGTATTGACGCCATCAATACAGGTGCCAGTGACTATGGATGATTTGATCAAATAGCCTGAACCTCCGTTCACAAAAAGGGTGATGAAGAACAGAGTCTCCTCCAGATTAAAGTTGGCTACTCAACTTAGGGTCTACGAAGGGAAGATGGATCCTATGGACCGTCTGTATTCATACAAAAGCTTGATGACACTCCAAGGATATTCTGACACAGTTATATGTAAAGCCTTCTCTACTACCTTAAAGGGATCGGCGATGTCATGGTTCAGAAAGCTATCTCTAGGAAACATTGACTCGTTTGACGACCTGAGCAGGTTGTTCATCGCCAATTTCATGAGTTGCTGGGGTAGACAAAAAAATACCTCTCACCTCTTCGTAGTTCACAAGAAAGAGACCGAAAGCTTGAAGGACTATGTGAAGCAGTTCAACCAAGCTATTCTAGAAGTGAAGATCCCAGTGACAAGGTGGTGGTAATGTCCATGATGGAGGGATTTTGCCCAGGACCATTATTTGATTCCCTCTCGAAGAACGTCCCTGAAACCTTCTCAACTCTCAAAGCAAGGCTGACAAGTATATTGCCGCGGAGGAGATGGCCGAGGCTAAACGAAGAAGGCAAGGAAGGGATGACAAGAGGAAGGAACCCGACACCAAGCAAACAATAAGAGGTCAGACCGAGATTCAAGGCGACGAACCAATCACAGGCATCCTCGTACTCCACCTCGCCGCCCTGAGTTGATATTGCCCCTTGTCAACACTCCCATCACCTAGGTGCTCACGGAGATCAAGCACGAGGAATTCATCAAATGGCTTGAAAAAATATTATGAGTTCCACTGAGATCATGGGCACAACACTAAGGATTATTTTCAATTAAAAGAATAGATAGCCCAACCTATCAAGAAAGCGTATTTGAGGAAGTATGTTTCAGATCACTTACCTCTCGGCTCACTAGAAAGGAGATATGGCAACAAAAGACCAACCGCGAAGGACATACAGGTGATCCATGGAGGTTTTGGATCACGAGGATGTATGAGCTCGTCTCAAAAAAGGCATCCCAGATGCGCTAGTGGGTGAGCAGAGGAAGAAGTTTATAATCTTTCCTCGCCTATAGATGGAGCTCACTTGCCTATAACTTTCATCAATCACGACCTGAGGGCCTTGCACCTCCCTCATGACGATGCCCTGGTTGTTTCAGTTATCATAGCCAATTTCAACGTGCAGAGGATACTAGTTGACAACGGGAGTTCAGAAAACATCTAGTTCATTTTGGCATTTAACAAGATGAAAATTGGGTTAGAAAAGCTGCATCCATTTCACACTCCTCTGGTCAGTGGAGGAAACACAATGCACCCCCTTAGCTGGATCAAGCTACCAATGACCTTGGGAACAGAGCCCCACCAGACCACGGTATGGTAGAATTTCATTGTGGGGGATTCGGAGCCATAGGAAAAGCGAGTCTTCATAGGGCAATTATCACTGCTTATGGACCCGAACATGGGTTCACCCTATAACGCGATCCTAGGTCGCCCAACTCTAGGAGGAATAAGGGCGATCACCTCAATCTATCACTTGAAAATGAAATTCCCCATTTCAACTAGGATAAAGGAGGTTAAGGGCGATCAGAAAGTGGCAAGACAGTGCTTCATCTCTGCCATGAAGATTGAATCTCCTCTCAAACCAAGCAGCAGATAGCAATTACAGATCGCTGACGCCGAGACTGAGGCATTAAGAGATGAGATGGAAGAGATTACACTAGTGGACCCTAAAGAGCTGGAAAACACCAAGCTGTTGGAAGAAGTTACTCCAATTTCTATTCATCCATACCATCTAGATAGCCACGATTTTGGAATATAGTTAACTGAAGAATTACGGGGTGCTATGGAGAAATTTTGGAAAAAGAATTATGATGTATTTTCATGATCACAGGGCGACGTCCCAGGAATAGATCCTCAGGTCGCCACTCATAGACTGTTTACCAATCCTAACTATCCTCAAGTTTGCCAAAAAAGAAGAAAATTTGCCTCTGAACAACTAAAAAATCATAGAAGAAAAGGTAGCAAAACTTATCAAGGCTAATGTTATTAGAGTGTCCCATTACCCAGATTTGCTCTCCAACGTTGTCGTCGCCCCAAAAAAGAGAAAAAGTGGAGAGTATGTGTTGACTTCACCGACCTTAACAAGGCATGTCCAAAAGATAGTTTTCGTTTGCCAAAAATTGACTTGATAGTTGACACCACCTCCAAACATGAGCTTCTTAATTTTATGGACGCCTTCTCTGGATATCACCAAATTAAGATGCATTTGCCCGACGTGGAGATAACTTATTTCATTATTGAGAGAGGGCTATACTACTACAAAGTTATGCTGTTTGGTTTGAAAAATGTGGGGGTGACATATCAAAAATTGATAAACAAAATATTCAAAGAGCTGATTGGAAAGACAATAGAAATGTATATAGATGATATGCTTGTTAAAAGCCTCAAGACTACAGATCACATCGCCCACCTAGAGGAGGCATTCAACGTCCTGCGAAAGCACCGAATGATGCTAAATCCTTCCACGTGCATTTTTGGCGTCTTCTCGGATAAGTTTCTCAGGTTTTTGGAAACCAAACAAGGGATCGAGGCAAACCCAAACCCGATACAAGCCTTATTTGTAATGAGCTCACCTAGAAACATTCACGAAGTATAACAATTGATTGCGCAAGTAGCTGCCCTTAATAGATTCGTCTCCAAATTAGTTGACAAATTCAAGATCCTGAGAAAAAATCAAGCTTTCTAGTGGAATGATGAATCTGATGCAACATTCCAACAACTGAAGAAGTATCTTGGCTCGTCTCCATTGCTTACAGTACCTATTACAAGCGAGGAACTCATCGTATACATTTTCGTTTCACCAACAATAATAAGTGCAGTGCTTATCCGAGAATAGGACAAAATACAAAAAGCAGTATATTATGTCAACAAAGTCCTAATCGGAGCCGAGACCAGATACTTGAAAATTGAAAAACTTGCTTATTCTCTCTTGATTGCCGCTAGAAATCTTTGCCACTACATTCAGGCACATCCTATTGATGTGTTAACTGATCAACCCTTGAAGCAAATTCTCCAGCGACTTGACATCTCGGGAAGGCTCCTCAAATAGTCCATTGAGCTGAGCGAGTTTCACATTGAGTACAGACCAAGATTGGTGATCAAAGCTCAAGTCTTGGCTAATTTTGTGGCTGAGTTCACATATGACGCCCCGAAACCTAAAAAAATCTACTCGAAATGGAGACAGGTCAGAACCCAGGATAGAACTCCAATGAAAACCTCACCAAATGGAAGTTATTCATAGATGGGTCATCAAACCAGCACGGCTGGGGTGCAGGGTTGGTCCTCCATACTCTATCAGGTGAATCGTTGGAATACGCCATTCATATGGGTTTTAAAGTCACCAACAATGAAGCTGAATATAAGGCTCTCCTTGCTGGACCAGAGTTACTACGGAACTGGGAGTACATTCCCTGGACGCCTTTAATGATTCTCAACTTATGGTGAACCAAGTCCAAGGGGACTACCTCGCCAAAGACACAAGGATGTTAGCCTACTTAGACGAAGTGAAAAATATATCTGAAAAGATCAAAGACTTTAAAATTCTCCAAATTCTAAGAGAAGAGAATAAAAAGGCACGCTCTAGCCAACTTCACCTCAACCTTTGACTTTGTCTCAAATAGGAGTATACCCCTTGAGTTTTTACTAAACCCAAGCACTGAGGTCGCTAGATCAGTCTGTCAGGTAGAAGTGGGCCCGACATGGATGGACGACATTATCACATATCTCTAGAATGGCATGCTACCTCCATACAAACTCCAAGCTCGTCGAATCCAATACATATCTGTGAGGTTTTGCCTTCTTCATGGAACATTGTATAAAAGATTCTTTTTTGGGCCTCTTTTAAGGTATCTCTGACCTGAAGAAAGAGAATATGTGCTGAGAGAAATTTGCGAAGGCATTTATGGAAATCATTCAGGGGGTGATTACTAGTGAGAAAAGCAGTTCGCCAAGGTTATTTCTGACCATAGATGGAACGTGATGCGGCGACGTACACAAGGAAATGTGACAAATGCCAGCGGTTTGCCCCGGTTGGTCATCTCCCTCACACTGAGATAGTCTTGATGACCAGCCCATGGCCATTTGCTTAGTGGGGCATAGACATACTTGAACCCCTACCTCAAGCCTCATTACCAAGGAAGTTCTTGATCATCGCCATTGACTACTTCACAAAGTGGATAGAAGCCAAACCTCTTGTCAAGATCATCACAGAAAAAAATATCAATAATTTCATGTGGAAGAGCATCATTTGTCAATTCGGAATCCCCAAGGTTATAGTCTCAGACAACGCCAAGTAATTTGACAACGACATGTTCACTAAATTCTGCTCAGACCTCGCTATCTCCCACCATTTCTCTTCGCCTGGCCATCCTTAAGCAAATGGCCAAGTGGAAGTCACCAACAGGATAATCCTGAGGAATTTGAAAACGAGATTGGAAAAATCCAAAGGTGAATGGGTGGAAGACTTGCCGAGCATACTTTGGGCTTATCGTTCAACTAGCAGAATTCCTATTGGTGAGATGCCATTTTTATGGTATATGGGATGAAATTTGTTATACCATGGAAATAGAAATGCCGAGCTTCAGAATCTTAAATTTTGACAAGGAAAACAATAAAATTGAGCTGAGACTCAACCTTGACCTACTCGACGAAAAGAGGGAGCAAGCTGAGATACACCAAGCAGCTTACAAGCACCAGGTCTCTAAATACTACAATCAAAGAGTCAAACACAAATCTTTTTTACTAGGCGACCTAGTCCTGAGAAAAGTTACTTTGTCCACAAAGGAACCAAATGAAGGGAATCTTGATCTTACTTAGGAAGAACCTTACAAAGTTGTCAAAGTATTCAGACCAGGAACTTATTGGCTGGAAGACATGGACAAGAAAACCCTTCATCACCCCTAAAATGCCGAACACTTAAAGAAATATTACCAGTAATGCGTCTGGTCGCCATAAGAATGAGATCGCCTGACCAATGTGACATCGCCAAAAGCTCCATTTATATGGTTAATTATTATATCATGATAGCCTATCTTTATGATTAATTAATAAAATTTCTCCCTTGATTTTATCACCAAAAATTTATGTCGCCATTCCTTTAAAGTGTCAATTCTGTTGTCGCCAATACCAAGAACGCCCATTCATTATAATATGATAAGGCATCTTGATTGCCATTATGGAGGTCTCTATTATCAAGAACACCCATTCATAACGATATGATTAGGCGTCTTAATCGCCATTATAGATGTCGCCAATATCAAGGACGTTCATTCATTATGATAAGACGTCTTGATCACCATTCATTATGACATGATAAGGCATCATGATCTCTATTGTGGATGTCGTCTATATAAAAAACACTCATTCATTATGATATGATAAGGCGTCTTGATCGCCAATGTGAAAGTCAACTATATTGAGATCGCCCATTTATTGAGAAATAACTATGCATCTAGGTCGCCAAAGCCTTGCGAAGGTACATGGACATGAGATATTTGCCTAACAATTATGTTCACCAAAATGGTTAGACAAACTCACTTTCATATTGTATTTAGAGTTCAGTTTTGATCGCCCCTATTTGAGTTACTTGCCTTGCTAAGTTCGTTTGACTATTTAAAGTCTACCAAGTTCACTTGGCCAATACAAGCTAAAAATTAAAGAAATGGTGATAAAAATTATATTTCACTAAGAAAAAAGGGAGAATTACATTTCATTGAAGATAAAAATCATTTACAAATAGTTAAGGAGAAAAGGGATCGTAATTCTGATCTCCATCATTTTCTCCCATCTCTCTCTCCTCTCGTTCCTCTCCTCTCTCCTCCTCTTGCTCGCCTTCCTCCTCTTCGAGTAGAGCGACATCAAGCTCCATGTTCTCGAGATCTATGCCGAGCTCTAGATGATGGCAATGAAGCTCTCTTTTTGTAGAAATCAAAACCTTCACCAAAATACTTTGAGGAAGAATCTTTAACGGCCTCTTGAAAGTCTCCCAAAGATTTGAACTCTTCAATGGCCAACTTTTTGGAACGAGCCTCCTTGTCCCTCAGGTCGGCGTTCGACAACTCCAGCTTAGCCGATTTGTCCACAATGGCGTCGCATTCTTACTTGACCTTAGCCAGTTCCTCGGAGGCCAGCTGGTTCTGAACTTGGAGCTGGGTCACCTGCCCCTCAAGGTCAGTCGCAACCTTTTGGGTGCGTGTAAGCTCATCTTCTAGGGAAATTGCCCGACCCTATTGAAGGGTTTCCTGGTCGCCAAGTTCTCAGCTACGGCGAGCAAGAGAAGATCCGACCACAACCGCCTAAAAAATATAAAAAAAATCATGTTCAAGATTGCCTTTAAATCAATTACAGAAGTCACGAATTTTAACAGATTACTTGTCCAAAAATGTGAAAAAGTTTGGAGACCATCTGATCAAGTTCCAATTTATCCACCTTCTTCTTGTTGAAAGGAGGAATGCACACCTCTAGAATTTTCTCAGCTGCGGCTGCACTCCTCAACATGGTGACTTTGAGCCCTAAAGCAGCCATGAGGTTTTCTGAGGTGCCCTCTCTAGGAGTCACTGGCCTCTCCAATACGGTTGCCAGTTCGCTGGGTGTGGACTTGGCCTTTTTACTCTTGGGGACCGACATGGCCTCTTTTTCTTTATAACTCGCCTCGTGGGGCAAGGTGACGATAACCTTATCTCGTTTATGCTTTTTCCAAATAACGATTCCTTTAGTGAGAGGGGTGGACTTCACAATCGAGCTTACGTTCTTTGATTCCTCCGTTTTTTTACTTTTCTTTTCCTCCACCTTCTTGTTATACTTTATATACTATGTAAATAGTAAAATAGTCAAATATGACTAAGCACTGTAGCAAGTTTAATTTTTTAGTCAATTTTAGCTAATTTGGTGAAAATAATTTTCATAGTTTTCATTGGCTAAATTTGCCAAAAATATTTTTTAGCCAATTTGATATGGAGGCTCTAAATTATCTAAAAATTAAATATTCCCTTCTTTTTAATTTGTGTACTTTTATATTTGAATACTTTGTTCACTTTCAAAAGTGAACTACAAAAAATATATATGGTATTATTTTCTTTTATACATATACCTTTAAATTGATATATCACATGTTCACCCCTTATTTTTAGTAAATTTAAAATTTAAGGGTAATTTTAAAAAGAAAACTCTTAAAGGAAATATGTTTCTCTTTAAAATGTTGTAAGAGACGAACAAATTAGGAGGCAAGTATCATAAAGATGTTTAAGAGTAAATTAATTTTAGGTATCTAGCTCATCCTAGACTACCTTTTCTAACAAATCAAACATCTCTTTAGTCCTTCCAAAGGACACAGCTTCTCGGCGCTTAATTTTTGAATTGAGCAGGTTAAATATTTTGAGCTCATCAAAGCAAATTATATTATAGATTTTATTAAAAAAATTAATATTATTATAAATTATGTTGATCAGATACAAATTAATAATCGATTAATATTAATGTATATAAAGATAAATGAGTATAATCTTATACGTCACACTCGTTTATTCAGTTATAGAATAATACTGAACGAATATTGATTTGTACTTTTACTCCAACTTTTGCACCAATGCACTCATTAGTCCCACTTCTACAAAATTACAAAATTATTCTTATATTTTGTGAAATAGTGGACCAAAAGTTACACATGTGGAAGTACATATTGTAATTTTACATACATTGCAAGGACAAACAAATTATTATCTATACAATTATAAGACGGGAACACCTCGGTTTGATGTGAACACAATCTAAAGTCAACTCATACTTTTTATTTATATTATTATATATTTATATTGTTATTAAAATATAGCAAATCAATTTGGAACTGACAAAATTCTGAACCTGGATCACACATTTTTTATAATATCAAAAATACCAATCCCATTATTTAGTTTTTCAAATAACAAAAAATTATTGGTAACTATTGGTGACCGTTTCATGGGTAGTGTTTACAATAACTGCTAATTAAATAACTAATAAAAAAATTACAAACTAAGTCAATCCACACGTTTAAGAAAAACCTTAAATTTTTTACGTTTGCACACGCATCGCTCGGACACCAACTACGAGTACCAAAAATATTCATTCACGTTTTTAAAGCAAGACAATTATAATTGCTGATAACCGTTGCTTCATGATTACAATAACTGATAGAAAAAATAAAAAAATAAAATTAATCTATTTAAAGAATCAATTCTACACTCATTGCGTGGACATTCGCTGTCAATATTTATACAAAATAGAGTATAAAAATAACTCTTAGTGAAAATAGATTAAATTACAATAATCTTTCGTAAGGTTTTCTCTAATACTCTAATACAGAATACAGTTGTTGTTGGAGAAATAACATCCCCTCCAATGAGTTTTGAAATTGTATTTGGGTAAACACATTCCGTTTGATTCATAGAAGTCAATGGCATCCCCACATTAATATGTTCCAAAATTCCAAATATAACCTCATCAAACCTTCCCATATTAAAAAAACCTCGATTAAGCTAGAGAGAGATGGGAGAGAGGGAGCTTACAACAGCTCGTCGTTCGCATTTGCTGTTTGCGTTTGTAATCGCTGTCGTTGCCAGTCATCACTTGCAGTTCTCCATCTGAGTTCGTCTTCATGGGTCACTGTTCGCGTTCGCCATTTTCCGTTCATGGCTCGCTGCTCGATAGTATCTTCTCTCTCTGCTCGTGATTGATCCATGGGAAGGACTGAACTAGGGATTTTTCCTAATTTTTGATTTTTGATTGCCATTGATTTTTAATTTTTTACACTGATTTGTATTAGGAGTTTAAATGGGGGTTGCCCTGCTTTTTGATTTTTGGTTGCCATTGATTTTTTTTATTTTTTTGGCCTAATTTGAACGAGGGGATTTTTGTACCGATTTTTTTATTTGTATTGTCATTGATTTTTGATTTTTTGCCCCAATTTAAATCAGAAGTTTTTGATTCATCATATTGTTGTGGTGATTAATGGTGGTGACGGCGGCAGCTGGTATTGGTGTTAGTGTTGGTTGAGAGAGAGGCGGGATGGTGAAAGAAGAAAATGTTATAATTGGATTTAGTCATTTATTTGAGGTCATTATAGGAATTGTGTAATTTTTCAAACGTATGTGCATCTGTCACTGTTAGGGACGTTAATGTAATTTGCCCGTGAAAATATTGTCAAAACAGGTTTTTGAAGTCCTTAGAGAGAAAGAGGTGTTTGTTTGGAATTGGAAAAGGAGACGGTTAAAGCAATTTTTTTGTTTGTTAGAACAAATCCTTGCAGTTTCAGGCAACGGTCAGGTTACATGTGCCGCGTGGCTTATATATCATTATATCGATTAACGTTTCCAGTGGGAGTGTGAGAGAGAAGAGAGAGAGAAGGCGGAGCGTGCGCGTGCGAGAGAGAGGTAATATTCTGAGAGAGGAGAGAGAGAGGGGGGCGAAAGGGAGCGTGCGAGAGAGAGAGAGACGGAGAGAGGAAATCCTCCCTCTGTACATTGGGGTTTCTAGAGAGAGAGAGAGTGCAAATTGCCAAATTCCAATGTGCATGTGCTTTCTAGGCCTTGAACACAAATATTTGGAGGTACTCAACACCTTTTCATCTTCTTTTTCCGATTTCCTACAATTCGTCCTTTTTGTTCTTTAAGATAATGCAAGAAACTAATGTTGAATACTCGTTGAAAGTTCTTCGTAC
>BRYE01000009.1:10799718-10802218 GCA_030159115.1 Actinidia arguta var. hypoleuca | reverse complement strand
TATATATTTCCAACATCTCTAAAGACGATAACAGGGGTGGTGAAATAGGCATGAATGAAGTTGCGTTTGCATTGAAAGCCATGCAGCAACAAATGGAAAGGTGGGGAAGAGAGATGACAAATATCAGAGGGGAACTAGAAGAGGTTAGGCAGTCACAACAAACGGGAAGAGAGGATGATACTAATTCCATCCAGGATAGGCCGAGAAGGGAGGAGAGGTTTGACAGGCTTGACAGCAACATAAATTCCATCAAAATGAAAATTCCTACTTTCAAGGGAAGGAATGATGCTGAAACTTATCTGGAGTGGGAAAGGAAAGTGGAGCGCATTTTTGAGTGTCACAATTACTCTGATATAAAGAAGGTAAAATTAGCAGCAGTGGAGTTCACAGACTATGCCTTGGTATGGTGGGATCAGTTGTTGGTTACAAGAAGGAGAACTGGAGAGGGACCTATTGATACTTGGGCCGAGATGAAGGTTGTCATGAGGAAGAGGTTTGTCCCTTCTTTCTATTACCGAGAGCTCCACCAGAAATTGCAGCGGCTCACACAAGGTTCTATGTCAGTTGAAGATTACCACAAGGAGATGGAGATAATGCTCATTCGGGCAAACATTGAGGAGGATAGAGAGGCTACCATGGCACGATTCCTTAGCGGCTTGAATAGGGAAATTTCCAACGTAGTGGAGTTGCACCATTACATAGAGCTTGAAGAGATGGTGAATATGACAATGAAGGTGGAAAGGCAGCTCAAGGCGAGGGGGGCAGCAAAACAATCTTCTAATTACACACCAAATTGGACCTCGAAGTGGTCAAAGAAAGAGGAGGCAGCGAGTGGAAAGCCTTCTAATTTTAAAGATAAGATTTCAAGCTTTGACAAAGGCAAGGTAGTTGCTGTGACAAACAAAGGTACCACCGATTCTTCAACTTCACATAGTAGGCAGCGAGATATTAAATGTTTTAGGTGTTTGGGGGTTGGGCATATTGCTTCACAATGTCCAAACAAACGGACTATGCTTTTGAGGGATAATGGGGAGGTAGAGTCTGAATCTGAATCTGACTGTGAGTCTATGCCTAGCTTAGAAGATGCTGACGATGTTGAATATGTTGTGTGTGGTGAATCCTTGGTTATTAGGCGTGCCCTTAACACCCAGGTTAAAGAGGAGGGTGTAGAGCAGAGAGAGAACATTTTTCACACTAGGTGTCTGGTCGGAGGGAAAGTTTGCACTTTGATTATTGATGGGGGTAGTTGCGCAAATGTAGCTAGCACCACCTTAGTTGAGAAGTTAGGGTTGAAATGTGAGAAACATCCGAAACCTTATAGGTTGCAGTGGTTGAATGATAGTGGGGAGGTTAAGGTGACAAAACAGGTTGTAGTACCTTTCTCAATTGGGCGGTATGTTGATAAGGTGTCATGTGACGTAGTGCCCATGCATGCGGGCCATGTGCTGTTGGGTAGGCCTTGGCAGTTTGACAGGAGGGTGACACATGATGGGTATCAGAATAGGTATTCTTTCCGCTTCAATGAAAAAAATGTGACCTTAGCACCTCTATCTCCAAAGGAGGTGTACCAAGATCAACTTACAATGGTGAGCAGTTCCAAAGGGGGTTCGGGTTGTGAGGAGAAAAAAATAAAGGGAAAAGAAGCCAAGAGAGACAAGAAACCATTAAATGGCCCAATGGTGAGTGACTGCACAAGTGAGAAAAAAAATGAGAGAAGTGCAGGAGAGAAAAAAGAGAGAAAATAAGGGTGACAAAAAAATTAGTTTTTATGCAAAAGAGAGAGATCTTAAGAGTGCTTTCATGGGAAGGAGAGCCCTTATAGCGATAAGATTTAAAGATAGTTTATTGGTTTCGACTAATCTTGATCCATGTTTGCCTAGTGTCTTTATTTCTCTTATACAGGAATTTGATGATGTCTTTCCCGAAGAGACTCCAATTGGGCTTCCACCTTTGCGAGGCATTGAGCATCAAATTGACTTTGTGCCTGGAGCATCAATTCCAAATAGGCCAGCCTATAGGAGTAATCCAGAGGAGACAAAGGAATTTCAAAGGCAAGTTGATGAGCTGCTCAAAAAGGGACATGTGCGAGAGAGCCTTAGCCCATGTGCTGTACCAGTTCTATTGGTACCCAAAAAGGATGGATCATGGCGAATGTGCGTGGACTGCCGTGCCATCAACAAAATCACTGTAAAGTATCGCCACCCTATTCCTAGATTAGATGATATGCTAGATGAATTACATGGGGCATGCTTCTTTACCAAAATTGATTTGAAAAGTGGATATCATCAAATTAGGATACAACTGGGAGACGAGTGGAAAACTGCTTTTAAAATAAAATATGGTTTGTATGAATGGATGGTTATGCCTTTTGATTTAACTAATGCACCTAACACTTTCATGAGATTAATGAACCATGTTTTGCGAGAATTCGTTAGAGAATTTGTGGTTGTGTATTTTGATGACATTCTTATATACAACAAAACTCTAGATGATTACACCA
>BRYE01000009.1:10739718-10742218 GCA_030159115.1 Actinidia arguta var. hypoleuca | reverse complement strand
AGAGTGCTTTCATGGGAAGGAGAGCCCTCATAGTGATAAGATTTAAAGAGAGTTTATTGGTTTCGACTAATCTTGATCCATGTTTGCCTAGTGTCTTTATTTCTCTTATACAGGAATTTGATGATGTCTTTCTCGAAGAGACTCCAATTGGGCTTCCACCTTTGCGAGGCATTGAGCATCAAATTGACTTTGTGCCTGGAGCATCAATTCCAAACCGGCCAGCCTATAGGAGTAATCCAGAGGAGACAAAGGAACTTCAAAGGCAAGTTGATGAGTTGCTCAAAAAGGGGCATGTGCGAGAGAGCCTTAGCCCATGTGCTGTACCAGTCCTATTGGTACCCCAAAAGGATGGATCATGGCGAATGTGCGTGGACTGCCGTGCCATCAACAAAATCACTGTAAAGTATCGCCACCCTATTCCTAGATTAGATGATATGCTAGATGAATTACATGGGTCATGCTTATTTACCAAAATTGATTTGAAAAGTGGATATCATCAAATTAGGATGCAACTGGGAGACGAGTGGAAAACTGCTTTTAAAACAAAATATGGTTTGTATGAATGGATGGTTATGCCTTTTGGTTTAACTAATGCACCTAGCACTTTCATGAGATTAATGAACCATGTTTTGCGAGAATTCCTTGGAGATTTTGTGGTTGTTTATTTTGATGACATTCTTATATACAGAAAAACTCTAGATGATCACACCATGCATGTTAGATTAGTTCTGGAGGTTCTAAGGAAAGAACAATTGTATGCCAATTTGAATAAGTGTACCTTTTGCATTGATAGACTTTTATTTTTAGGCTTCATTGTGAGTGCAAAGGGAGTTGAGGTGGATGCTGAAAAGGTAAAGGCTATTCAAGAATGGCCAACGCCTAAGAGTGTGACTGATGTGAGGAGCTTTCATGGTTTGGCCAGTTTTTATAGGAGATTTGTAAAAGATTTTTCAGCTATTGCAGCTCCTTTGACTGAAGTAATCAAAAAAGATGTCGGGTTTAGGTGGGGAGAGGAGCAGGAGAGAGCATTTAATACTTTGAAAGAAAAATTGTGTTCTGCCCCTATATTGTGCTTACCTAATTTTGACAAAACTTTTGAGCTTGAATGTGATGCCTCAGGGATTGGTATAGGTGCTGTGTTGATGCAGGAGAAGCGCCCCATAGCATTCTTCAGCGAAAAACTAAATGGAGCGCAGTTGCGGTATTCCACATATGATAAAGAGTTTTATGCCTTGGTGAGGGCATTGGATGTGTGGCAGCATTACCTTCTTCCAAAGGAGTTTGTCATTCACACCGACCATGAATCATTGATACACCTTAAGGGCCAAGGAAAGCTTAACAAAAGGCATGCCAAGTGGGTAGAGTTCATTGAGGCTTTTCCTTATGTGATCCGTTACAAGCAAGGTAAAGATAATGTTGTTGCTGATGCGTTATCTAGAAGGTATGCTTTACTCACTACACTTAATTCTAAGTTGTTAGGCTTTGAGCACCTTAAAGAGATGTATGCAACAGATTCTGATTTTGGTAAGGTATACAATGCTTGTGAACATGCTGCTTTTCAAAGATTTTATAGGCATGAAGGGTTTTTATTTCGAGGTAATCAAATATGTGTGCCTACTTGTTCTGTGAGGGAATTGCTTGTACGTGAGTCACATAGTGGAGGTTTAATGGGTCATTTTGGTGTGCATAAAACTTTGGATATACTGTCTGAACATTTTTATTGGCCACGCATGCGTAGGGATGTTGAGAAAATTTGTTCTAAGTGCATTGCATGTAGGCAAGCTAAATCCAAATCTATGCCACATGGGTTATATACACCGTTACCTGTTCCTATCGTGCCTTGGGTTGATATCTCTATGGACTTTGTGTTAGGCTTGCCTAGGACTAGAAAGGGTAGAGACAGCATCTTTGTGGTGGTAGATAGGTTTAGCAAAATGGCACATTTTATTGCATGCCACCAAACTGATAATGCTCCAAATATTGCTGATTTGTTCTTTAGAGAGGTGATTAGATTGCATGGCATGCCTAGGACCATTGTGTCTGACAGGGATGTTAAATTTTTGAGTCATTTTTGGAAGGTGTTGTGGGGTAAGTTGGGTACCAAATTGCTGTTTTCTACTACTTGTCATCCCCAGACAGATGGCCAAACTGAAGTGGTCAACCGGACTTTGGGTAGTTTGTTGCGATCAGTGGTGGGAAAGAATTTAAAAACTTGGGAAGATTGTTTACCCTTCATTGAATTTGCATACAATCGAACTGTGCATTCTTCTACGGGATTTTCACCTTTTGAGATTGTGTATGGTTTTAATCCTTTAACTGTTTTGGATTTAATGCCTTTGCCCTTGAATGAAATTGCTAGCCTAGATGGAAAACAAAAAGCTGAAATGATTCAAACTATACATGAGAAGGCACGACAGCAAATAGAGCATAAAAACAGGATGTATGCCCAAAAAGCCAACAAGGGGCGAAAGCGAGTTTTGTTCAAACCAGGTGATTGGGT
>BRYE01000009.1:10697218-10699718 GCA_030159115.1 Actinidia arguta var. hypoleuca | reverse complement strand
TGAACTTGTAGTCACTCACATTAATTAACTTACACGTCATAATTTACATAATTAAAAGAAATTAACGGGTTCGGGGTGTTACAATTTTTATCGCTATATCTTGTTTATGCCATGTGTGTTGCTTACTTGTTCTCTCTTAAGCAATAATTTATTGTGTTTGCCATTTTATTATTGAACAAGCAGGCATATTTTGATCGAATGTCCAAACCAGCGCATGTTTGATATATTGCCCAAGAGCTCAGAGAGTGGTATCAATTGAGAGTGAACACCTTTTGTGAGAATTGAAGTTGAAACTCGTTTGGATAGATAATTCATTTGCATGATCTTACTTAATGAGGTTTTGATGATCGTTTTTTTATCTCTCATTTTTGTATATTTGCACAAGTTAAAGCATTCGATTTGATCTATATTTTGTTCTCAAGTTATTTTTGTTAGTTGTGTAGGAACTTTGACGTTAAAGATGTTCTTCTAGCCATGTTTACGTATATTGAGAAAGTTTTTATGAAGTCAAATGGTAAGGAGAGGCCCTGGAGTGGCAATGTGGGACCCAAACTGAGAATTGGGAAAACGAGCAAGTGACTACAGGTAGTGGCTTAGAGCACTACCGATAGTACACATTCTAAAGGTAAAAGTAGATAATTCACTACTGATAATTGATTCAACACTACTGGTAGTACACATTCTAAAGGTAAAAGTAGATAATTCACTACCGATAATTGATTCAACACTACTGGTAGTACACATTCTAAAGGTAAAAGTAGATAATTCACTACCAATAATTGATTCAACACTACTAGTAGTACGCATTCTAGAGGCAAAAATAGACAGTTCACTACCGGTAGTTGATTTAGTACTACCGGTAGATAGGGCATTCCAGAGGCTTATCAATGTTCAAGCAGTACCGGTAGTGAAGGCTAAAATAAAACTTTTTCAGCATTCCTACGCAACGTTTAGGGGTAGTTTCATCTTTTCATTTGGACTTTTTGGGGGCCCATTTAAACAACTTTTTTGATATTCTAGGACAGCTTTCATTTTTAGGTTTGGCCCCTATTTTAGATCTAGAGTTATTGTAGAGAGAGAAAAAGAAGAAGAAGTGGGTTTGTGTATTTAATGTGTTGGATCTTCAAATCTTTGACTCTCATTTGTCCATTAATGATTGTAAGTTCTTTTTAATCAAGTTTGCAAGTTCAATTTGTGTTTTATATTTCTATTTCAAGTATTTCGAAGTTCTTCATAGATGGAGATGAGTAGCTAAACTCTCTGATGCAGCGCGGAAGCGTGAAAAAGAAAAAAAAACCCGAAAAGGATAAACGATTTTGAATCCGTTGATTCTACGAATGCCGAAAATAAAATTTCTCTTTAAATCCGTTGATTCACACAGAATACCGGGAATAAAGGTATCAAATACTTTGTTAATTTCGGAGAATACCAAAGAATTTGGAAGAAAAAAAAAAGAGAACACTTTTTTTAATCACTCAATTTTTTATTAATCAATCAACTCCCTTATAAATAAGGTTACATACTTATTTATAATAGAAAGAAAATTAGAATTCTAAACCTACTAAAATTCTACTATCTGATAACTATTAAAATCTAATCTGATAACTAATAAAATCTAAAACAAGGCTCCTAATATAATAAAAATTCCTAATGAAATAAATTCTAATTAACTTAAAATAAAAAGATAACTAATTATAAAATACAAGAATTAATGAATAATAACGTGAATTTTCTTCCTGCATCATTGATGATGCAAATAGCAAAGCTGAAGATTACTCTCTAAACCCGAGGCCGTTGTTATACTCGCATGGTCGGTAAACTTTTAATCGGATGTAACTTTTGCTGTGTAACTCCATTTTTCTATTATAATATATCTCCAGAAAGTTCTCAACAAAACGAAGACCTTGGAAAATAATACGGTCATTTTTCATCCTAGGAAAATGCAAAAAAATTCCTCTAAGTATGATTTTTGGCCTGTTTAGTATTTCGGGCCTGTTTGGGGGCTTATTATTTTAGGGTTTCGTTAATTATTTCTTTTAACCCGGGTTGTACCGGGCATTAGGATTTTGGATGACTTATTTATACTCTTATTCGTATTATTTTCAGCAGTTTTTTGGAGATTAATAATATTTGTGTGCAACTTTACGCCGTTTTCTAATCATTCGGTATTCTCACGAATCAACGACCGTTTGATGCCTCTTTGCCTGGTATTACTTTGAATCAATAGGTTTAGGAAAGAAATCCAAATTGGTATTCTTCGAAATCAACGGCTAGGGTTTGGTTTTCAATTTCTTGTTTGTTGTCGCTGTATCACTCTCCAATCTTGGGGTTGATTGTGAAGACCGATTGAAGGTATAAGCATTGCGTGAATCAATAATATTCATACTTAAAGCTAAAAAATCGATTTAATCTAGTAAATGAAGTGTTTTTAGAACAAGGAGTTTTATTTCTAAATCTTCTCAATCCGAGACTCACGACGAAATCAAATAATTTGAGTTAT
>BRYE01000009.1:10667218-10672218 GCA_030159115.1 Actinidia arguta var. hypoleuca | reverse complement strand
ATTCATATTAGTCCCTCCTCATCACTTGAGCATGTTCAGAGTTATCATTCTTATTACACATGCATTTAGAATATTGATATCTTTCATATTAGAATGTGCAAGTGCATAGCCTGCTTTTTATTTTGTAATTCATGTTTTGATGTGTACATCAGGTTAGGGATCATGGAACGATAAGTGTTGCATGCTAAAACAAAGAAAAGTGACTGATAAGTTGATTTCCTTGAGCGTAACTTGCTTATCTTGTTTTGCTTAGTATCAAACTTTTTATGTTTATGTGACCCATATTTATATGCTACATTCTAAAAGTTAATTATGATCAAGTATAGTTAAGTATGATTAAGGCGGGGAATTGTGGTTAATTAATATAATGCATAATTAATTAGGATAAACGTGATTAATGGCCTAACCTTGATTGTCAAATACACTCTTCATTCAGTACACAGAGGCCTTTCATAGCGTTTGTTTTTTTGCCTGTCATGCCCCTAGTCTTCTTAGTTATCTTTGTGATTGTGACCGAGTGGTATTGTTGTTTTTAGTTGTTTGCATGTTAAATAGTGTGTTTAATATATAAATTACACATAAATTTGTACTGTTCTATCTAGAGACTTCAATGACTAATCAATGACATAGGTAAATGAACTCTGGTCATGGTATCTTTGTGGCAACATGACCTTCACAATATATTTTTCTTGTTTGTTTTCTTGGTGGTTGTTTCTTGTGCCTTTATTGCTTTGTACAATTTCGAACCAACGACGTTGAAAGCGCTCAACAACTTTCTATAGGAAGCATAGAGAGGGGGTTGGTCATGCTTATTTTGATTCAGTTCTGTACACACAAGTTCCTAGTGGTGTTTTTACCAGAAGCACTCCGAAATGAACTTGGTCACTAATCACATTTTCAGTAATGAGCTTAAGAGCTACCCAACCGGTACCCAACTACTAAGCTTCTTTATGAGATACATTTGGGCTGACGAGGATGGCATTAGTTTCTTTATTTTGATTGCTTATTTCTTTATTTTCTTTTCAGGACTTTGTTTTGTTACCTTGGTCGAAGCAGTCAAGCCATGGTCTAGCCGTCGGTCCTTCAGCTTCAACTGTTACTGCTGGCATGTAGGATATTTAGTATAGCATCATGAAACCTAACCAACAGGAACTAATGCAGTAGCTCAGCCCCTTGGATCTTATCTATATCAAAATGAAATCTAGTTCATTTTCCATTCTAGATTTGCAATTTCTTCATTAATTATTTTTTTTTCATTTCATTAGCTAATTTGTTGTAAACCTTTATATTTATTTCAGGGATTCGTTATATCATATTTGGGCTACTGATGGATAATACCCATGAGTTTTAAACAGTGTCATTGTTGCTTCATTGTGTTGCGCTACAGCCCCAAGATTACATTTTGTAGAAAATATCGACATTGTAAAAGTGAGTGAAAATTTTCCATTCAAGTTATATTCTTCTTGAGACTCATACTTTTTTTTGACACATGCTTTATAATATTGCAAGGAATTGGTGGCCCATTGGCTTCAATTTTGGCTACCAGATGTCTAGGAAGTAGTATTTCAGAACCTCTGTTGATGTTAGGCGGCACATTGGAGAAATACCAGATTATTTCGAGGTAAGTGTCAACAAGATTTTATAAAATTCTAGACAATTGTTTTTATTTTGTTGTTAATTTGTCGACTATGATTAATGTATCACCATAAAATTTGCGTGTATGTGCCCAATATCTGCCTCTTAAAGTTGCTATTGGTCTTGCAATATAAGTTACACTCAAGAATATGTGGGGCCTTAATATAGTACATTATTCGTGGAGTCAAATCACAATTATATTAGTATGCTATGTTACATGGACTCCATTGGGGCGTTAGCCACGGATAAGTGTCCATGTGTCACGATCAATCTAGTTTTCATAGCTAAGGATACTAGGAGACTGTGAGATTAATGTGTTCAAATAACTTATTTATCACTAAGGGTTACTTGTTTATGAATTACTATATGAGATTTTTTGTGCATAAAATAGAAATCTTGATCTTTTTTTAAATTGTAAACTCTACTAGTTAGGCATAGTAGGTGCATGACTGCATGTCCAACTAAGCATGCCAAGAGCGTGTTTGGTTCCACGTGGCATAGTTTGTTTGGTTGGTTAGCACAGTATTGTTATCCACAGTAAGTAAATTCCACCTAAACATCTAACCGATTGATAATGTAGTTCAACTATAAACAAACATTTTAATGATTCACCACTACAATGTTCGGTAGTTACCTTTTATATTCATCATGTTCTGGCCAAATTCGGTGTTTATATTACTTGATTATTTCCATACTTCTTGTTTCTCAATTTTGCATGTTGTAACAATATCAACTCTAGCCAATTGTACAATGTTGTGTTGCGTCTCTGGTTATATTGTGCAAATAGAGACTGTAGTGTGCCGAACATTATCACCCATGAGGAGTGTAGATTCTTTATAAAGAATCTACACTCCTCATGGTTGATAAACTGAGATAGCTTCTGTCCTTTAATAGTTTACATTGGATGCACCTGGGATACTATTCTCCAGCGGGTTGAATGGCTATTTTCCCCATTGATACCATGTCCTTTTTTATTTTTGCGTCTTTTAGTCTGGGCACTTTCATTTACCTTCATTATGTTATCGACAAAAAGTTTTTTAATATTCCTTTTTCTTTTAAAATTCCTTTTGGCTTGATAATGTAACTCAGCTGATAGGATCAATTAAAACTGGTCAGTTCCTTTTGGCTTGATAGTTTCTAATGATGCTAATTGCTAAAGATGACATTCAGGTGCTGTGCATTTTTTACCCTCTCTTTTTGTTGGTAATAGTGCAGGCAATTTATTCAGCATATGGATATTATCTATCATCAGTTCAGTCCCAATAATATGCTTAAGGTGTTCACTTTATTATTTTTTTTTTAAGTCCACCATGTATGTGTGACTTTTATTTTAAAACATTTTAAGGTCTTGCATTTAGGGAGTTGTTTGTGAGGTTCTTGGAATCATGCTCAGATGCATAAGTTGAAATGAGTCTGCATTGACTGTGGCTCAAAGGTTTGTTGCCTTCCTTGCAGTATAATAATTATGTGTTTGGAAGATGTATTTTGATTGCCTAGTAAATTGTGAAGGTTGCCTATGTATTTGAAGGGTTTATTTGAAGACATATAATTTATCTACATAAAAAGGTAACCTTAGTAGGTGCCCCTACTGTCGAAATGTTCCTCCACAAAAATGACTCGTGTAACCTTGGAACCACCCTCTCAATGCCTACATCAAATTCTGTCCCTACCCAAAAAAAACAAATGCACTCTACCCAACTCCGAAACTGAGCAAAGTCCAAAACCCAAGAGGCTGATCTAGCTCCCACTCTTGAAGCATCCTCCTTAATTTGATATCTCAAAAGACGCCACCTCCCTGACACAACAAGGCTTCCCTATCCTTTACAAACCGAAACATAACTAGAAACACTAGCTAGTGTCTTCTCATTGCACCACATGTGCCTCTAGAGTTTCGCGCGGTCACTTCTCCCCACCCTAAAGCTTACAAGTTTTAAAAAATCCTCCCACAACCCCTTCCGCAACCCCTACCATGCAAGGTTCTAAATATCAGTCGTTACACTACCTATCTTGGCTATTATGTATTGGGATTTTGTCCTCCCGATATGGATATTTTCGTAAATATAATCCGATATAGGTCGATACATTTTGTATCATTGATACTGATACAGTTACCAATACTGCGATTTAAAACCCTATTACCATGAGAGTGACACCTCCACAAATATCCAATCTCTCCAACTATGACAATAGTTAGCCGCCACCGCTCTCCCCCAAAATTTATCCCTCTCGCGATGCAAAATGTCACCACCATTTTGCCACAATCCCTTATTAAAAATAGAACGACATGTGTGTTCCAATCAACCAAAATGTACTTGAGCTCCTCCCCAATACTGTCCCATAGAAGTCTGTTTGCATATTTTCCAGCTTTCTTGTCATTCATTTCATTTTATATGGTTGGTATATCAAATTGTGTCTGTTTTGATTGATTCCTGACCCGTCGCATGTGGCAAGGCCTGGATCTCCGTAGTCCTTACAATAGCTAGTTGAAACTGCCAGGAAGTTGCCAATGTTACTGTTTTTTCTGTTGTATCTGTTGGAAAGGATAACACTAGACAATCTAGAGAGGAAAAGGTGACCAAAATAATAGTTATTTTCTTTCCTTGCTGTGTATCGTTCTTTTTGCATCTAACATTTTGATTTCTATTGAAACAGGTTCTTGGTCACTTTGCAGCAAGCAGGGAAGACTATGATGTCGGCGAGTTTGTGGAACCTTATCATGATGTTTTTCTTGAGCAGGTATTTGTGACTTTTTCCTGCTCTTTAGAAATATTTCACAGTAATAGGAAGTAGTTTTCTTTATGTTCTAGCAATGTCTTAAACCAGTCATCACCATTTTGGACTTATTTTAGTTTGGTTGGATTAAAGCCAGTCTAGAGATGCAAACGAACTGAGCTGTTCGCGAGAAGGCGCGGGAGGCTCCACTTGTTTAGGGCTCGGCTCGGCTCGAGCCTCAGTATAAAGCTCGTTTAATAAATGATCCAAGCTTGAGTTTATCAAAGTTTGGCTCGAATAAGGTAAAAAAAATTAGGGTGTAAAAATATATTACTACATAATTTATAAAGAGTGAGAATCTTTATATTTCGTTATATATAAGGTGTAGGACATAGTTGATAGTTTGTAAGAAAAAATAAGGATATGTTTGCAACTTTAGTGATAACTTGCTTGCTTAAGAATACAATTGTATAATTTATTTGCCTCGTTAGCTCACGAACAAGCTTGATTTCGGCTCGTTAAATTCTCACTGAGTTTGAGCTTGCTAAAATCTTAAGAAATAATCCCAAGCACATCAAAGATAGGGGTTACCTTGTTTTGGAAACTAAGGCACAATGCACTAATGGTTTTAGGTGTTGGAAAAATCATCTTAC
>BRYE01000009.1:10644718-10662218 GCA_030159115.1 Actinidia arguta var. hypoleuca | reverse complement strand
GTTTTAGAGTCTAAGTCCAACCATTTTAATAGAAAGTCAAAATCCTATTAGGACAATAAGTTTTCTACAATTTTAGTCTTGTAATTAATCTAATTTAATAGAGTTGAGATTTTTTGAGTGTTCTGAATTTTTGTTGCGAATTACATTATGGAATTCCAACCCTAGTGTGCTTATCAACAAAATAAGTAAACAAATAAATAAAATAAAAATTCTAAAATAACTGTAATGCCTATGAGAACTTGGTGCGACACCTTAATTTTTTTTCTCCATCATTATCTTTATTCATTATTACTAGTTAACTTTATAAACATATATGTTTAAATCTCCTTTAATCCTTACACATTTTATATTACAAGCAACCTTTGCCTTTTTTCAAACACTAGACACTAGGGCTTTAGAACTACAAAAACAAGTGAATGATTCTCGGTATCGTCCATAGTTCGGAGAACTGCCCCAGAACTGCCACAAAACTGTTTTCTCTCCGCTCCCAAACCTCTACCCTTTGATTGTCACACATAAACCCTAACAATATACATCATTCTACCAAAATATTGGACAACAAATAGGTATAGAAATTGCACAATGCACTATTTGGATGTTGCTTTTTTAACAAGTATAGATATGCATATACTTTTTGAGGTTAATCTATTCTAGATTAGATCTTATAAATGTTACTACAAAGTTAGATTCTTTCCTCGTATGTATCATTTTATGCATGTACGTATGTGTACATATCTATGTGTGTACATGTGTCTTTCCTTTTTCTTTAATTACCTATTTAAAGAGTAATTCCGTGCAGATTGGTGGATATATCGGAAAGAAAAAATGAAAAAATGACTTGGGTTGTGTTAGAACTAGCTAATAAAAGAAATGGTGGCTCTTATTTATTTGACAGATATTTGTTCCCTTAACTACGTAATATAACAAAATGGATTTATGTAGGTTACTTTGGAATACACGGTCCTATAAGTTCTTTAACTTGTGATATTATGTTATCAGTATTTGCCATATACTTTGAATGTAACATGGTTTACTTGTGTGCACGAGGCAGTTTGATTTTTCTCATTTCTTAACAATACTTTCAGTAGCAGCATACAGACAAAATGAACTTCTATTTGTCTTGCTCTTATCAATAGCCATCAAAGAATGAGAAAAAGTGAATCCACCAACCAACTATACATGCTGTTACTCATGAAAGATAGACTACATTAAATCAATTATTGATAGAGCTGGATGGCTTGATACAGGCAAAGGTTTTATTTTTTTAGGTGCTACAAAGCATATAGATTGGTTAGACTTTGCACTTCTTCTACCTGGTTGTTTTGATTGCATACTTCGTATCTCTTAGTCAGCACATATGATTAGCTTGAGCTATCTTAGCTTTCTATGAGGACTTAAATATTCTCAAGCTTTCATTGTCTCAATCAGTCTAGTCTTGTATCTGTCAAGCTTTGGGTCATCTTTCTTTATATCTCTGAATTTAATTGTACTGCTGCAATTTTCCATGGACCTATGTTGGTGAGTTCTGTTTGCATATAATTTTATTCAATGATTTACCTATGCGTGGACAACGTGGTGGTAAATATTTTGTCAGAGTTGGTCTTGTGTTCCTTTTGGCTGTGTTTGTATTAAGTATTTTGGTAGAGGAAAAACAAAAGCAAAAAAATAATTAATGGATTGAACGATCTAGATTTAATCTTTTTTCTTTAAATTTTTTTCCTTCCACAAATTCCTTCCTAAATTCTTGATCCAAATACAGCCTTATTGTTTGTAGGTTTTGTGTTTGCTTTGTTGAATAATGCATGTTGTTTCTTGTCATTTTTTAGTTTCTTGTGTGGATAAGAATTCGTTCTCTAATGCAAAAGGGAGACTGGAAATCTTGAAAGTTCATGCACGGAAAGTGTCGTCAAATTCCGTTAATTTGTCCACTTACTCCCATAACTTACCTTGTACGTAGTTTTCTTTGGCCTTGCTGAATCACGTGCTTTCATTTCCACGCCCTATACCCTGCCAAGCAATATGACTAAAATACCATTCCCCCATATTGTGACAGATAGGATTTTGATCGACTAATTTGGGTTTGCCAACAAAAGATTTCCTTGTGACACAGTTGGACGTGATCGATCTGATTGTATTGTTGGAATGTCTTGCTATTACATTATATTTCTAACTTATTTTTCATTTGTTTGGCGTGCATCTCATTATGTGGTTCTAGAATATCATTATTATTATATATATGTAATAATTAGATACAAATAAACCTTAGAATCCTTTGCCTGGGTTGGTGGTTTAGCAAATCTGATGGGAACTAGTCCCAATTGCAATCTATCATCGTTGCTTGCATCCTTTGGGTAATTTGGAAAACAAGAAACAAGTCAACTTTGACGCATCCCCTCTTCCCCTTTTCAAGTTTTACTGAATCATCGCAACTTTTTGTTGATGTTTCGGTAGTTTATCCCCTTAGCTCCACTATTCCTGCGTACTTTCAGATTACACTCAGACTCAAGTTTAGAGGCTTCTAATAAGAGTGTTGTTTTGGGGGGACAATCAGAGTGGTGCTGCTTCCAATCCTCCTTAGTTCTTGATGCTTATTGTGCTAGTTGTGCGAACTATAATGGTAAATAAGTGGGAGTGAGAATAGTCTTTAAACTCAGTTCTTGAAAGTGGGATCCCTGTTAAAAAAAATCCACGTGCAAGGTCATTGTGTCCATATTGTCAGAGGCACTAAATTGGGCATCAAATCAGTCTCATGTTACCATCATTAGTAGACCATTTTCCTTTTACTAACAACTGGAGGACAATTAAGAAATCAATGCATTTGCAACCCCGGTGGTTCTATGACTTAGGTTCTTCAGTGCGATGAAGTGGGCATTGCCAGGACGACAACTAAGGTGCCTAAGACACAGGTTTCTTCGCCTTCATTTGGTCTGTCAAACTTCTCTTGACATCAGAGTGTTAAGGTTTGGAATAGCGTGTTTCGGTTTCTTTAGCTAGCGGACATGTAAGGATGGTGATAATAATTGGATTCATTTCCACAATTGCATGTTTAATTCTGTCGTCAATTCTGATTCTGGTTTGATTTGAATGTTTTACAGGGACTTCTCTTTTATCAACATGTGTCGGTGGTTGCAAAAAGTGGACAATATTGTATGCATTTTTGAACTTGCACAAGTGGTTTTGTGTAATTGAATGCTGATTTTAATTTTCATTCTGTTCTAGGTGGAGGTCAAATTATATTTGTACTTTTGTTGCAAGTTGTTGGAATAAGAGGCAGTTCAAACAAACAAACCCTTCAGTATTCGAAAAAAGGTGTGTTTTCAATCATCATTTATAGTTCGCAGGGTATGCTCTTCTGCAAGGCGGTATTAACTTGGTCTTTATGATTATGATTATTCATGGTATTATTATTGTTATTATTACAAATGACTATCTAATCATTTCATCTATGTCATTTCATGAACATGCGCATGCTACTTAGTGGGAACATATATGATGTCAAGACAACAATATCAACTCTAGAAGCAATCTCAAATTACAAAATTTGTTCAACCATGCAATAAAAAAAATCCACATAAACATGTATATTAGTCACAACTTTCTCAAATTACAAACTTGGTTCATAGAAGTGACAAAGTACACTAGTAGAGCTGACATCAAGCCACCACGCTGAGACGAGTATAGGGCTGAAATCAAGCCACACTGAGTCGGGTATAGAGTATTCCGGTTTGGCTCGACTACCATAGTCTCTAGTTCAATCTTTTGCATGAGCTCGAGCAATTTAACATACTCCACGGTCAAGCTTGCTTGTTTTGCTTGTCATTTGATTGTAACAAGCTTGGTTTAGCTTGCTGAGTTATTTAAGTCGAACTCGAGCTAGTGCATGAATTGTAGATATGCTTATTTTGCAATATTAACTTAGCCAACCTAACTTTTCCAATCTTGTGTAAGCTTTTCGCCCATTTCGTTGATTAGGAAAACCACTTCGTTGATTAGTATGTAGTATTTGAGGACTCATCAAATTGGGATATGTGGAAGGTCATTAAACCAAGAAAAACTTCAAAATTTCTTGGTATTGAGAGCCAGAAACAAACCGTGAACTGCACCCAGTCAGGCTTGATGCTGAGAACTCTGTTATTCTCAAATTCCAAAGATTTTTTCATGTTGGGGGAGTGATGAAATACATATTTACAGATGAGATGAATCAGTTAGGTGGTATTTGAATCAAAGAATAAAGAACTAATGAATAAAGTCGCTAAGTTGGAGTCTTTGGGGCGACAGATGTAGATGACACTGAGCGACAACAAAGTCTGTCAATGGTGGACAATGGAGCTATCTTTCATGTCGCTAGTGAGCGACGGCAAAGTGGAGCTATCTGTCAAACGCTTTGACAAGGATGGAAACAACTATGGATTTTGGTTCAGTCTGAAACGAAGACGTTTTAGCTACTATATGGAACAATTTTAGTATGGCTAAAATGGTGTCGTTTTAGGGCACTTTAATTAGGTTGCACCCCTAGGCGTTACAGTATCGCTAAATCCATGGAGAACATGGATGTTAATTGAGTTTGTGAGCTTTATTTTGAGGGTTTGAGTTAGACCCATCTTTAAATTTTAGACAAAGTAGGTAGTCTTTAACACTAAAACAAGCTCCGACAAACTCCTTATGTGACCCCCTACTTTTAGGAGTTGGTACGATAACTCTCCACAAGTGGGGAATAATTGTTCGCTTCCTAAAGAGTAAAAAACCAATATCCTCACTCTCTCTCTCCTACAAATCAACCCAGAGATCCATTTAGAGACCGGCCTGTGGAATTACCAAGTGCGCCAATCATGTAATTGGCCTATCCGTGCAATTTTTATTTGAGACTTTTTAGACACGTGAAAATGTATAATAGGCCAAAATTTGTGCATACGAGAAACAACAAATCTTATTAAAGTATTTTTAACTTATCAAAATTGTCCCATATTGTTGGTCATTGTTTTAATTTTGAGATGTCTTAAAAATATTGTTCACTTTAAAAGGTCAAAGTAAAAATATTATAATTTTTCAAAACATGCCCTTAATAAATAAGTAGAAATATGTTTAAAAATTAAAAATAAAGAGAATAAAATTGAAACTAATGTCTCTAAATTTGAATTCAAATGCAATAATTAGATGTCTTCTTAAAAAAGTTAGAACTCCTAAATAGGACAAAAATATGAAACTATATACATGCACATATATAGTTTAGGCCATCCGTCTTCTATCTTTAATTCCCGCATTAAGTTTACTCTAATATCTGAATTTTAAAAAATAAAATAAAATTCCACATCCGTGAAAAATTGAATGCCTCCCATTGTAGTAACCATAGGTAGTATTAATCTATGTTCAATGCCATGTGAAACATCTTCATATATAGTCTAAACTACTTAAACTTTAATCAAATGAATAATTTACATTACAATCGGCAATCAAGCATCCGATTAAAATACATCCAAATTAACCCTGTCTGAGGCCGCTCCTGATTTTCAGAGGCCCTAAGCAATTCAAAATAGTTAAAACAAAGAAACTACTGGAAGAAGGTAATTGTTTTTATATTCATTAAGTGCAGTTAAAATGATATTTTTGTAACTTTCCATTCTAAGTAATTAAAGTATGTAGGAAATAAATTATTGGAAAAAATAAATATAAAATTACTTTGTAATATTGCCTATTAAATATAAAAATGTATTGTGTTTGAAAAAACTGTGTAAAAATTATAATCCATACAAGAACTTGAAAATATAGAAAATTGATAGTGTTACTTCATAATTAACAAAATAAAGTTTTGAGGTGACGAGGCTTATATCAATTAATTTCGGCCTACTTGGTAAAATAGTTTTATTTTTTAACGCTACATAAAGAATTTGACCTAAGTACATTAAACTTAAAAATGTAATATTAAAGTCCGCGCCCTCTATTTAATTTAGGCACAACAGTAAAAAAAATTTACTTAATAAAAAGGGATAAGTTCAAGTGGACCCCTATTTTTTATCAAAGTTTAAGTGGAAGAGTCTTAACTCCCTATTTTAACCAAATCCTACTTTGTTTAAAAAAAATTATTTCCTCCAATAGTCTAAATAAAAAAATTCCTAAATAGCACACTATATCTTTCCTATGCTCTTTTTGGGGTATTTTAAATTCTTTGGTTTTCAATTTTTTTCATTTTTAGCAAAAAATTTATCATTTAATTAAAAATTTATATTTATTCTTTGACGAAAGGAGTCTGAAAATATTAAAAAAATTATCGAATTTCTGAAAAAGTTAACATACAAAAAAATTATTTTTATCAAAAAAATAATCTAAAAGTGTTTTTTTCTATCTTTAACGATTTTATTTCAAAATTAGATGATTTTTTTTTATATATTTTCGGACTCCACACCTCAAGAGGAACTCAAAAAATATATTTTTTGATCAAACGGTAAAAAAAGTTCAGTAAAGATGAAAAATTCAGAAATCAAAGCATTTAAAAAAAAACTCAAAAATTTAAATTTTGATCGAACGGTAAAAGAAAATCATTAAAAAAAAAATTCGAAAATCCAAGCAATTAAAAAAAATTAAAAAAGGCCATTATCTTAATCTATTTTCAGAAAAAAAATAAAAAAGTTTTTAATTTTTGACTCCTTAATTTGTATAAATGAAAGTTTTGGGAAGTCATGCTCTAAAGCAGATGCTTTACCGGCTTTAGCCAAGTACCGGTTGTGACCCCGTCTCTCTCAATCTGATAAATTTGTGGTGGATGAGGATACCATATGAGACAGTATTCTAACTAACACTCAAATATTTAGGAGGAGAAAGTAGGAGAAGCTTTGATCTCTTTCATTCAACTCAACTCAACTCAACTCAACTCATGCCTCAAAAAGGTTAGAACCAAGACTCGGGCAACTCTTTCTCTATTTCCTTTAAAAATTATTTTTATTTCAAAATTACATTACTTTTTTCGTTTTTTTCTCTCTCCTCCATTCCCTAGCCCCTACGTCATCACAAACCCAAATCAAAACAAGCACTAGCAAATCAAAAATCAAAAATCAAAATTCTCATAAAAGAATTGAAAATAGAATCAAATGTGGTTCAAATCACTCATCAGCATCTTCTTCTATCAATTGAAGGAGTATTGCAGGCTCACGAGGATAGTTCAGAGAAGAGAAAATAGAGCATCCTCCTATTTTACACTTTGAAAGATCAACTATGATCTGAAATCAAAAGGTCCAGTTCCCACCTTAGGGAAATTGATCAAGAAAAAACTCAAAAATAAAATAATAAATAAAAAAAATTCATTGTGCACACAAAATGGAACCTCAACCATTTCTACAGGCCACCATAATTTTGGAAAGGGATTTGTAGCTTTTCTATACATGGGAAAAATGAGCAATTTTTTTTCTATTAGAACTTTGAATGAGAAAGAAAATAGTTTTCAGTATCTTGATTATCTGTTGTAGAGTCTTTATATACAATGAGTTTAGCTTTACAATCAAGATAAGGGATAAGAAAAGAAAATAGAACAAACTAACTAACTGCTTTTTAACAAACAAAACTGTTTAACTGCTAAGTAATACTCTGCAACTTCTAACTGTTGCTTTGTCATCCACGAACTGTTGCAGCAACCAACTAAATCTTTTCTTGTGTATTGAATGAATTATAACCTTAACACTCTCCCTCAAGATGGACAGTGAATGTCTTTTACTGCCATCTTGGATAAGAGTGGAATTAAAGAAGATGCAGTAAGAGCCTTAGTAAATACATCAGCTAGTTGATGTTGTGATCTAATAGGCAGTAATTTGATGCATCCTGTGGTGATTTTATCACAAATAAAGTGACAATCAATTTCAATATGCTTGGTTCTTTCATGAAAAATGGGATATGAAGCAATATGAATTGCAGCCTGATTATCAAAGAAGAGTAGTGCTGGGGATGGAACATCAATCTGAAAATCTTTTAACAGCTGATGTACCCAAATTCTTTCACTAGCAGTAGAAGCTAAAGCCTTGTATTCTGCCTCTGTAGAAGATCTGGAAACAATTGTTTGTTTCTTAGCTTTCCATGATATCAAAGAATCACCAAGAAAGATACAAAACCTAGTAATAGATATTCTAGTATCTACACAGGATCCCCAATCAGCATCAGAGAAGGCTTTGAGTTGAAGAGAGGAAGAAGAAGAGAAGAATAATCCCTGACCAGGATTAGACTTGAGATACCTGAGTAGATGATGAGTTGCCTGCAAATGCGACAAACGAGGTTGGGCTAAAAACTAACTCAGTTTGTGAACAACAAATGTGATATCAGGTCTGGAAAGATTGAGGTAGAGAAGGCGACCAATGAGTCTTCTATATAGAGATATGTCAGTAAGAAGATCACCATCAGAGGCATTAAGCCGAACTTTAGGATCCATTGGAACTTTGGCAGGTTTGCAACCAAGGAAACCAGTATCTTCAAGAAGTTGGAGGGTATAATGTCTTTGGGATAGCACAATTCCTTTGACAGATTTTGCCAAGCCTAAGAAAATACTTCAAACAACCCGAGTCTTTTAATTTGAATTGACTGTGAAGAAAATTTTTCAAAGAATTGATAATTTGAGAGGAAGGTCCATCAATGATAATGTCATCAACATATACCAATAAAGCAACGAAGGATGATCCTGAACCTTTTGTGAATAAAGAGTAATCAGACTTTGATTGGACAAAACCATATTGAATAAGAGTCTGAGAGAATTTTGAGTACCACTGTCTAGAAGCTTGTTTGAGACCATAGATAGATTTATGAAGCTTGTAAACTGATTTTGTTCCCTGTGTATAAAACTCCCCCTTTCTGTGATAACCAAGTGGAAGATCCATGTAAACTTCTCAAAAAGTCTCCATTAAGAAAGGCATTGTTGACATCAAGTTGGATCAAATTCTAATTTTGACTGGTGGCCAAAGCTAACAAGACTTTGACAGTAACCAGTTTAGCAACAGGAGAAAAAGTTTCAATAAAGTCAAGTCCTTCTTGTTGAGTATACCCCTTTGCAACCAATCTAGCTTTGTGTCTTTCTATGGTACCATCAGACCTGTATTTAATCTTGAAAATCCATTTGCACCCAATAGAATGTTTTCCTTTTGGTAAAGGAACAACAAACCAGGTTTTATTAAAATCCATAGCATCTAATTCAGCCTTCATAACATCTCTCCAATGTGAAAACTTAACTGCTTGATGATAAAATTGAGACTCATACTGAGATGACACATTCATGACAAAATTTCTATGCGAAGGAGATAAAGAATCATATGATAAGAAATTAGATAAAGAATAGGAATCATTCTTTTTATGATTCAATAGGTTGCAATGAAAATCTATGAGAAATGATGGAGGTTTGGTAATTCTTGAAGATTTTCTAAATGGAATTTCATTGACAAAAGGTACTTGATTTTGAGAATTAAGAGTAGGTGGAATTGCAGAATTAGAATTTAAAGAATCTGCAATAGGAATAGAATGAATTGATGAAGATGTAGATGAATTGTCAGGAAGAATTGATTTAGTATCTGGTATAAGATTTGAATGCTGATTATCAGCAGGAATTTCTAGTGAAGAAATGGGTAAGACAAATTCATGAAATGGATCAATAATAGTATTAGAGTTAGCCACATTATGGAAAGGAAAAATTGTCTCATGAAAAATGACATCTCTAGAAATGAATATTTGCTTGTTTTGAATATCATATAACTTGTAACCTTTCATACCAGGTGGATAGCCAAGTAGAATACATATTCGAGATCTTGGCTAGAATTTTGTTCTGTGAGCAGATATGGTGGCAGCAAAGGCTAGACAACCAAAAACTCTGAAATTTAAGTAATCCACAGGAGTTTTATAAAGTTCTTCATATGGAGTTTTATTCTGAAGAAGTGGAGAAGGAGTTCTGTTGATAAGATAAGTAGCTGTAAGAACACATTCACTCCAGAATTGAATAAGAAGTCTGGACTAGAAATAAAGAGCTCGAGCTACATTAAGCAAGTGTTGATGTTTCCTCTCTACAACTGAATTCTATTGTGGTGTGTCAACACATGAAAACTGATGTAGTACCCCTTTATCATTGAAGAATTCAGTAAGAACTAACTCCTTGGCATTGTCTGATTTGAATACTTTTATTTTCGCATTGAATTGAGTAGATATCAGATCAAAGAACTTAGGAATGATGACAGAAACATCAGATTTTTGCTTCAGTAGAAAAATCCATGTAAAACGAGTACAATCATCTACCAATGTTAGAAAATATCTATAACCAGAATGTGAAGAAACATGATAGGGTCCCCAAATGTCACAATGTACCAAATCAAAAGAAAACTGAGACATGTGATTGTGAGAAACAAATGGCAGCCTTCTTTGTTTGGTTAAAGGACAGATATAATAGGGTATAAACTTGTCTTTCCTTGCATCATGACAATGCAACTTTTCTTTCAAGATATCTAATCTTTTAAAAGACAAATGACCAAGTCTATTGTGCCAAACATGAGCGGACACATTGTTTACAAAAGCTGTGAAAGCAGAATTCATGGTCTTGATATCTAACACATAAAGATCTTCAAAATTTTCACCCTTGCCAATCATCTTTCTTGCTGCTGAGGTCCTGAATAACAAAACCATCATGAATAAAGCTAACTGTGAGCTGAGAACCTTTGGTAAGAGAACTCACAGAAAGAAGATTGAATTTGAATTGAGGAACAAATAAGACATCCTTGAGAATTAGCAAGGAATTGAGTTTGATATCACCATTGAAATTAACAGGAATTTGTGTATGGTTTGGCAAAGTAACAGTTGAATTCTGTATTGATCTCAAGGATGTAAAGGCAGCAACATTTGAACAAATATGTCTTGTAGCTCCTGAATCAACTATCCAATACTGAGTGGAAGAGAATATAGGATTCAATGAAATTGAGAAGCATATACCTGTGGTGTAAGAAACAGATGGATCACTCTGTTGATCTTTGGTAGAAATGGCTAGATGATTAGAAAGCATGGACATCAGTTGCTGATACTGATTGTTATTGAGATTTGTAACAAAATTTCCAACAGATTCTTGCCGATCAGTC
Organism: Actinidia arguta var. hypoleuca; assembly: GCA_030159115.1. NCBI lineage: Eukaryota > Viridiplantae > Streptophyta > Magnoliopsida > Ericales > Actinidiaceae > Actinidia > Actinidia arguta. The sequence goes on along the minus strand of BRYE01000009.1, from coordinate 10,651,140 downwards.
TTGATATTTGAACTAGAAATTGGTTGATTTGAAATTTGATTAATAGCATTGTGATTGTTAGAAAATATATGAGTTTATCTTGATCTTGGTTTGTATCCTAGTGGATATTCATGAACCTTGTAGCATTTTTCAATGGTATGACCATGAAAGTTACAGTGAGTACAAAAAGGCCTATCCTTTTTCTGTCCTTTAAATCCAGTATGATATCCCCAAAAATTTCCTCCAGAATTTGAATTTCCAAATTTATAAGAATTGCCCATATCAGATAACCTCCTTGAATTATCATTCTTGACAGCAAACGCCATAGTATCAATAGACATAGAACTAGAATTTGCATGAACACCTACTTTCCTTTGATGTTCTTCTTGTAAAATCAAAGCAAAGACTTTATTAATAGGAGGTAAGGGATCCATAAGAAGCAATTGACCTCTGACTTGTGCAAAAGAATCATTTAATCCCATAAGGAAAGACATGATATATTCCATTTGGTAAGGAGAATTAAGCTTCTTGACTTCTCCACAAGTACATTTACCACAAGAACATGATGGCCTATAATTGTTCAATTCTTCCCATATGATTTTCAGTTTGGTAAAGTATACACTAACAGGAGATTGATCTTGTATATGATTCATCAATTCTCTACGTAATTGGAAAATTCTAGTCCCATTCTTTTGTTGAAATTGATCTTTAAGGTCAAGCCAAATTTCACATGCAGAATAAAGATAATACTTGCAGAAATTTCCTTAGAAATAGAGTTTAATATCCAGGAAATTACTACATTGTTATTTCTAATCCATGAATTGAGTAGGTTCATATCATTACCTTCAGGTTTCGTGATTGAACCATCTATGAAACCAATCTTGTTTTTGACTGATAGATCAATCAACATTGCTCGATTCCAAGATGCATAATTGTCTCCCGTTAAAACTTGTGAAACTAGAATCAATCTTGGTCCATCAGAATGATGGAGAAAATAAGGGCTTGAAGGTTCATCAATGGCGGATTTTCTAATTGATGATCTTGAATTTTCTGGATTATCATATTCTAAAGTATCCATAATTGGAAGCAATGAATAGGATCAGAAATGAAAATCAGAAGAAAGAAACCAAAAGAAGAGGAAGAGCAACAGGAGCAGCTGTGTGCTCTGATACCATATTAGAACTTTGAATGAGAAAGAAAATAGTTTTCTGTATCTTGATTATCTGTTGTAGAGTCTTTATATACAATGAGTTTAGCTTTACAATCAAGATAAGAGATAAGAAAAGAAAATAGAACAAACTAACTGCTTTTTAACAAACAAAACTGTTTAACTGCTAAGTAATACTCTGCAACTTTTAACTGCTGTTTTGTCATCCATGAACTGTTGCAGCAACCAACTAAATCTTTTCTTGTGTATTGAATGAATTGTAGCCTTAACAAGAAGTGCTACCATGAAATTGTACTATTTCTAGTTGAAACTTCTAATAAATATGACCACAATTGAAGTTTTTAGGAAGTTATACATTAGTGTGTTACACTATTTTTTGAAGCTCCATCTCTCCGCATGGACTATATAATGTGTATGTTAAAACAATATTATCTTTCACCATCCCTCAACAACTTAATATTAAATCCAAATCACATCTCAAAGAATAAAACCTCATTACATTATTTTAAAAAAACAAATATTTTACTTTAGCATGCTTAAACATTTGGATAAAATTAACTTCATTTGATCTAGAAAATATATTTTAATCAAAAATATAGTTTGAGTAGGGTATATCAAGAGCTAAAGTTACATATGAAATGGATTTAAAATATGGACGAATCTTCACTTATAAATATCCATTTGGTGCTTGAATAGTACGAAAATAATTAATGAAAACCACATTTTTTTCAATTAAATTCTCAATCAAAAAAAATTGTTGTATCTTTTAAGTATGATTAGCTTTATTTAGATTTCATTTTATCAAGTGTCCTAAAAATTTAGTTTAAAAGGACACTTTTTAACAAAAGCCATAAAACAATTTCTATGATGGTGGTTAGAAAATAACAAGTATATACTTTTTTGCATTACTGACCATTAAAATGGTGGTTATCATTCTTTTCTATGATTTACAAGTGATTGCAAAGTATTTGGATGCCCTTACAAGCTATGCATTCCCCAAAAGGACATATCCTTGTTGTGGGGGTGTGGATACTGAAAATGAAGGATAGAAAATTAAAGATAGACATTTGCGGTGGCGTAAGAACGGTTGACGATGGTTTTTGGTAGTTGTTGTTTGCTAGGTCTAAACTGCAACATACTGAACAGTGAGAAAAGACCGTTGGAGTTGTCCGTGACAACTCTCCGACGATTAAGTTAGATGACAAGTGAAAACAAAGTGGATGTGGAGAGAGTTTAAGGCTTAGAACGCAAAAAGTTGCATCCCTTTGAAAGAATAAGACTTGATCTTATATAGCACAGTTTGACACATATTTGGACGCGCCAACTGTCATGTCACTAGACAAATTGTAGCTCGGCGCTTGGACGCGTTGACTACTGTGTCAGTGAGTGTCTGCTGACACAACCATGCCCTTAAGGCACATTTGGTAGCTAGCCCATCATGTCATCGGCGTCTCAATCCAAGCGCGGGGGCTGTCAAAGGAAAGCTCGCCGTGCAAGTCATATTTTGTCCCCTGCTTAGCTTTGGGATCACCGCCAAACGTTGCGTTTCAATCGAGCTCCGGTGTAGTGAGCCTGCCGAACTTGCTATAGAGCGACAGTCCGGCAGCGGTACCTGTCTTAACTCGGCCAGAGCTGATATTTGGTATTTTATCCCCTTACACTTGCTATATCGGCTTTTAAATAAAAATATAAGTCTTTTTATTGAGAAATAAAAAAATTGTGATAGAGAAAATAACTCTTTTTTTTATTCATCAGAAAAGATTGAAGAGAAAATGTGACCCGTTTGGCCTATCTAAAATATTTTAATTTTAATTTTAATTTTAATTTTTGGTTAAAATATGATAAATGAGATTAAAAAGATTGTTTTTTTATTTGGGATGCCATAAATTAGTAAAAAATCTTAGCCAAACAAACCCTGAAAAATCAGATTACGAAATTATTTACCTAATCACAAAATAATTAAATTAAATAAGCTAAAAAAACTTTTTCAAAGTCAACATAACTAAAGAATTTAGATCAAATGGAGCTTAAGTTAGATAATTAAAGGTGCTTTTGTCGCCTCCTCCTGTCTCTGTGTGTTTGTCATGTTGTTCAACCGCCAATACTAACCACTTCTCTCTCTTTCTTTCCTTTGCCTTGTTGTCCACATCAAACAATCACTTCTCACTTCTAAAGCGTGATCTCTCTCTCTCTCTCTCATACGCACAGAGACATGCGATAGTAACCCCCCCTCCCCCGCTTATTGTTTTTTTGGTTTATAGAAGTTCTATGATAATAAGTAGGGAAAAACTAGCATATAAATTGAAGAAAAACACAATTTACACCAAATGTATAGCCGAATATGTGTCATATCATCAATTTTGATCGGTAGAATGGGCCAATTAGCAGGTCAATAAAAAATAACCACAAACTATTATAAATTTATTTAAAAATTCATAATCAATTCAAAAAATTCGTAATGTTATTTGGACAGTAGTAAAAAAAACTTCATAAATTAGCCACAAAAATTCATAAAAATGAGGTAACGTGCCTGTTGAATTCATAACAAACCAATCATAAAAAAATTATTGTAGTTAACCACAACTCTCGTAATAATTGTCAGAAATTCATAAATTTTACAAAATTTATTCATAAAAATTTATAGATAGCCACAATTAAATTATAAAAGTAATGACAAGACACGCTTAGTTGAATCTCACTATTGTAATTAATATGCGAATTCCACCATAATTCATAACAAGAGCCATAATAATTCATAAGTAACACCAATATGATTCTTAGCTAACTTTTTTGACAACAAAATATCATAAATTTTCGACAATTGTTAAAAAGCAAACCCCACTTCAATTATTATGTGAATCCCGTAGTAATTAATACGTGGAACCTACTTCAGTTCATAACAATGTCATAACAATTCATAACTTAAACCATATTGATTTATAATTTATTTATTTTTTGCAACAATATATCATAAAACTTTGACACATTTCGGTTAGGAATAAAAAAATTAATGATTTAGATTAAATTCTTGAGAATTCAATGGCAGAGAAAATGGGTGCACATAATATACCCCTAAAAATAGGTGTGCATCGGACCATCTCCCTAATAATTAATCTCTGTATGAAAATTTGTTATCCAAAGCTTATTTGACCATTTTGATAAAATACCGAAATTATTCATCTTTTATACTATTTTTACTTTGTTCTTGTTTAACCATCCTTACCAAGTGAGAACAAAATAGTCATTTCAACAAAAAAAAAATCTCTTTTTACACCAAACAATGCTTTTAAAATGTTGTGATAACGGGTTGTTTATAGCAAAGATTCTGCTTTTTGGTAAACCAACTACAAGCGATGTGTTCAGTTACAGGGTGAACTTGGAGATGCCAATTCTCTTAGAGATGCTCTAACAACTGCCTCACTACTTTTTCTCTCTCTTCTTCTTCTTCTTCTTCTTCCTTTCACTATTTTGTCCACAATGTCCAATCACCCTTCTTTAATGCACTATCTTCGCCAAATCTATGGAAATAATGTTGATTTCTCTCCCTTTCCTTTTCTCTCTTTTCAAGAACTTAATTTCCTGATTTTGCATAAAAACCACAATTTCACTCTCATCTCTCCCTCTCTCTCCCCTCTCTAAACATAAACATCATCAACCACCACGAAGATCATCGGAAATGATTTTGGCCGATGACGAGGAAGAAGCCCACATATCCATTATGCGAATTGTCTTTTGAAATGGTTAAATTAGCAATCTCTAACAGAATCGACCTTCGACTAATAGCCACTGTCTTCAGTTTTTGCTTCTTTGGCTTCAGTTTTTGCTTCCTTTATGTTGAGTTTCTTACAGACTACACCCAGGATAGACCACAAAAACTCCCTCAATTTGATTGGAGTATGTGGAGTGTGAGTATTTGAGGAATGGAGAAAAGGAAAATTGAAGATAGACACCTGCGATGACAAATCTGTGGTTAGCGGAAGTTGTTGGAAGCTGGCTGCTGTATCCAAATTGTAACACAAGAACAATACGTTTAGCCACCGAAGCTGTTTTTGGGAAACGGCTCTTTGACAATCAAGTTAGATGACCGTTTGATGCAAAGAGTATGTAGAGAGGGAGAGAGAGTCGAAGGTTAGAGTTGGCTGAATTTGTATACCTTGAATGAATAAGGCCTAGTCTTATATAGTAGTTCGACGTGTACTTAAATGCATCAACTATCACGTCACTAGATAGACTACAACTCGGTGCATGCCTAGATGCGCTGACTGTTGTGTCAGTTAGTAGGAGGTTGACCCAACCATGTCCCTAGGTTCTGGTTGGTAGTTAGTCATCATGTTGTCGATGTCTTGATTCAAGTGTGGGGATTGTTAGGATAAACTTTGCCGTGTTAGTTACTTTATGTTCCCCGATGTGCCTTGGGGTTGTTGCCAACCGTTGCGTCTTGACCAAGTTCCGGCGTAGTGACCCCATTGAGCTTGCTATGGAGCGCCGGCCCAGTAGTGGCGCCTGCCCTAGCTCGGCTAGAGCTATTACTTAGTAAATCGCCGACCACTGCATCTCGATCGAGCTCTGGCACAGTGACCTCGCTGGGCTTACTATAGAATTGGTACTTGGTATTTATCCCCTTACATAGTACATGCTTGAGCTTACTTGCCAAAGAGAGAGAGTGTATATTCTGTTTTAGAGAAGCGGAAAGGCTTTAGTAATTAGAGGTAGATATAGTGAATAAAAATGGAGGTCGGTGGTTATGTGAAAGAATCTGAAGAAATGAGGAAATGAAATATTGAATAAAGGAAAAATAATTTTTAAAATGGTTCTATCTAGATGTGAGAGAGTGAGAGATGAAAGGGGAAAATAGGTCTATTAATGCCTCAGTCATTAATGAATTGTAGGATTAAAGAGAAAGAGGGAGAGAGGAGGGTAAAAATATAAAACACTAGTAAGTTGACGTGGCTCTAACAAAAGCTCTCGTGGCATTAACGCCACCCTATCCAAAATTGCCAAACTGTGTAGATGTTTGGGCTGTTATGCTCTAAACTTACAAGTCATCTAGATTCCGGACATGCTAAATAGACATTCTCCTCTCTCCCTTTCTCTCTCTAGTGTCCAAACAAACCTACAAATCATCCCTCGACAACAAATCTTTCTCACATGATTTGTTTTGATTTATCCAAAATTACATATAATATTCAATTCGACATATAAATTCAAATCTACGAGGGTACATATCAAACTTTGATTGAATAATAAGATTCGGATGGGAACCATATTTCGTTAA
>BRYE01000009.1:10634718-10639718 GCA_030159115.1 Actinidia arguta var. hypoleuca | reverse complement strand
AAAACTGGTGATCAATCAGATCACTGGAAAGTATAAAAGTCCTAGTAGTCAAAATGGCAAAAATAGTTGGTAGTGGCAAAGCCTCTCCTCAGAGAATTCTAAGATATAAAAATCGAACAAGTGGAGAGAGATCTAAATTCACATGAGTGCACTAACATGCTTGGCATTAGTTTTTGAAAGAGAAAATGGTCGAATCATTGCAGTAGATTTAGTCTTGATCACCAGCTGCAAAACTCATAAGGAGTACAAAAGGACCAATATGGATGGATCCAATTATAGAGTTTTTGCACTATGACAAGCTACCAAAGGATAAAAGAGAGGCACATAAGCTCCAAGTGAAGGCAACACGATTTTGGATATCCCCGATGGGAACTTGTATAAGAAGTCTTACTCGGGGCCCTATCTATTGTGCGTCTACCCGAGCTTAGTGAAAGATGTTTTATTCGAAATCCATGAGGAAGTTTGCAGATTACACTCTGTAGGAAGATCGTTGGCGCAAGAAGCTCTAACTCAAGGATATTAATAGTTATATATGCAAAAGGATGCCTAATTGTATGTCGTAAGTGCATGAAGTGTCATTTTTTTCTCCTCTCATTCACTAGCCAGTTAAGGATTTGACCCCGTTCACTAGTCCATGGCCCTTCACTCATTGGGGAACGGACATCGTGGGGGTACTTATCCCGAGCTTCGGGAAATAAGAACTTCTTGATGGTTGCCACATATTACTTCACCAAACGGTTTGAAGCTGAATTGCTGACCCAAGAGCATGGAGGTTGATGTAATTAAGTTTATACGCCATAATATTTTGTCTAGGTTTGGCATCTCCAGAGCTTTTGTGTCGGATAACAGAACCCAGTTCGTGGGCCAGAAAGTCAAGAGGTTGTTAAACAAACTTAAAATTGAGTTTTACAATTTAACATTGAGCTACCAACAGTGCAACGGGCAGGTTGATGCAACCAAAAAAGATCAAGAAGAGGCTTGAAAAAGCCAAAGGCAAATGGGTCGAGGAACTCCTGAGTATATTTACAGCTGTAGTGTTTGCCCTTAATGGGACTTGTTCAGGAATTAAGTTACAAATTTCTCACAAATGGACAAACCCTCATTTCATAATGATAGGAACTTCATAGATGTGAGGGCTTGTCCGGTGAACCACTTTCAGTTCGGTCTTCTTTTTCGCCTCTACGTTGATCGCGCCCTCTTGCGCGTTGTCCTACCCTTTTGCAGGCTGATCGAAATATACTTCCTTGTCAAATTTTGAGAAGAGGATCGCGAAACAAAGCTTGAGGGTTGGGTCAGGTCGGGTTGGTGTAGGCCACCAGTGACCAAGCTGCGGACCACATTGGATGTTTAGGGGGAGTGTCGAGCTTCTTCAAGCACACCAACCAACCCTCGTGGAAGACCTCGGCTCGATCCTCGTCTGCGTCATGGATATAGAAATTGTTGGCCTTGATCCAGCCACGATCGTAGACGCGATGGTAAACAGGATTATAGGATACCTGTCGGAGCCTAATGATCTCCCCCTCCTTGTTTAGGTCCTCGGTAGGCATAATGAGCTCCTCTTCTTTCCTCTTCAACTTACCCTCCAAGTCGGTGGCTTTTTCAGATCTTCCCAACGCTTATTCTTGTGTTGGTAGTTTACCACTAATGTTTGGAGAGCCTGCAAAGAAGACTGTTCAATTCAATTTTTACAAAGTCTTATAGAAAGAAAAATCGAACCGAGGTAAAACACTTACTTGGAGGTTCTGCATTATGGTTAGGCTGTAAGCCATCACCCCATCCTCCTTCTGGAGCTCGGCAACATCCCATTTTCAGGTTAGTTCTTGGAGAGTAGACAATGACTATGTGACTTTGTTGGGGACCCATTTTTGGACCCTAGGGATGCTAGTTTTCATGTAGTGGAGTCAGTTAGTACTTTATTCGTGGTTATTATGCATTTTTACTTTATTTGAAGGTTGATTGATTGTCGTTTATTTGTTATGGATATTGGTTTGAAATATTTTCATGGGTTTTTACAGTTTAGTATTAGTTTATTATCTATTTTAGTTGATTGATTATTAATAAACTTTGTGATCCAGTGGTAGGCTCAATCCCGGTCATGCTTTCAGATTTGGGGCACGACGTTAATAATGTTCATAAATTTTTTTTACTCGTAGAAGTATGTGTCACCTATTATATTCCTTAAGTACTTGTAGTTAGACTGAAGATGAAATTTGATCATGTGAGTTTGCGATTGCTATTTAAGCATAGCTGCATAGGCTAAGTTTATTGTTTAAGCCCATTTAGTTTTTGGGTTGTGCTAGAAATTAAATTTAATCAGGCCTGGATTGGCTCGAACTACGGGTGTCCACAGATTAGTTTGATTTTGAGTAAAATTAAGGATTGAATCGAACCTTAGGGTTCTTGAAATTTCAGAACCAATTCGATCTGTCCAAAACTTAGAATCAATCCAATCCGAACCTAAAAATAACGGTTCGATTCCGGTTTGAAACTATGGTTTGGGTATATAAATTATTAAATTTTCTACTAAACAATAAGACACACACACACACACACACACACACATATTTATATATATATTCATGAAATAAAAATATTCATGATAAATTTTATACAAAAAAATCATATATCCATGATAAATTTTCTACTAAAAACTTCATATAGCTAGATTGTAAGATGATCACATAAACTTAGATGTCCATAAATTAACAAAGGCATGAATGAAAGAAATTAAAAAGTATCAACAAAATATATATTACAATTAGATTTTTTTGTATTTAGAGTTTGAACTTTTTATACAATGGGGAAGCCTCACCAAATAAAGGTGAAGACTCATTGTGAAATTATTGATCCAGTACAGTTCGGTTCGGAATCAGAACCGATTACACAAATTTGCGAAATGAATCAGCCAAGTTAGCTTTTAGTATTTCAAAATAAGAACCGAACTGGCTTCTCAAAAAAACGAACCAAATTGACTGGTTCAGATAAGACCGAATAGTTTTTTGGTTCTACTAGTTTTTTGAATAGCCCTAATCAAGACCGCCTCAATTAGGGTTCTGCTTACCCCCAGCCCATTATCCTCCATACTTGTCCATACTCATTTTGTGGACTCCACACACAGCCTGCACAAATGATTCAAATAGTTATCTCATAGGCCTTTAATGAAGATCATACATGCAATAAAATCAGTTTTATTGGACATTTATAAAAACAAGAACAAAATGCATTTTATTTTATAAAATAAAAGGTTGATAAGTTTGTAAACTTAAATTGTCTATTTTTTGTTAAAAAAATGTGTTTGTTTTTGTGTTCATAAATGTCTAATGAAATTGAACTTTTGCATTGATGACCTTAACTGTGGGATCTAAGAGATGAAGGTTTGGATCATTGGTGCAGGCTTGGATGTTGGGCCCACAAGATGAGTTGGACGGGTATGAAGGATAATGGTATGAGGTGGGCCGAAACAACCAATTATAGTATTTATATTTATGTTTTGATTATTTTACTTTTATGTTCAACAAATATTAGTTTGGAGTTTGATCTCTCATGTACGTATAAAATTTTTGTACAAAAATTTGTAACACCTGTGTCATCAATTTTCAAACATCTAAATTATAAATCACAACTCATTTTTAATCTCAAATTTATCTATCTCTACTTACGGTTGAAATCCATTTGAGTTAACTAACGGCTGAGATTTCACTTGAGATTATTTTTTTTCTCCCAAAACTATTACTTCCTTCTTCTCAAAAGGTGTGGGACCGACATAATTTTTTATCCAATAGACATATGCTTTACCTATTGGATTATTTTTTAGTGAGACTCATGTCACGTCCCAAATAACACCAGATTTGGCCATGTAGACTTGCACTATAAACAAACATAATTCAGCTGAATATAATAATAATTGACAACATATTGGCATTTCATCAGAGTACAGCTAATATATCCCTCTCGTGGGACCTTGCTCTCCATGAGCTATCAAATACAAAACTAAAATGATATACCATGGACAATGTCCACTCGGACCAAAAGAATATTATAATTCTTTTAAAAATACATATCTATGCATCTTCTTAAAATAAAATAAAATACGGCATCCTCATGCCTCAAGACTCATGATAACTCTCGGCACCTGAAATTCATTTTATAGTAAATGTGAGTTACATTGAAAATATTTGATAATGGACTTGATGTCTTAAATCAAGACCATGATATATAGCTATACAATGAAAATATGATGCAATAAAGTATACTTTCATTCATATCAAAATATACTTTTGATTTTCAATTCATAATTTCACAAATCATTTAGTTTTCACATATTCTAGCTTTTCTCAAAAGCATATATTTCATAATTTCTCAAATCAATGAATTCATAAACTTTTCGACTTTTCACAAAAACAATAATCCAATTCCTTTGAATGACACTCCTAGGCTAATACCTAGCCAGCCTCGTTATGTACTAAGTATGTGAGACAATATCCAGTCAACTTCTTGGTCTTTCACCGAAGGCTTTGACATTCCCTCCGTATTATCAATTTTTCAGACTTTCATCGTGAGTTTTGATATTCCCTCCCTCCGTATTGTCTACTTTTCTAACTTTCACTATAGGCTTTGATATTCCCTTCATATTGTCAACTTTTTAGACTTTCACCGTGGGTTTTGACATTTCCTCATTCGTACTGTTGTCATCTAGGACTTTCACTTAGGTCTTAATCTAAGTCATCTTATTTCAAGTACATAACATACCAAATTCGGTATATCCTAGCGTGTCATTCCTCAAAATCATTTCCAAACTTTCACATACGCATAAACTTTATATTTTCAATCAAACATCTATGTTATATTTATCAAAATTTAAATGCAACAACATAATATATAAGATATCATCGTGCTCAACGTAAATTATTTTAAAATAATTTAATTATATTTACTTAAAAATATTTTTTTAAACTGTTACTACAGGTGACTACCGGTAGGAGTTTGGACTACTGGTAGAT
>BRYE01000009.1:10617218-10619718 GCA_030159115.1 Actinidia arguta var. hypoleuca | reverse complement strand
TCCTTAGACCATAATGGGTTATGTGCCAGTTTTCAAATGAAATTTGCACATTAGCTTTTTTTATTTCCAGCGGTGATACAGTACCCGAATTTGGATCAAGAAAAATTTTCTGAATTCAAAATGAATTATTCAGATTCACTAAGACATATGGGGTCGCAAATAGGTATTGAGATATTTGCACTTTGGCCCTCCAAAATAAACTTGTTAAGCCATTTATCTTGATTACTTGATGCTTATTTTGCCCATTTCCTATTTATGGGTTGGAGCCCATTGTGCACTATTTTGGATGAATTCAGAAGCTTTCAAAGCTGTCCAAGAGTCAAAGTGCCATTTCCCAAAGTTTGAGGCCCAATTTGTCAAATCTATTAAAGTTAGGGGTCTAAACTGAAATATGTGGGCATTATTCATCATTCATTATTCGGGGTTCAATGATTGTATACCTTTTAAGGTTTTGATTTATTTAATGTTTTGATTCGTTTTATCTATCAACTGTATTTGTTTTTTGTGATTACAAAATACGAGATTATATAATGGGAATCATCAATATTTGGTCACTAGACTAAGATAGCTTATGCTAAGAGAAAAATGATTGTGCCTTTGAGATGATCTGTTCTTATCGAAGATAGGCTAAAGTTTCTATGTCACAACAATTTTCTAGATAATACCACTCTGGCTTGTAGCCATAGTAGGTCATTATTCAATCATTTGAGATAACCTAAATTTTATGCGTATTCATTGTTACGAGTTAGGGTGAATTCGAAAACCTAGCATTTCCTCGTGATTGAATCACTATTATTTTAATTCATTTGTTTTCTTAGTTTTTCAATTAATTATGTTTTCAACCCAAATATTTCTTCTGTATTAATTTAAGAACGAATTTAAAAAATAATATAACTTAGCCTCTTAATTCCCGTGGTACAATACCTAGACTAAAATCACTATTCTAATTGAATTGATACTTTGGAAAGGTTTATATTTATTTTTGGCTCGGAAATGACATGACCAGTCGCATAACCAAGTGAATTTGAGTCACTTATTTTAAATTCAGAGAACTTTTCTTAGTCCAAATTCGGGAACAATAGGGTTTCTCTTTTATTTTGGATTCTTCTAGATCAATCCTTCCAAAACATGTACTTAATACTTATATTGACAGTATGCCAGCCAGTTTTTTAACTGAAAAATATGCAAGTATATAAAAGGAAAATGATATCTTAAAACAAACAACCACACCACAATCGTCTATGCACCTGCACAAGAAATGAACGTCTAAGCCATGTATTTCCTTTTATCTTGTTTTTGTTTTTTCACTCTAGCCAAGAGAAAAGTAACAGAGAGGGTAGAAAAGGAAAGAGAGGTGGCTTGGTAAAGGGAACTTGATGTATAGAAATAGAACGCCTGTCTCAGGCTTCGCTACAGAATCATCATACTGTTGAGAGCCATGAAGTATTCATGGAATAACAACAATACACAGCTTTGCATTTAATTTTAATACTTTGCAAAATCTTAGCCAAACTACTATGGACAACATCCACACCATATGTCAGGATATTTCACTGCAAGATATATAAATGTGAAACCTGAAATACTGATTTCTCTTCTCAAAGTTTCTAATTTGGTCATCTTTCAGTAAAACTTTTACAACGATCAAGATCCTAAAAAACTTATTAACCATAGCTAAGGTTGGCTTCAATTCTCCTATATGTGGCTTTGGAAATTTTGGACACAAGGTAAAATATTAGGAAGACACAGGCTTCAAGCAAGGATCCAGAGATGGTAAACCAAATCCACACACACACACGAAGAAAAAAATAAAATAAAACATGAAAGTTAGTTTTCCATTTGGGCAATTGCCCTTTCAATGTATATAATTCCTTATGAACGCATTGTTGTCTGATTTGCAAATTTGTATAATTGTCCTATTCTAAATTTGTATAATTGTTTCAGTTACTATTTATGTTATAATTGTCCTATTCTAAATAACTGGGTTAGACTATTCAGTTTTTTTTGGTAGGTGTACAAAGTGTAATTAATTATTATTACTAGTACAGTATAAACATACGTATTTGGGGAGCACCTCTTTTGTGTGCTTTATATGAGAGAATTACATTCCATATCAAAGCAATAACATTAGCAGCAAGGACCCGTAATAGTAAACCATAAAGGAAGAATTGGCAATTCGAGATTGTACAGTAAAATCATTAAAAGAGAACAATAGTAAGGAGTGAGTCCTATAGATACTAATAGTGTACTGATAAGGAAGCTGAGCAAGGAGTGAGTCATATAGATCCTAGAATATTGACATTGTCATGGAAACGTCACAAGGTAGTCTTTACTGTTCAGTTGACCCATCTATGAGTTCACCATTAAAAATTTAAACAAAAAAACAAAAAACAAAGACTAAAAGATCGGCGGAATTACTTTTTTTGTAATGGATAAATTACTAGATCAGTGGAATAACCTGAAGGCAATATCCAGAGTTGCATGCCAGTACTTGTTATTT
>BRYE01000009.1:10544718-10547218 GCA_030159115.1 Actinidia arguta var. hypoleuca | reverse complement strand
TGGAGCCATAAAAGTACAATGGAGTATGACACGTGTATCGAGAGCCATTGTCGAAAATTATCTTGAAGAAAAATATTCATCCGTAGTTCGGAATGGAATGAAATATGCACCATTGAAAAGATTTTTTAAAATTGCGCAAAGTCACGTCTAACAAGCATCGCAAGAATTGGACTCCAAAGACTCCAAAATGGGATATGAAGAAGATAAAAAAAATTTTCAAAGAAGGGCAAAATTGTACTTAGAGTTTGAACTCCAAAAATAGGCATCAGCTAGTGTTCCAACGCTGTGAAGAAAAGTATGAGAAATTTCTCTTAGCATTCGAACTCTAAAAAGATAAAGGAACTAGAGTTCGAATGATAACAGAATTTGTTGAAAAATCTGTTTCATTATTTTGGCCATAACGTTTTACTCAGATATCCAATTAATTTGATTTTTGATGCGTTGAAAAGAAGACTTAAAGGGTTACAACTTTGTCTCTAATAAGTATTGGCTAAATCGATCTCTAAGGTAGTTAAAATTGAGATATAACAGACGAATAAAAAAATAATTGGGTAGGAATTCTAATCCCGCTAAGACTCGAATTGTGTAACCTATATATACTTCCTTACGTTTTATGAATGGGAGACATGTGTAACCTATATATACTTCAATATATGTATTGCGCAAATCGATGATGCACGACTATGATTAAAATAATCAGATTTATTTTAGAAATTGAAGATTGTAAAAACAAGTATTTTTAAAATCTAAATCTTTCGAATCCGAGACTCACGACGTAGTCGAAGGATTTGAGTTATACGAATCTTCTGTTAGAATTCCGAGAAACTTGATTGGTTGGATCAATTTATTCTGAGTCATTTTTAATATTAAATTTTAAATCAATTTTTAATTAATTTCGTAATTTACTTTAAATTAATCAAATACCAAAATTCATAATTTTTATTTTCTCGTTTTGAAGCATAAATTAGAATTGAGTTAGGATTGTATCTTAGTGTTTTTAGTATTTTGTGTTCACCTTGGCACTACTCCTTGTGAGATCGATACTCGTATTTCGAGTTTATTACTACTTCGCAATCTGTACACTTGCGGTAAGGAATTCATTTCTAAGAGTGAAGACAAGTTTTTGGCCTCATTGTCGGGGAGCATACTTTCGCTCAAGAGATTGCAAGAGGCTTACTTGAACACGAACCTCGCTTGAATACGAACCTCAATTCTTGAGAAATCTAGCGGATTGCTTTTTCATACATTTACTACAGCAAGAAAATATATGGCTAAGGCCATATCGGTATCCTTGTTCCACCTTTTTTGTGTTAGTTTTTAGGCTTACTTATTTTTTTAGGAGTTTAGGCATTAATTTAGTTAGTTTTTTTTATGTTGATTGCTTATTGGCGAATTTAGAGATGGATACGTTACAAGGCAGCGTATATACTAAATCAACAATTCATGCATATGCATTACTGAACATAATAAGACGCCCAAGTCTTCGAAAGTATTTAGAACAAAGAAGAAGAAGAAGAAGAATAAAAATCAAAAAGATCTAACGGTGGATAGTATTTTACCTCCATTGTTCATTCTCGATCGCCAATCGATCTTCACAATCGATCTTGAGTTGGGAGAATTAGCCACACATGGTTATGAAAAATAAATAATTAAATATAAAAAATATTCTGAAATATGAACACTGATATGAATAATTAAAAATTAAATAACGTAAATTAATTATAAAAAAATTATAAAACAACTCGCGTAATTGAATAAAATCGAAAATTTAACGAAAATTGAATGTAATCAATTACAAGAATTATTAAAAATTATGAAAAACTAATTTAGGAGGCTGTAAAAATTTTTAAAAATAATGTCTCCCGTTCATAAAATCGAAAGGAAGTATATATAGGCTACACAATTTGAGTCTTAGCGGGATTAAAATTTTAGCTTAGTTTTCTTTTTATCCGTTTGTTTCATCTCAATTTTGACCACTTTATAGATCGATTTAGCCAATACTTATTAGATACAAAGTTGTAGTCCTTGAAGTCTTATTTCCAACGCATCAAAAAATCCGATCAATCGGACATCTGAGTAAAACGTTATGACCCAAATACTAAAAAATATTTTTGAACAAATTCTGTTATCGTTCGTGTTGAATCAAGCCTCGATTTCGATGATAACAAAACCATTTATTAGTGTTTAATATGCTTACTAAGCGTGCAGCAAAGGAACACAACGACATATAACTCAACTGATCAAAGAAAGCTTCTTAAACACTTTCTAACAGAAAGTGTCGACACCTTATTCCAAAGTGTCGACACCTTGATTCCAGAAGCCAAAATGATCAAATCAGTGAAAGACCAAGATAACTCATCAATCTGGATTGATAAAAGTAAACAAAGATAATGTAAATCCATGGAATGATTTCATAAAGAAATAAAACCAACTCAACGCTTTGATTATCAAAAAGAAGATAGAACAATTCTGGAAGGATGTGTCGACACCCAGTACACAA
>BRYE01000009.1:10532218-10534718 GCA_030159115.1 Actinidia arguta var. hypoleuca | reverse complement strand
GCTGTAAGCGATGAGTATAATGAGAAAACCTTGAAACGCATGGGATATGAGCTAATAGGAAATAAGTGAGTTCCGAAATCAACTAAGAGAATCGAGACAGGGAGTAGCTCGAAAGGGAAAGAAAAAATGGGAGGAGAAGAAGCCAGTGAAGAAGGAGGTTTTAAAAATGAAATGCGTTCATTCATGATCAAAATGACTGAATCGATAACCCTATTGCATACAAAGGTCGGCAATATGGCGTTTCGACTAGTTGTTTGTGAAAAGAAAATTCGATACCTGTCAAGTTTGGTGAGCAAAGGGAAGAAATCATTCGAGGATAGTGAAAGCTCAGACGAGGGGGAGGGAAACAAGAGTGAAGAAGGGGAAGAAAGCAAAGACAAGGAGAAGGAAGATGAGGAAGCAGAAAAGGAGGAAGAAAAGAAAGATGGCAGCAATGCAGATCTTGGTGACTCCTCCGAGACTGATTCGGATGCTGCTCCACTCATCTCTCGCGTTACACAACGACGATACAGTACCCAAAATTGGGAACTACGATCAAAATTCAAAAACACTCCAGAAACAGCTCTAGAACTATCTTCATCTCCATCTCTAGCCCCCTCCACACCTATACACAACGCGTCGTCCACCTCACCCTCTTCATAAATCCCTATGTTCTGTGTTAGGACAATGTGTTATGTACTCAAATGTGTATAAAATCTGATTCTCTAACAAAATGTTTCGTTTTTTGAACAGTATGAATGGCTGATGATTTAATTTCTAATGTTTATCATATATGATATAGAATTGGTATGCTTTGAACTGATAGTTTATGATTGATGTTTGATGGTTTATGTTTTATGATCAATGATTGTTGTTTGATAGTATGGAATGCATGAGTATGATTCTGCACTTATGGTTTAAGGGATGAAAAATGAATGATGAATCATTACATAACTCTGTGTTTGGGTCTCGAATAAATTTTAGATATGCATCAAATGCATGTTTGAACTTCAACGACATTAGTTATAATTTGTCTTTCAAACAAGCCATTATAAGCTACCCTTTTTGATGAATTGACAAAAAGGGAGAGAAAGATGGTATACATTACAAAAGATAGGGGGAGATAAGAAAGGAAAGATAAGAAAGGACAAGCAATACATGGTGAGTAAAATGGAAATATGCATAACCTTCGCGTTCATGTTTTGTCATGCATAACCTTTGCGTTCATGTTTTGTCATCATAAAAAAGGGGGAGATTGTTGAATCAAGCCTCGATTTCGATGATAACAAAACGATTTATTAGTGTTTAATATGCTTACTAAGCTTGCAGCAAAGGAACACAGCGCCATATAACTCAACTGATCAAAGAAAGCTTCTTAAACACTTTCTAACAGAAAGTGTCGACACCTTATTCCAAAGTGTCGACACCTTGATCCCAGAAATCAAAATGATCAAATCAGTGAAAGACCAAGATAACTCATCAATCTGGATTTGATAAAAGTAAACAAAGATCATGTAAATCCATGGAATGATTTCATAAAGAAATAAAACCAACTCAACGCTTTGATTATCAAAAAGAAGATAAAACACATTCTGGAAGGATGTGTCGACACCCAGTACACAAGTGTCGACACCAAAAGTCAGTAACCAAAAGCCAGAATCTGAAGGAAGAAGTGTCGACACCATATATCGACACCAAATGTCAGTAACTACTCACTGAAGACTTTTGAAGAAAAAGTGTCGACACCTGAATCGACACCAAATGTCAATAGCTTTTTGAAGACAAAGTGTCGACACCTGAATCGACACCAAATGTCAGTAGACTTTTTGAAGACAAAGTGTCGACACCATGTACCGACACCAAATGTCAGTAGCTACTCAATGAAGACTCTTTGAAGACCAAGTGTCGACACCAGTATCGACACCAAACGTCAGTGTTCAATTTCAGAAGTTTTTGAAGGAAAGTGTCGACACCATCATCAGCACCAAATGAGAGTGAGTAAACTGAAAGCAAGTAGTGTCGACACCTACATCAGCACCAAAAGTCAGTAGCCAAAGAAATATTTTCTAACGTGAAGTGCCGACACCTAGATCAGCACCTAGAGACAAATTTAAGGCAAGAACAGAAGACTTGAAGTGTCGACACCATGAATTAATGTGTCGACACATGGAAAGTGTCGACACCACGAGGAAGTGTCGACACCCAACGAGAAGATTTTCAAAAGCAGAGATGTCTGGTACAGCATTAATGGCTTCCCAACTACCACCAACGGTACACTCTTTACTCAAGCCATTAAATACAAGTCTCCAAGAGCATTTATCACACTAGGGAATGATCCTAAGTATATTGATTCATCCAACAAGCTTCAAAGTTAAAAATCCTTGAATATTCTCTTTGTCCCTTTGTGTGAGTATTGATTGTGATACTACATTCTTATCCACTCTATTTGAGAGAGTCCTTGATCATCTTAAAACCTCTATTTTTTCATCCTTCTAAGTTTGAGTGTGACTTGATCAAAAAC